>VWZO01020100.1:299184-864292 GCA_013396975.1 Bucco capensis
CTGTGGAGACATTCAAGAGTTCTGTCATTCTGTGTTCTCTGGAGCCATTGCAGAGCTGCCTGGACACATTGCTGTGTGAGCTGGTCTAGGTGATCCTGCTCTGGCAGGGAGGTTGCACTAGATGAGCTTTCTAGGTCCCTTCCAACCCCTAACATTCTGTGATACTATGATAAATGGCCTTTCAGAGAGATCTGCTACTATAATGCTCATTTTGCTCTCTTACTCAGACCAGGATCATATATTCCAAATTTCCAGATGTTGTTTTGGCAGTGCAACAGTCATGCTTGGCTACCAGAATTCCTTGGGTTTCTTCCTGAAAGACTTCTGTCTCCAAAACAATGTTTTCCATGCTAATAGCCTGGATGATGGTCAAAGGTTTTCCTAGCAGAGCTGGCTGAAAAGAATGCACACTATTTAAAGGTCCATCTGAGACCATTTGCTGCTTTGACATTCTCCTATGCATGGGTTATTTTTTAAATCAAATAGGAAGTCAATTTATAACATTTTGGACCATTGGGTTTTGTTTGCTTCCACTATGAATGAGGATATGATGCTTTGATTACTCTGAATGGGAGGGAATCTCTTCTGCAGAGAGGAACATTGACTCCCATCAGTCTTTTAAACATCTTTTCAGGACTTCTGGAAGATTTTTCCTTTCTGAAGTTCTTTAATCTAATGATTCATAATTTTTTTGTTGTTTTCTTTTGGGTTTGGGATTTTTTTTTATAGCAGTTGACTGGGAAGAAAATGAGAGGGGAGGAGTACAAGTCAGTCATCTTATTTAATATTCTTCTGCAGCTCAAATCATTAATGACAATCAATGTGAGGCAAAGAATAGAGAAGATGCAGACATGTCTGAAAAAGCTTATTATGAAGGCAATAAAGCTAAGAATAGTCATTTCAGCTCTAGAGACTTGGAAAATCAAGGTCCACAACTATATTTCCATCACATGTGCCATTTTCTCTGTGAAAGATGTAAATTTGTAGGAAATTTGATCAACCTGTTTTCCCAGAGGTTATTTGGGTATTGAATATAGAATGGTTGAAGTGAAACCTAGTGTTTTTATCTAGGCTTATAATACTGCTTCACCTAGTGTTTTATCTAGGCTTATAATACTGCTTTTGCATTCTGTCTGTACTTTTATTGGTTGTATATGTTTTAAAAGATTCTTTTTCATTTGTCCTCCCTGTCCCTCACCCCTCCCAATAAGTATCTTTCTTTTATTGGGGCAACACGAGGTGAGATATTAGGACAGAGTTGTGTAAGATTACTTACAGAGTAATCTTAAAGGCAACCTGCTGTCAAAAAGCCTTTGTTTTTTTTCATCACATATAATAGAAGCCATAATACTTTCTTTTTCCTTCTACATCTCTGAAAGCAAAGTAAAAATAATGAGATTCCTCCTTTTATTAATTTTTTTTCATTTACAAATAAATTGAGAAGAAAATGTCAAAAGCAATGGTATGGGAAATAAAACTTTGGGTTCTGCACTCTTACTTTTTTGTTGGTTTAGTTCATAATACTTTCCTGTTACAGTAATACTCTAAAAAAAAAAATCCCTGAAATGCTTGTTTTAAAACTGTCACTATACTGTAGTATATATATGCACAGAGTTATATTGCTTTATCTTGACATGTTTAGCAATATTTGTGAAATAAGGTATAATTAATACTGTTTTTTCAAGGACTTATTTATCCCTTTATAGTAACACATTGCTATAATACAGTGTTTTAAGAGTCATTTTCAGAGAGTATAATAAATGTTCCATGAGATTCCTTGACTTTACTTGCATTTCTTCTTGCAAACTTCCTTTGGAGTAATACCTTATGGTGGAGAATGTATCATAGTTTTCTAACACTGGTGAGGTTAGAGAGAGATATTAATACCCTGTCTGTGTCATTGAACACTGGTCTGAGAGGAGATGGCTTTAGGCAATTAAGAAGACATGCATAGTAGAGGAGAAAACCTCTTGGTTTTCTAAGCATAAATAATAAGCAAACTCATTAAGTGCTGATGGTGTTTCCTACTACTTGGTTGTCTTGGAATGCTTAAAATATTTGAAATATTTTGTATTTTCATTTCTTTAACTCATAATTACAGGCTCTTCTCTTGAGTTCTTTTTTTCCTTTGGAAATCTGTGTGTATTGGTACTGTGCTAAATTAATCTACAACCTGTGATTTGCATGTGAAAAATGGAAGTGCTGTTCCATGAAATTTCTCTACTGTGATACTTGCATATTTCTTTTTGTTCCCTTTGTCTTGCATTTTATGGAATCATTGCTGCTTATCCCTATAATGTGCCCTTTGTTCAGGGCAAGAACTCTGTTAAATGTAAACTTATCAAAAGTGTTTGACTTTTCAGTTATGTTAATCACAAAGCAAGAAATCTGGAAACAAACGTGATTGTTATTTATCTACATTTTCTCTCTTCCAGTTCTTTAGGCTGTTTTAAATGAGCAAGTAAATATTATTTACATGAAGAAAATCTTTTTTTTTTGACTGATCCAATCTCTAAACCAAACCACACTGTTTAATATACCTAATCTCCCATGTTATTTGGCACCGTTGCCCCTCCACAAACTCAGGGTGTCAAAAAACAAAAGGAACCTGCAATTATTTTCATTTGGTTTAGATTTAATGATTCTGCATGGTCTTCCTTTCACTTTAATTATTCCCTGTGTAAAAACAGGTATAATATGGTTTGCTAATGAGAGAATATTCTTTTGATGAGTGGATGCAGTTATTGCTATCAGTGTTTCATGAATTCTGATTTTTTTCAGAGACAGTTGGAAGAGAAGCCTAATTTTGCAAGTTTGGACAATACAATTATTTTCATACAATCTGTAATTAGAATATTCTACATTTTTGCACACAACACTAGAGAATTGTTGGTGTTGCACAGTACCACCAGAAGGTGTTTGCTTGACCAGCAAGCAGAATTGAATGGTTAAAAAACCCCTTGAGGCTGATAAGCTCTCTTGGTTGTTGGGTTACTAAAGGATGCTTCTAAGACATAAATATGCTAATGCTGGAGCTTGTGCTCTAGCTTTCTATTTTCCTCTTTGCTTATTCTTTCCCCTTCTACATGGCTTCATTTATTTATGGGGTTTCCCTGCCTGTTCTTTGGTTTCAGATGCGAGTGTCTCTCTGGTTTATGTGATTTCCCCATGTGCGAGGCAGGCTCCATACCCCAGATAGTCTCACGTGGAGATGGAACACCTGGCAAGTGCTGTGATGTCTTTGAATGTGTCACTGGTATGTGAAGCCTCTCTTCTACGTGGAGAGGAGGGGGTTACCTGTCTGTGGGAGATGCTGGGCTTTTGGTTATGTTTACCATCTTGTCAAGAAATAATTTCCTTGAGGTTTGTTCAGTAGAGAAGCAATTGGAAGTTGAGCTGAAGATATCAAGTGGGAAACTGCCATATCAAAGTTGTCATGGTTCTTTAAGTTCTAAAGCACTTTTCCCTGTGACCCAGGGAATTACAGGCCTGGAGTGAAAAGACAAGGGGCAATGGTTTTAAATTGGAGAAGAGTAGATTTAAACTGGACATTAGAAAGAAGTTCCTCCCCACGAGGGTGGTGGAACACTGGCCCAGGTTGCCCAGGGAGGTGGTTGAGTTCCCATCCCTGGAGGCATTCCAGGTGAGGCTTGCCAGGGCTCTGGGCAAGCTGCTCTAGTTGGGGATGTCCCTGGCCACTGCAGGGGGGTTGGACTAGATGAGCTCCAGAGGTCCCTTCCAACCCAAATGATTCTGTGATTACAGTTTTAACAAGACTCAATGTTTTTCAGGTATTCCTTTGCCAGTAGCAAACAGTAGAATCCTTTTAGAAGTGAATTTTTTGCTAAGCACTGCTCATTGCAGTAGTGTAAGCAAAAGCATGCTGCTTAGACTGTGAGGTTTGCTATAAGAAACATTTCCAAAGTCATTTCTAACAAGGATGTACAGCCTTTGGAAATTGTAAGTCACTGTAAGAATAGACTGATTCACATTCTTTGCTTCCCAATGCAAATGTTTAAAAACCTTCAATTTGTTTTTCAAGTGACTATCTCAGGACTGCTTTATCCTATATAGATATATATATAACTATATGCTATATGTGGTGAGTTGGGAAGAGACTGAGAATATTTGACTATTGGTCAAATTTACTCTTGGTAGATAAAAGGGGGAAAATACTCTTGAAGGACTACATGCTCAGATAATTTCTGAGCATAAAGAGTTCTGTCTTGCTGCAGTATTTAATATTTATTCAGCAATATTTGATCTTGTTTAGTATTTTATGTATCATACGTTTGAAACAGCTTTTATTTTACATTCTTCATTGTAGATGCACATAAACATACATCCAGAGAGATTGCCCCAGGAGAATGTTTGTGATATTAGCAATATTTTAAATACTGAAATGCTGATTCAAAATTAATACTTAGTGCATATAATGGGACATTTTATATATATATATGTATATATGAATTAACTTCTTTCATAGGAATACAAGAATTTGTATCAGGGTTAACCACAGATTCTGTAGCTTTCAGAAAAATTTGTTCACTCGTTGGGATAAGATTGTAGATATGTAGGAAATAGAGGAAATAATTATAAGCCTGAAGGTGATAAATATTTTTATCAACAAGCTGGGAACAACTGTGAAACTACTCAAGAGTAGTTTGGCATTTGGATTATGTGACAGATCATTAGTAAAGAGGACAGAATAGTCATATAACTTGGTCTGCATTGGTCTGTAATTCAGGTTTTTTGAAGTGCTTTGTAGGGTGGTTAGGTGGTTCTTGTACCAGAGAAGACATTGAAATCTACACCTCTAAAACTTCTACATTCCTAGAAAACTAATCCTGACAAGAGCTTACTAGATAAATGTCTAGTGCAATGACAGGCTGGTAAAAATAGATAGATTCAATTAGATAGATAAATGGATTAGATAGACAGATAGATTATATAGATAGGTAGATAAGATAGATAGAAAATCCATACCACTACCTCTGTCAGTTTAAAATGATGAGGAGAAAGGAATGTTATTCTTGAGACTGATAGCTGAATATAATATCCAGTTCTGATTTTTAACAGGGTCTTGAAAGACTAACAAGTGCAGAAGAGATATAGTAGATATCAGTGACAGATGGAGAAAATATCTTACAGTCATAGACTTAGATCAGTTTCTTCACTTCATTAAAAAAAAAATGCCATCAAACTAAGAAGAGCCAAATCTGTAAGATCTAGGACATGCTGTTCTCAGCAGTGAGGGTGGTTAGCTGTTGGCACAAACTGCCAGGAAGATGCTGAATTCCTTATTTTCATCCTTTCCAATTAGGATTAGATGCCTTTTTCAAGAGTGTGTTTTAATCAACTGCAAATTAATGGGTTTATAGATTGTCAGTGGGGCAGTTGTGTAATCAGTGTTACCAATGAGTCCCACTAGTTCTGTGTTTCAAAACCTGTGAAAATAGACAAGAGGAGTGAATAAAAAGGACATGTGTACAGTCACATTAGTGTTATAATAACTATTTAATATTAGAATTAAATAAATCTTTTAACAGGGAAGAGAAGAAAAAAAACAGTCAGGAATAATACTGATGATCTGAGTTACCTTAACGTGCTGGCAGCCCAGAAGCACAATGGCATCCTGGGCTGCAGCAAGAGAAGTGTGGCCAGCAGAGCCAGAGAGGTGATTCTGCCACTGCACTCTGCTCTGCTCACACCTCCTCTGCAATACTGGGTCCAGCTCTGGAGCCCTCAACACAGAAAGGACATGGAGCTGATGGAGCAGGTGCAGAGGAGGCCACGAGAATGCTCAGGGGCTGGAACATCTCTGCTCTGAGGACAGGCTGAGGGAGCTGGGATTGTTCAGCCTGGAGAAGAGAAGGCTTTGGGTAACCTACTAGTGACTTTCCAGTATCTAAAAGGAACTTCCAAGCAGGCTGCAGAGGGCCTGTTTGCAAAGGCCTGCAGGGAAAGGGCAAGGGGCAATGGTTTTAAATTGGAGAGGAGTAGATTTAAACTTGATACTAGGAAAAAGTTCCTCCCCACAAGGGTGGTGGAACACTGGCCCAGGTTGCCCAGGGAGGTGGTTGAGTTGCCATCCCTGGAGGCATTGCAGGTGAGGCTTGCCAGGGCTCTGGGCAAGCTGCTCTAGTTGGGGATGTCCCTGGCCACTGCAGGGGGGTTGGACTAGATGAGCTCCAGAGGTCACTTCCAACCCAAATGATTCTGTGAACATAAAGGCATCCTTTATGAATAAGTGTATGTAGACTACAGAAAAAAAATCTGCTTTGTGCATTTCAGAGTAACTAAACTGTGAGTTTAGGGAACTCTAATGATGTGCAGAGTTTTAAAGCAGGCCAGCCTTCTGCAACATTTAATGCAAATACATGCTGCTGTGATGGATGCATTGCATGTTCATAGAAAATATGGGGAGGCTGCCCTGACTGTGCAGGAGAGAGCTCTCCTCTTAGTGCAGAACAGCACTGGCCAGTGTAGAGGAGGTAGTTAATGAATAAGGGCAGCAAACTAAGTGTTGTGTAGAGGCTCTGCAGTATGTTCTCTTTGTTGTTTGTCATCATTTTGGGGACAGGTTAGTCATTCTTTCACAAATGTTTTTTTCCTGGATTTAGTATGAAACTGATTTAGAGCCTCTAGGATCAATCTGTAGATTTTGTGTGCTTATCCTTGTTACCAATATAAACTGTCTCAAACTAGCTAAATTTACCTCTCTGCCTGCCATAAGACAGTGTAACTGGAGGTATAGTTGATGGAGCTATAAGCATCACTGCTCGTTGCACATGGGAGTTAGAGATGAGTATAGTGGTGTTCAGTAATGAAATTTTCAGGGAAGAGCTACATCCATAGTCAAATGTGCTCATTCATGAGAAGTGTGAGATAGATACAAGAAAATAAGGCAACCTGGGAAATTTGTAGCAAATGATTTCATCTTAACCTATGAAACTGAGAAAGAGATTTGCCTCTTGTGTGTTTCCAGTGCATGGTAACAGAGTCCACATTCCAGTGAGAGTCTTCATTGCTTTATTTAAGGGCAGGTTATTCCAACTGCCATGATGTTTCACTTACCTAAAATCTGCTTTCCATCTAGAGAATACTAGATACTCTATTACACAAATTTAAGGAAAATTGAGCAAGAGATTCCCAAGATGCAGTCCTTCCCCAAATCCTGCACTTTGCAGAAGTTAATTGCTGATTTCTTCTGATCCACTCAAAATGTGTTACTCGCCAGGGTTTTTGATTGGGTTAGCATTAAATTGCAAGCATCAACAAGTGAATCTAAAGAGACTGAAAGATGCACATGCAGCAAAAGTAGAAGTGTTTGGAAACAAGGGAGTATCCAGACTTGCCAGTTCTCTAATTAAGTATTGATGCATTGGATCTCTTGAATGTAAGTTACACTGAAGCACATACTGGCTGTGAGCTCTGCCTTAGAAATTTGAGAGAGCAATTACCAAGCATCCTGCAGCTGCTTCCTTCTACCACTCAGGGCTTCCACTTCTCAGTGAGTTTACTTGACTGCAATTGCTACATTAAAAGAGTCTCTGCATTACAAAAGATGGTAAATTACATGTATGAGAGTCATCCTAGTAAATGTGATCCAAGATCAAGGGGACCAGGCTGCTTTCTGCCATGGCCATATTTGAGCTATGATATGAGAGTCCAGCCTTGCTGAGAGAGGCTCTGGAGCCCCACTTCATGTCCTTTCCCACCAAAGGTGAGGTGTGAGCTTCCATTGCCCTGCCTATTGAAAATGGGACTTCCTGATGCATGCATTGAAACAACTGGCTTTGATCCAGGGAAGAAAGGATAACAACTTCCCCTGGGACTTAAGACTGTGACCTTTTCTATATTGCTTTTTCAAGCTCTACATGGTGGTACAGAAGTGATCTCCTAAATCACCAACCTCATTCACTTGGCATGACATATAACCTGTGTTTTGTAACTGCTTCTGTCATTTTTTTCCCCTCATTTGAGAAGATACCACTGACATAAATAAGGCATTTCTCTTTACTCTATGCCTCCTGGGTTTCTCCTCTCTATACAGTGGTATTGCACTGGAAGAGGGATTTAAAACCCTCTTTAATCATGCTTCTTGTCACCTATTGATACACTTATTCCTCACAGCACCTGCAGTTGATGTGAAAAAGGATAAAGGTGATTCTGCTATTCCTAAAGGTAAATAAAAATCCCCTGTTTCTAAAGGGAGCATCAATGAAAGAATCTTCACTCAAGAATGAAGAATGGAGGCCAAGTGAAACACTCCACAGACAGCAGCTAATTATCACAGTCTTCTCATTATTTATTGCACTAATCCTGACAGAACTTACATTACACTGTCATTAAACTTACTTTACACGTGCTCTTAGGAGAGAATGATTTTAACCAAGGTAACAGAGTTTATCCCAGGGAAGAGAACTGAACAGAGTTCTGATCCACATTAAACATTGCTGCATATTTCTCTCTAGACACCCAAAACCACAGAATTTTGTGATGGACTTTAAATAGACACCTGCTTAAAAATAACAAGATGCAAAATGTAGCTTGTGAGGGGCAAAAGTTAAAGTGTTTTGTAAGTAATAAAAGAAAGATGAATATTAGAGGAAGATAAACTGATGCCGAAACGGTGGAGAGATTTAGTGGTTGTGGGGTGAGGTTTTGGTTTTTTGAGGTTGCTTGTCTTTTCCTCTGGAAAATCATGGCTAATCACCAGCCACAGCACTGTGAGAATTTACTCTAGTCCAGTGAAAAAGCAGGTCAATCTACCAAACCAAGTCAAATGTCTTAGATCCTGAGCTTTACTCACTGTAGTCAAATTGGGGAAAGTATCTGGAACAGAGCAAATCATTGCCAGTTACATGTAAAATAGGAGGGAAAAGGAAAATGCAGAAACCTGTAGACCAGTCAACCCAAAATTCCTGGTAAAAATAATGTCTGTAGGTACATATCAATAAAATATAAATAAATAAAATGTAAATATATGTAGTAATTGTCAAGACCACAGTTGGATGTGAAACCAAACTCAAAGCTTTTACAGCTATGAGTGGGAGGGTTGGTCAATGGGTAGTAGAAACTGAGTTTGAAATAACCTGAGGACAAAGTCTAACTCAATTCTTTCATTTAGATCAGTTAATGAAAAAGAAGATACTAGATAGATTCTGTGGAACTGATGGTGTGTCATATACAAAGAATATTAGCTGCCAGATGGTGCAGTTCTGTCTGGGTTTAAAAGTTAACAAAATAAAATAAGTACTTCTAGTATTTACTTTGAAGTAGTAATGTTTTTGCCAAAGTGAATTTCCTTGCTCAACTGACATCTTCAGTCATGTTCTGACTCTCAGATATTTCTAGATGCTTAAACTTGGAGAAGATTGCTAACTCTTTAGAGGACAAGGTTAGAATTAAATATTTTTCTCCAAGAATGGAAGCAATTATTAGAGTTCTTCTAATGCCAAACCACAGCCTTGTGTTACAGGTTTGGGGAGTCTTTTTTCCTGCCAATTTGAACTGAAGGCTTATCACAGATGTACTAGCAATGAATGATGGACTCTGCCAGAACCTTTGAGTGATACTGAGATTGTTTCAGATGCCTGTGTCCTAGTAGCATACCTAGGGCTAAACTGATCACAACATGGATTTTCTCCTGTGACAGACTGACAGACTACTGGAATTTAAACACATTCCTCTCTTTTGAAGAACATGGCTTGCTTCCAAGAATTACTTGGCAATGTTATCAAGAAAATCTGTCACTGTTTGGGGCTATTAGAGCACAGGCACAGCCCTCAGTGTCCCCAGCTCCTCCTTGGGCTGTCCTGGTGGTTTGCTGTGGTAGGGCTGTAACCTTCTGCACGATGTTAAAGAGGAACACTGCTCAATTTCTGGCAGGAGGAAAATACAAATAGCCTGCAGGACACCACAGAAACAATCAAATTCAACCAGGCCAAGTGCAGAGTCTTACACTTTGGCCACAACAAGCCCATGCAGCGCTCCAGGCTGGGAGATGAGTGGCTGGAGAGTGGCTCAGCGGAGAGGGACCTAGGAGTATTGGTTGATAGCCAGCTGAACATGAGCCAGCAGTGTGCTCAGGCAGCACGGAAGGCCAATGGCATCTTNACCTGATGAAGAAAAAGGAGACTTGAAAGAAATGTGTGTACTTTATCTGTAAGAGAGGATGGAGGCAGGGACACTCAGAAGGAGTTCTCTTAGCAACAAATGTATGTTGGAGGAAGGTCACAAACAGTAGGACATACACAGGAAACATAACAAAAACTTGGGAAACTTCCTTTCTGGTTTGGGTTTTTTTTTTTTTTTGCTGTTTCTGTCTAGCATGAATTACACTTGCTGTGATTTGAACTTAATTACAACTATGGAATTGTTTAATAGGCAGGTTGCAGATTCTCCATTACCAGTGGTTTTAAGGAAAAGCTTCAGCCAGGAATATATCTGGTAGAGCTAATTCTGCTGGGGGATCTTGCCCTGCTCTTTTCCATGATGCAACCTCCACCTGCTATGGTGACTTGGAAATAAGTCTTCTATCTCTATAGGGAACACCTCACCATCTTGTCCAGTGTCTGTAAAAAAGACACAACTTACACAACAACTCTCTTGTGAAGCTGCTCAAAGATTACTGGACTGGGATCTGTTGCTGAGGTGGTCAGAAAATTTTAAGACTCTTGTTGAAAGTCAGCACTGTGTATAGATTGTGGCAGCTGGATATAAAAGTGGTTTCTAATGTGATGGTACAGACCTTATGAAAATCTGATTATTTCCATTTTGCTTTAAAGGTGTATAGCTCAATTTAATTTTCCTCAGTGTCCTGACTATGTTTTAACATCTTTTGCAGACTACAGATGCCACAAAATAATGTTTCTTTCCTTTAAGCTGTGCAAATGTGTATAAATAATTGTATAAATGCATGCAGAAATAATGCCATGGATTTACAAGTAATAGTTACAGGTTTATGGCCTCAAATTGCACCAGGGGAGATGTAGACTGGATGTCAGGAAAAATTTCTTCACTGAAAGGTTTGCTAGGCATTGGTCCAGGCTGCCCAGGGATGTGGTAGAGTCACCATCCCTGGAGGGGTTCAAGAAATTATGGATGTAATACTTAGGGACATGGTTTAGTGGCATGGTGCTGACAGGTAGATGGTTGGACTTGATGATCTTGGAGCTCTCTTCTAACCTTAATGATTCTGTGATTCTGTTTTCATTCTGATCTCTGTTTCTGGATGATCTTTTTAGAAGATGCAGGACCAAAGGACTTTGAGAGTGCTCCTAAAGTTGTGTTAATAGGGAATGCACTGCATGAGCAGTACAACCCAAACACTTTTTTTCATATATTTGCATGGAAACAAAAGCATGTTTTGGCCTTGAACATTGTTATGGGCTAATTCCAATACAGTGTATCCTTCTCTTTTTTTTTTTTTTTTTAAGTTCCATATCAGCTCAGCTTCAAAAAAATGGAAAGCTTTCCTGTATTTTGTTTATATGGACACAGGATTAAAGTTTATCAGTTTCCTCCCCTTTCATTTAATGGAAAGTTCACAGCACTTGCCCCAGTTCCTTCCAGGAGTCTGGTACAAATACTTCTGTACACTGAAGGAACATCAGAAGTGCTGGAATTATGAACCTTTTAATTCTCTAAACAACTAAAAATTGTTTTGACTTTTGTTTCCGCTTCAGGAGGGCTGCAATTTCTGATACCTCCAAAGGAAATGCCCAAACTTGCTTACAGATAGCTGATGCCTCAAGCATCTCATGTGCTCACTGTAACCCTGTGCAGAATTGCTGCCTCCCAAGGGATGGATTGCCAAACCTTCATATGTTTCTGAGCTCTTCTATGGCTCTAATCAAAGAAAACCACAAGTATTGGGAAACTACAGAAATCTTAGGAACAGAAGTTTTATTTGGGGCTATTTCAGCCAATAGAACTGTACTTAATTAGATTTGAAATATAAGATATATTTATAAGATATAATATAAGATATATTAGAAAATGGACTTGATAAAACAGATTGTGTCTGTTTGCAGGTTGGACATCCAGTTCAGATTAAAGATAAAAGGTCTTGAGAAATAACCACAGTTGGTGGCTGTGGTGTCAGGCTGTGTTGCTGGCTGCAATGCTAACTTTTAAGTCTCCCTTTCCCAGAACAAAAAGGCTGTGGCTGTGACATCTGTAGAGCTGAATTTGTGACAGAACTATTTCTTATTTAACCTTGTGACAGAAGCTTTAATACCAAATCAAATCCAGTCTCTTGGTCACACTTAACTTTATATAGGAGCAGAAATATGATATTATCTGTCCTTCCACAGCCAGTGTAAAGTCTGTGTTGTACTATCCACTCTGTTTTGGCATTTTTCACAGATGGGCAACTCTACATCTGTGCTTGGTCTGGAGCAATCCAATCTAAATTAGATATCTAATAAGTGGCAGACACTGAATTCATGCTCATGAGTCTGTGGCCTGAGTGCCTGTTTCATTGTGGTACTCAGCATCAGGAAAGGGATTGGGGATTTCAGATGCACTTAAGCTCTCTGAGCTGTGAAGTTCAGTCAGTTTGAATTACTTTGTCATGCAGTGAAGCTTTGATCCTTGAAGAATCCTACCTGTAGTATTCTCTTTATTGGCAGAATAATTATTTCATGGTTCCTGGCATTTAGGAGAAGATGCATTTATTTAATGGTAGCTTAATGTTCTTTTGCTTCTTTGTAGCTGCCATACAGAGATCAGTAAAGCAATATAATCAGCATTTTCTTTAAAACAAGAAAAAGAGACACAACTGAGATATTCTTCCAGTATGTTATGGTGGAAGAAATGCATCACTGCAGTTCCACAGCATGGTGCTCCCTCTTTCATTAGGCTTCCACTTGCTGAGGATCTAAAGCTGGAGTTCTTCATACAGCACTTGGTTTGGCTTAAGTGAGTCTTACATGTGGTTCTAACAAAAGTAATCCTTGTCTCCTGGCTGGATGTATAGATTATAATGAATAAATACACTACCATAAATCTGGATGGTAAATACACATAGTATGGGAAAATTCTGTGGTAGTTTTTGTTGTGGGAGTAAGAAATACTGTTTCACAGAATCATAGAATCATTAAGGTTGGAAGAGAGCTCCAAGATCATCAAGTCCAACCATACCTGTCACTACCATGCCACTAAACCATGGCCCTAAGTATCACATCTATAAACCCCTCCAGGGATGGTGACTGCATCACCTCCCTGAGCAGCCTGGGCCAATGCCTAGCAACCCTTCCAGTGAAGAAATTTTTCCTGACATCCAATCTAAATCTCCCCTGGTGCAACTTGAGGCCTTTCAGGATTTACAGTTACTTGCTTGGTCTTGTTTGGACATTTTAAAATTGCAGGGTAATATGTGGAATATTCTGCTTCTCACTAGGCAGGAATTCAGATCTACTGTTTGGGGCAAGGGTGCAATCAGCAAAAATCTGGAAAGCTGCAACCCAAAGAGTGAAGTCAAGAAGAAAATGGATTAAAGTCCTTTGGAGTTGGCAATTTATGATTTTGGAGAAGGTTTTTATAGGAACAGCTTTAGCTGCATAGATGTGAAATATTTCTCAAGTGTTTGCTAATGTGAATTGCTTTCTAATGAGGTCATAGCTGTTTTCCTTGACACAGTGGTATTTCCTCCTCTTTTTTTTTTTATGCTGCTTTCTACATTATGCCTTAAAGATGGAACAGGCATGTAAAAATCAAACATTGCTCAGGATACTTCCAAATTTCAACTCTAATACTTTACAATCGAATTATTTTATACTGGAGCTCAGTAGAAGTGTATGTGGAAAGAAAGACTAGAGTACTTGAAATGCTTTAGATTTTGAAAGACAACTTGTATCATTGCCAAGAGTAACTCAGATGATAAGTTTTTAGCCCCCAAAAGAGGAAAGGAATCTGAAAATGTCGAATTCTTATTTTAAATATTTTTCATTTCCCATGTGAGATTGAGCACTAAGCAAAAAAATGACCAAGTGGGCACAGTTTCCAACTTTCTATGGCCAGGCATGACCCATGTAAATAAACAAAGTCTTTTCCATGTATTCTACAGAAACCAGCAGCAGAGGCAGTTGTCCTTTCTTTCCTTTGCTATGTTTAGTTCAGATGTAATGAAATTTGATGAGTTTATCTACACTTAGGTAATGGTTTTGATTTCTACTTTATTGCTGAAATAACTAGTTTCCTGTTTGCAGACCTTTTTCAGGTTGTTTGAACTCAGAAGTATTCAGTTCTGCATAACAGGTCATGCAGTCATGAAGTATGTTTGTTGGGGTTTTTTTTAAACATATCTCTAAAGACTGGACAGCTTTAGTGCAATTTAACCACCTCTGTACTGACTCTTGCAAAAAGGAAGATTGCACCTAAGAAACATCAGAAACTGTCTTCCTAAACCAGAAAAATCTATTGCTTCATGTGCTGAAATCATCCAGAATGAGAAATATTTAACACCTGTGAAGAGATGCCAGTGCCATAACCTTCCTTCAGTATTTAATTTTTTTTTAATATGGATTTTTCATTGTAAAATAAATTTGAATAGCATTTTATTTTCTTCCATTGTTGAAACAGACCCTAAAATTCACCATGTTCTGTGGGGAGGGAAATGTGTTTGAGTTTGAAAAGTGAAAGAGAAATCAACTCTTTTTTATATATATATATATATATATATATATTTGTCTGTAGTAACATGAGTTTAACAACTTTCTCTTGATCAATGTCTGTAAAATACAGTAAGTATTCTTTTTTCTTTTGTCCTTTCAGAAGTGAAGCCAACTTGCATATTTAACAGCATGGAATATTATGATGGAGACATGTTCCGAATGGATGCTTGTCGCTTCTGTCGATGCCAAGGTGGAGTTTCAATTTGTTTCTCTGCCCAGTGTGGTGAGCTCCACTGTGACAGGTACTATGTGCCAGAAGGAGAGTGCTGCCCAGTGTGTGAAGGTACAACACCTTTTATATCCTGCTTCCTTTTTAATTCTTCTCTTTGTTTTTTGTTGTTTTTTTTATGTGCCTTTTCAATGCGAATAAGCCAGTAAGTGCTTTATTTTGATCTAAAGTTTGCAGAATCCTCCTCCTTAATTCCATTTATTTCTACTTTTCTGTGATCATAGAGTCATTAAGGTCAGAAGAGACCTCTAAGATCAATAGCATCCATACCTATCACTACCATACCACTAAACCATATCCCTAAGTATTATATCTATACATTTCTTCATCACCTCAGGGATGGTGACTCCACCACTGCCCTGGGCAGCCTGTTCCAAGCATTAGCAACCCTTCCAGTAAAGAAATTCTTCCTTATATCTACTCTAAACCTCACCTGGTACAACTTGAAGCCATATCAAGAATACTGTGTCCAGTTCTGGAGCCCTNGTGTGCTGTCTTGCTCTTGGTAGTGCTTCTCTGATGGTGACACACTGCCCTTCTTGAATAGAGGTGTTTGAGTTTCCTTTCCCTTTTGGATGAGGACTTCCTTAGACATGATCAAGTGTGCAATACTTTTTGGGAGTCATCTTCCATTCCTAATTCCTAATTTCTGCACCAGGTAGTTTAGACAGTGCCCTCCAAAGCAGCAGTGATGATCCTAAGACACATTCCCATTGCTTCCAAGCTGCCTTCTCCCAATCTTGTTCTGCTTGGCTAAAGCAATGCATACACCTTCTCTTCTGTACAATTATAGCAAAGAAATGGGGCAATAATCTTAATTCAATGTTTTTCTCTTCCTCCTTTGCCCTTTTGTCAGCCTTCTTCTCTGCTTACTAGGCCTGCAGTTCCTCCTAAAATTGTTCTGTGGGAAATTTCATGCTGAGTCTCTTACTCACACTAGAAAACCTTTGACATATCTTCTGCCAGAATACAACCAGGATTCTAGCAGAGGGAGATGGGGCTGGCACTCTACACTTGGATCTCACTGCACTGGGGGTCAGGTTATGGCTATAACATAGACAAAAGGCCTGTGAAGGACTCTTGGTCTCTGTGTTTAAGTGTGAACTTAGTAATGACATGTCAGTAAACAAAATAAGCTGGAAAACTCAACTCTCAAATCAAATCAAGATTGGATGTGGCACTGAGTGGCATAGTTTAGATGTTGTGGTGTTATTGGGTCATAGGCTGCACTTGATGATCCTAGGGGTCTTTTCCAGCCTTGTGATCTCCTCATAATGTCACTTTCAAACACTTTGCAGTGTTTGAAATATTTGTAATAGCAATAGTCTTATAGTTCCCTGCAGGAGCAAATAAGCCAAAAGAACCATTATAGCTCTGCTTCCTTCCCAACAGGGATTTAGGAAAGTAAAGAACCTTGTAAAAATGAGTCTAAAAGAGGCAGCTAGAAGAGTTGGATCTAGTCAGTACAGGATCTAGTGAAACATACTATTTTGGTGGGTTGTTGTGATACAAACTCTTGAAAGCTTCTTAAGACATTTAAAAGAACCCAGAATCTTGATAATGAAATATCAAGGTGATAAGGTAGGAAGTAATTCTTTAAATAGCATTTGTATTTTTATATATATATATATATTATATATTATATATTTATATATATATATATATTAGTATATCATTTCATATCAGGTAGGTTGATTTGTGGTGCTCCCATGTAGAAAAGCTGAAATACAAATGCTGTAGGCTTAAATTATTCTAAGGAATTCAAGCCCATATTTGCCCTGTGTTTAAGATCTCATCTTGATATTCATTATTAGCTATAGTTGGAGGCAGGATGATAGACTTTTTGGTCTTTTCTGGTACATTTGTGCCTATGTGTTTAAAAGCCTTCATGCTGTGGTGGAGGCAAAATGATTCAGTGCTATAGCATCATTTAATGACAGATTGAAGAAGTTTAGAGCAAGCATGTGTGATGTGGTGAAACCATTCCTTAGCAAGTACAGATCTGCTCCTGCAGAAATTGCTGTAGGAGTTGCTGGCTTTAGAGAATATGTGAAATCTGCTGGTTTTTCCTCTAATTACTATTTTTTCACCAAGTTGAATATTCTGAGAGTTGGCATTATGAAATCCTTAGGACAATGTATATAGATACATAATGTTTGTATAGATCTGCTATATCTGGATACTCTATGTCAGCTCTGTCATACTCAAATGTGGGTGCTGATTTTCTTCACTGGATTTACAGTTCCAGGGATATCCTTCATCCTCTTTAGTGATTTAAGCATTCAAGTGTCTTACTTATCTATAAATTGTTCTGCCATATCATCATCATCCAATGTTAAAAGCTGATTTCTTCATTTTTGCAACCTTTGAATCAGACTGTTTAGAAAGCCTGTTAACATTTGATATTGAGTTTGATGAATTGGTGTGTATTAGACCTGCAATGGAAATTCCTTCTTAAGACAGCTCCTTTGTAGATAGAATAAAATAATGATTTATAATTACTGACTACAATCTTCTTTTTAAAGTAATGGCTGTGATTTAGTTTCTGCTCAACTGAGTAAGATGCCAAGTTACAGGATCCTTCATCAAAGCACTGAGTGCTGTTTGGCTTGCTGGTTTTTGTTATGTGCTCTTCTGACAGGGCTTGTGGCACTGAATCAAGGAATTCTCATTTCTGACTTGTGAATGATTGGATGGTAGGATATGTGTTGGTTTTTACTATAAATCTCTTTTGATGTAGTGGAATTCTTTTAGGTTAGACTAGACAGCCAGGTTCATGAATGTGTTATAATTTTCCTGTTTCCTTTAAACACTTAAAAAGGAAAAAGAAAGGTTTGATCTTTCTTAATAACTAAGGTTATGTGAACTGACACCTAAAATTGGCTTTTGAATGGGCAGAAGGTATATTTCACAACCTGCCCATTCAAGATTTTCTATTGATGGAGGAGATGACATTTTTTTCTGCTTCCTCTCTTTCTATTTGATTATTTCATGACTGATTTTCAAGGTGATTGTTGCCTACTAATGTTTTCTTGCTGATAGAAATACAATGCTTTCTGCTTTTTTCCAGCAGTTTCTAATGTGACAAATGGTAACTATGATATGCATTGTGTAATGCAGGCACAAGCTCTTCCTGCCTTAGCTTCACAAGGAATTCTAGCTCAAAGCCCTGTAGGGGATACCTCAGCATCAGGAAATGTGATTTACTGGGTTTAATTTATAGCTTTAAATACTACTGACCTTTTCAGGGTTCTAGGACCTAGCATAAAAGACTATTACAAATAACAGGAGTCTTATGTGGCTTTTCTGTGCTTTCTCTGTATGCCTCTGTCAATCAAAACTCCATCCATGAGCTGACTGATAAAATTCACTTCATTTTTTGGGTGTATGATTTGATTTTTTTTTTGCTAGCTCAAAATAGTTAATTGTAGATGCAAGGTAATCCTAAAACATAAAAGATGCAAAGTGAGAAAATTAGGAAACATTTTAATTTTTAAATGTCTTGTTTTCCCCAAACACCTGGGATTTATATTGACTTAACCCATTTTGAAAGATTGGGAATATCACTAAAATTCAGGATGGGAGTCAATGCCAGGTAGAGGTGGAAGTTGTGTGCAGTTTCACTGCAAGTGTTTAGTTTGATACTGATAAAGTGATACAATGGCTTATAAACAAACAGCTATTAGTATTGTCATTAGTAAATGACTTCTGCCTATTTGGTGTCTGCTTTTAATTGTATTTATTATTTTTATTATATTGAATTTGCTTTGACATAGAATATGTATTATTGCCTGCTTTGAAAATTTGACCTAATTACTGTACATTATCATATAGTTAATTTTTAAGTCTAGCAATTATATTTTTTATTAGCCACCATGATGAGTTGCATACATTCACATCATGCATATTTTTTTGCCATTATTATCAGTGTTGCTTATTTCTGAAGAGTAAAACCTGTCGAGTCATAAATTAGCATATACAGAGTTGCATTACTTACTTGCATGAAACTTAAGGAGAAATATTGCATAAAGTATGTCTCCCAAACCTCTGATATTTAACTACCTGAGTCTGAATTTGATTGCTAGTAGGTAACTGGGTCTTGTGGCTTTTAAGGGGAAAAAACTCCAATTAAAATGAAATTAAAAACAGCCAGATCATCTGTTCAGGAAAACTAGTATATCTCCAAAAGTATGAGGAGATGTAGTTTAAGGCAGTCTGCTTCCAGTAGGAACTGTGATAGAGGTCTCATCTTCACTCATGCTATAAAACAGTGATGCAATACTGACACAAATCATTCCTATGGTTCACTGAGATATTGTCAGCTTCACTCAGAATTTAAGTTGATAGCCAAAAAAAAAAGGATCAATAGATCTAAGATCCATTTTGTAAAAATCACAGTGTTGTACTTTTTCATAGGTAAAGTTTAAGTGTGAAAGGAAAGCTAAAACTTGTTGTTCTTTTGCATTTCCCCTCGTTTCAGACCCAGTTTATCCAGTAAACAACCCTGCTGGCTGCTATGCCAATGGTCAGATCCAAGCTCACGGAGACCGCTGGCGAGAGGATGACTGCACTTTCTGCCAGTGCATCAATGGAGATGCACACTGTGTTGCAACAGCCTGTGGACAGAGCTGTCTAAACCCTGTTAAAGTGCCTGGGGAGTGCTGCCCAGTGTGTGAAGGTAAGATTGGTGTTTCCTCTGCTATGCTTTGTTCTGTCGTGGCTGCTGCTTACCTGGTAATTCCTGGTTTCCTGTAAATCACAGAATGTCAGGAGTTGGAAGGGACCTAGAAAGATCATCTAGTGCAACCCCCCTGCCAGAGCAGGATCACCTAGACCAGCTCACACAGGAGTGTTTCCAGGCAGTTCTTGGATGTCTCCAGAGAAGGAGGCTCCACAGCCGCCTGGGCCAGTGCAATGTCACCCTTACTGTAAAGAAATTTCTCCTCGTGTTAATACTAAACCTGGTATTAACCAGGTTAATGAATGAGTGTTGTGTAACTGCATGTGTCTCTCAGCCCTTCTTGGGTTGCAGGATCTATCCAAGTTCACTGGGCTACTTACTTGTTAGAATAAACCTGAGAAGCATGAAGATTTCTTAAAGGTGCTCTTTCATTCCATAATTCACATCCTAAGATATGAAGAATGTGTCTGATAGCATATAAAAGCTGCCAGTGAATTGTAAAGAGTTGCTACTTGCACTGATTTAATATTAGGGTGAGGAAGTAGGTTAACTACTTTTAAACCCAAGTAATCTCCTGATGATGGATATCATGGAGTATGTGCTGTAGACCCTCATTATTTAGCATGTGTGTGGGAAAGCTTGGGAAAGTGGTACAGAGAGAGGTTAGCAGCAGTATTTTCAATATGGTGAGGAGTTTTTCACCTTCAGTGAGAGAAGGATAGACAATTGTCTCTGGTTAACTGTTCCAGATTGGAGAAAATGGATGATTTTAATTGGATTAAATGCTTATCTATATCAGAGTTAGATCATTATGATGGACTGTGGGAAGCAAGCCCAGGGTAAAACGTAGGCTTCCATCCTTCATTGCTAAAGGTTGCACCATAATCAAGCTGGTGCTTCATTCATGGCTAGGCTTTGCGAACGCAGCTCCAGGGAGGGCTCCATCCATGCTCTTCCCAAGCGCTTTTTCCAAGCACTGCTGGCTGCAAAGGCCAATTTGGGACAGACNTTCTTCAAGTGTTTATTTCTCCAGACTCTTGGGTAGAGTTTTCCGCAAGCACTCTATGCCTTTGCTAGCCTATTGTCTATCTCTCTGCCAATCTTACCATCCGAGGAGATGAGGCTGCCTAGGTAATTAAACTGTTGGACTGATTTAAGTTCTGAATCACCAATGATGATATGAGGATGATGAGAAACTTCCTGAGGTGCAGGTTGATATAAACCTTCTGTTTTCTTTAAACTAACTTCCAGCCCAAGAAGCTCAGCAGCAGCTGCACAGCAGGATGTTAAACACTGCAGAGCTACTGCTGTCTGGGCAACAAGGGCAGCGTCAGCAGCATAAAGCAGCTCCTGGACAAGATGCTTTATGGGCTTAGCACGGGCCTTCAAACCCCTTAGGTTAAATAGGCTTCCATCAGTTAACATACCACAATTATGCCTCTGCAGTGCTTTCAGGACATAAGTTAGCTTGTCTGGAGTAGGTTAGGTAATTCTGTGCTATTACATGTTTTTTACTCTTAGAAGCAGAGCTAGTTAGCAACTGTTTACATCCACAAAAGTTCTGTTTTGTTGAGGGGGTGGAGGTGTTAAATTATACTTATGACACAAGTGATGTCAAATAGATCAAGACTGACACAACAGCAGCATGGAATCAACATTTAAGTGAAATTCTTGTGTCATCTTAATTATTATGCTTTCTAAGAAAATAATCTGACTTGTTCTTTTGGTTGTCATGTTAGCTGTTGTATGATGTACACTTAATTGTAGTCATCTGGTTTTCATTGTGTCATCTGCAGGAAGGTAATACTGAAAGGTATTTTGAGTGACTTCCTAAAAAGCATCACCTTTGACTTGCTGTTTCTTTCATAGCACATACTGCCAAGTAAACAATCAAGGAGTAAAGAAATCACATAAATAATGAAAGCAGCAATTAGTAGAAGCAGGTTTAGGTTATGTGAGGTGATTTGAACATACTTGGGTACCAGTGGATACCTGAAAACACCCTTGAATCCTCTCTTCTTTCTTCCTTCCTCACAGCAAACTCAAACAAAACAGATCAATATACTCCATAATGCCAAGTTATTTAATTACAGGAATTTAGATGTGGAAATATTTCAAGGATCAAAAATCTGGACTGTTAAAACTCAGCAATGAGTTCAGATGCTAGAACTCAAGATAGTTTGCAAGAAGCAGCTTTGGATGACTTTATGAGAAATTACTCACCATCTGAGACTTAACAACTAATCTTGCAAATCAAAAAAAAACTCCCTGAAAAATGAGCCAGTCAAGGGTACCAGTAAACTTCTTGAAGTTATCTTCTGGAGCATGAAACAAGCTCAAAGCTTCTATGCCTTGTGATTAGCAGCCTGAATAAAAATATTTACATATATTAGAGAGCAAGGTGTTACCAGATTGGAAGTCTGCTAATTATGGAGACCTGAGTGCCTTTCTGAATCTGTTAACATTTGTCTTTGAAAGCTTGCATTAAGAAAATCCCAGAACATGAGGAAAAAAAATAATAATCTGTTAGATGTTGGCTGTCTGCTTACTGGGTATTTTTAAAATAAGCAAATGTTTGAGCTGATGGCAGCAGGAACTTGTTTGTTTGCCATAGAATTATGGCCCACCTCCCAGGTCAGACAGCATCATGTGTCTTAATCCTTAAATCTATGATTAATTATGTTTCTACTTGGAGTTTGATGCATAGGTAGAAAAAATACAACTATTGCTTGCTAACTCACTAGGCTTCTTTAGATTTCCATTCTCTGGTTTTCTCCTTGGAGTAGGACTGAACTGGGCAAGGTTGTGGGAAGACAGGCCTTAAAACATCACTTTCTTTGCATATCTTATTGTCCTGAATTCTGGTTATATAGTTTTAATGACAACATGGTCCTATCTGGAATGCTGTTTTGTTTCTGTCATCACAGAATCCTAGANTCAAGTGGCAATCCAGCCAGTTAGCATCTCAGTTCTCTTAACCAGGTAGGCTGTATGCCTTTGTGCTCCCTCCCCTTTTAAATCAGCTTCCCTCTCCTTTTTCTGAGGATCTCTTCTCTTGAGGAGGTTCTGCTCCCAGTACTCGCTGCATCCATTGGCAGTGGGATCAGGGGAGAGGAAGGTCCTGCCTAGGAAGCTGGCTGACAAATCAATCTCTTGATTTTAGTGATACTAATGAGAAAGATGTGCAGTCCATGTGGTAAAGATCTACAAGTGAAAGATATTCCAGGCACAGTTTTCCCTAAGAGGTATTAAAAAGCATCAGCATCAGCCATGTGGTGCTGCTCTGCATACTCCTCCATTAAATCTCCCTGTCTGTAGCCTAACCTTAATTTTGCAGTGCATGAGCAGAACTGTTAACTGAGTAGATGCTCAAAGATTACTAATATTGCACTAATACCTTAAAACTCCTGTCCTGTGCTTTCCAGGTTGTTCCCTTTTTTGTACACCTGTACTTCTGTATGTCTTATCTCCTACTATCAGCAAGGAAAACCAAAATCCCTACCTAATGAGCTAAGTTCTGGGCTCACTGATATCACGTAGTGTCGTATTTTCAGCTCTGCAAGTTAAAGAAAGGAGTTCAAGGGAGAAAGCAGCACAACTTAGTGATGTGTTCAATAAATGGGCAAAATTAATGTAGATTTAGCAGGTGATTTTGAGACAGTAATTTACTAGTGGTTTTAAGGATAAAGATACATCATTTTACACTTTCCTTTCAAAAGGCTTCTGGTTCTCACTCCCATCTCAACTCGCACTGTAAAAATGTTCAGCTCATCGAGGAGATCCCCTAGTGAAATAGTGTGCTTTTTGCAGATCAGTGAAAAATGACTGTGTTATAGTAATTCCCAAATTGTATTACACAGTTTCATAATGAATCTACTTTACTTTTCTGCTCTTACATGTACTGTACGTTACATTTCTTGATTAAGATGTAACTCTTCTTGCATGAACTACTTGACTTTTTTGGGGGGTGGAGTATTGCAGAAGTAGGAAACAATTCTTATTCTTTAAAGTCTTAACTTTAAAATGTCCAAAAATGTCCCTTAGTAAAATCTATGGTCACTTCTGTTCCTTTGCATCTCCCAGAGGCTCAGGCTTGTCACAGAGGGAACACTGCAACCCAGTCTGCAGTGCAATGCTTATCTCACAAGAGGTTCTTCTACATGAGAGCCCTCAGGTATAGCTGGCATAGAGCCAGCACAAGCTGTGAATGAGAAATTAAGTGTTAAACAAAGTCCCCTCAGAGGCTTTTTCATGACTGAGGCCCACATTACTTAGCTGTCATTATAGCTGACACTTTATCTTCACAAAAAGAAATTAACATGTTCATCAATAAAGGGCTCCAAACTCTAGCTGAGATGTAATTCAGTTCTGTTCCTTTAGCAGGTCCAACACTTCATTAAGTAAAAAGAGGCAGTAGAGTCCAGTGAAAGGGAATTTGATGTATTCAGGATGAAGTCAGTGGTAGTGAGCAGTGTTTACTGGTGCAGGATTTGGGAGCAGAGATCTCCTTAGAACATGAAAAGTATAAGTTATTGTTCAGCAGCAGCTCTCAAGCAGCCTTTTCATCAAAGTCAATTAAGGGATGCAAAAGCTGAGCTGTAGAGAACTGGGCTTACATTTGCCACATCATGATGTAGTCAAGGCAGCTGAGGCTGTTGAACCACAGCATCCAGGGGATAGTGAAATCTACTGCCAAGGAAACCTCCTCCAGAAAGTCAGGAAGACTATATTAGTATAAAATAACATTTTCCTCATTTTTTAGTGATTCGTCATTAAGTTCAGTGAAAGGATAAATAACCAAAGAACCCAAATGAATGTATACATTAATGGAGCTAAGGATGTCTCACTTGTAAAGAAACTCATGGATCCTCTAATTAATTCTTTTTAGTGCCTATAACATTCATAGATTTGCACATTAATTTAGTGTTTCCTGTATCTTCACCTAGTAATGATAATTCAATGCCCTTCTTAATGTTTGGATAGGTCTTGATAGGCTTAATTGATTCTGCTTTAATAAAGCTGGTTATTTCTTGGTGTCACTCCACCTAAATTATCCAAAGAAGTCTTACCAGCATCAAAATATATTTGAAGAGTATATCAAAAACCCAAAAAAGGATATAAAAAAAACAACCAACCAAAAATGGAACAAACTCCATGCAGCTTTGATTCCTAGAAAGCTTCTTCATTTTGCAACAGTAAAAATAGTCTTCAACTATAATAGTTACTTTCAAGGAAAAACACATATTTAAGTAGTTTCAGGTTGCCAGTGTGAATAAATGAATAAAATCTGAAACAAAAGCCTGCCAAACTATGTTTGGAACTCAGAGTGAATATATTTCCAGCTATTTGTGACATTAGAAAGTCCTATCCTCTTAAAGTCTGCATACATTTTGTAATTAGTTATATGATGTTGAACCCTGACAGTTAAACTCAGATAGCTAAATGGTGGGAAAAAAATTCCTGCAAGGCATTAGGTATTTCAAAGCCAGGAAGGAAATTCTCTTGCCCAGCACTGGGGACTGATATTTTTCATGTAGTGAACTGGAGGGGCAGGGAAGGCTGGAATGCAAACTATGAGGATGGAAAACATTTAGTCACTCTTGGAATGATATGAATGTTTTTACAGGAAGCTTAAGTAAACACACATGCTGCTGCTTAGGAGGCTGCAGTTAACTTTTTTTTGGAGAGCAGACAAAATGCAAACAAGTTTGCAGACTCAACTGAAAAGCTGTTGAGCAGCACACCCTACAGGACCAGATTTTAGCCAATTATTGTGCAGAGCATTAGGTGAAAAGTTAGACTACTGATCACTTTTTTTCTTAATTGTTATAGTAAATGTTTGAAGGCACTGATCTTATATTTCTTTAAGTCATAGAACATAGAACAGTTCCAGCTGGAAGAGACCTTGAAGATCATGAGTGCAGCCTTTGTCCTAGCCCTANTGCTCCAGGCCAGGATGCCCTTGGCCTTCTTGTCCCCCTGGGCACACTGCTGGCTCATGTTCAGCTGTCACTCAGCACCCCTAGGTCCCTCTGTGCCTGGCAGCTCTCCAGCCACGTGTCAGTTGGTGCTGGTTTTGTAGGGACAGAAGATCTTAATCCTCATAGAGGTGGTTAGTGTTATAAGGTATCACAGAAGAGGGAGCTATTTCACTGTCCCTAGAAACAGGCTTGACCTTTACTGTTGATGTTTTTGACTCATTTTTTCCTTCAAAGAAGCTGTCATTTCACCCTCCCAGTGAGGTGCTGGGCTTTCTGGAGTCCTCTTCTGTTGAGTTTATTCTTTGTACATGGCTAACACTTTCTGCAAATAACCCAAGACCAACCACTGCAGGATTGAAATGCTTTGCTGTTTTACAGAATCACAAAGGTTAGAAGATACCTCTAAGATCATCAAGTCCAAGCATCCCTATCACTACCATACCACTAACCCATGGCCCTAAGGAGAGCATCTAAGTGTTTCCTAAACCTTTCCAGGGATGGTGACTCCAGCACCTCCCTGGGCAGCCTGGGCCAAGACTTAACCACCCTTGCAGTAAACAAGTTTCTCCTTATAGCTAATGTAAACCTCCCTTGCTGCAGTGTGAAGCCATGAGTTGTTCTGGAGTTAAAAATCACTGTAAATTAAATGTGTAAACTTTAGAGAGTTATTTGGATTTGTGATTAAGCACAACAAGACCTTTATACAAAGTTTCTTCTTGTTGTCCCTCATTAAAAGAAAGCCAACAAAACTAAAATAACCTAAAACCTCATAGTTACTTATTAAAAGGATTTTAAGTATCAGTGGCCAGAATTTGGATTTACTTTATTTATACTAAAAAGGGCTTTTATTGTGATCAGTACTGCTGGTCTAAAGGTAGAGAAAAAATACATAGTGGTGCTCACAGGTGGATATAAAGCTTCCTTGTGCTATACACTGAAAATGTATTTCCATAGTCCAGCCTTTTATATTAATATACACAAGAAGTTAATTTACTTTACCTGACTGTGGTTGGTTAAACTGTAGACAAGATGTGAACATGAAAGAGGAGGTTGGGGAGTTGCAGCTCTGTGCTGCAGAGCAGAGAATCCCACTTCTCATTCTCAGTTAGGACTAAATAGTCTGCACATTTAAGTTTAGGATTATTTTTAGGCCTGGTAGCTTTGTTGTGCTGCATAACAATTAGTTTGCTGTGTTTGTAATTTAGCCTTTCAGAAGTACAAGCACCTTTTTGTATGCCTTTTTT
Organism: Bucco capensis; assembly: GCA_013396975.1. Lineage (NCBI taxonomy): Eukaryota > Metazoa > Chordata > Aves > Piciformes > Bucconidae > Bucco > Bucco capensis. Next base: position 326,004 of record VWZO01020100.1, read on the forward strand.
TTCCTCATTTTTATTTTATTTTCAAGTCTTTTTCTTATACATGTGAGGAAATCACTGGCAACTTTACCTTCCAGTTGCATGGAAGATGTAAATAATACCTCAAAATATCTTGGTTAGAATATACTCTCTTTGTGTTACATAGTAACTGTGCAAACAAACATCTGAAACTGTTTTTGAGCATGCCAGTAATAGTCAATATGCAAATACTGAATAAACACAAATAAAATATAGTATTTTAGTGGGCTCCAGGGACATACTTTTTATATATCTATTAATAGAAATAATATTCACTTGGCAATGAATTTTTAAGACCCATGCTTCTAAGTTCCTTGTAATTTGCAGTCTTAAAATGGAATTGATGAAATCCATGGTAGCTTGGGTATTCAAAGAAGGTTCTCCACAGATAATTTTCAACTTCTATAAAGTGCTATATCAGTAGAGCCTACAATTTTACAGTTTTTATGAAGAAATGTGTTTCTGTAATGCAGATTGAAACCTCTTAGTGTGAAGTTGGCTGAAAGGGCTGTATTTATATGAATATAGATAAGCATCTATAAAACTCCAACAAGGCAAGAAAAACATCCATGCCTGCATACATAAAACTCTTACAGCTCTGGGCTCCAAAATATCCTCTGTTTGCCTCTTTTTGTTGAATATATATATCTATATACAGGGGCTGCTGTCACCCTGCTCACTGTTGTAGTTTGTTATTGTGGCATTTGCATATCATGTTATGATCTGTTTGGGACACTTTACACCAATTGTTGGCAGGATTTGCTAGCTTTGAAGCATAAGTGCATAGAGTGATGCTGGGGTAGAGCTGCCTCAGGAGCACTGATGAAGGTGATGAAGAGCAGAAGTCAGACCTCCTATGTCTGTTTAGCTGAAGTAACCATTGTGCTTAAATCAAAGTAAGTGAACCCAGGTATTCGATGCATATTCTTTGTTATATTTTTTATGGCAAGGAAAAATACAGTAATTTTATGATGAAATTATATCTTGTTGCCCAGACAGCAGTAGCTCTGCAGTGTTTAACATCTTGCTTTGCAGCTGCTNGATCATGCTTGATGGGCATCTTGCCCCTTGCTGTGGCAAGAGAGGAGCCCCGAAGAGGAGATACAGGGAGTCCCTGCAACAATAGCTCAGCCTTGGCCATATTGCTCCCCTGAACTGCTCTCCTCTGGCCTCCACTCAGCAGCTCTGCACACACACTAGTTTGAATGCCGCCCATGGTTTGGAGCAGGCACGCAGGATCACTCTGGAGGAGAAAAGACAGCGTAGAAAGAATCGTGTCTTGCAGCTTCTACCTCCTGAGGAGTCCTTGTGCTGTGCCTTTTGCAACTGCTCTTGTCTGTCCCAAATTGGCCTTTGCAGCCAGCAGCGCTTGGAAAAAGTGCTTGGGAAGAGTGTGGATGGAGCCCTCCCTGGAGCTTCATTCATGAAGCCTGGCCATCATGATGATCATATATCATATTATAGCTAACTTTTTTCCCCTGCTGTATCAACAGGACATTTATGAGTGAAAATAATAACTGGAGTGATTGAATAGTCTCAAAATACCTCTCTCCTTACCTTTCTAGTACTTTTGGGTTAAGATACTTGATGGTCCAGGTTTCTAGCAGACAATTAGAAGCAGCAATAGAAGTTCTCTATTTATTTTTAAATTCATTTGTGCTTAAAAGTGTGGAGAAGAAAAACCTTAGAACACAATAGTTACTTTCCTACTTAAAACCAATTTTGTGAAAGCATGGAGTAGTTTTTCCCCTACATACTATTACTGAAAGTGTGACAAAACCTGTTTTATTTAAAATACTGCATTTCAAATGAAACAAAGCAAAGAGCTTGTTTTAAGTGTTTTTTCATGTAATAATAAAAACACCTTGCCAAGAGGTGAAGCATAGGTAATGCATTAACCTAAAGGAGGACAAAAAATGAGAGTAATTAAAGGTGGTTGTGGCTGTCACTAAATGGAACTTCAGAGAGAATTATTGTTATAATTACCTGGAAGAAATTCTACTTCTTGAATAAAAAGCTTCTCTTTAAGTCATTAAGTAGATTTCAGCAAGGTGGTGTTAGGAAAACATGTACTTCTATTGTGGAAGGAAGATAATCAGTGCTTGGCAAAAGCATGCAAAATTCATCAGAAATTGAAATGTTTATCTTTGGATTTCAGTTCCCTGATTAGGATCTATCAAGGATATTGGTGCTTTCACTGGAAGTGTCCTGTGTTTATGTGAGAATGACATTCCTGTAGTCATGCAATTTGGAAAGGACCAGCAAAGGTTTTTCTAGCCCTACCTCCTGCTCAAAGCAGGTCCAGTGACAGCAGGATCTCAGGGCCTTTTCTCAGGGAGGTTTTGAGTATTTTGAAGGATAGAGATCACAGAATCATTAAGGTTGGAAGAGGCCTCTAAGATCATCAAGTCCAACCGTACCTATCACTACCATGCCACTAAACCATGTCCCTAAGTACCATATCTGTATGTTTCTTAAATCCCTTCAGGGATGGTGACTCCACCACCTCCCTGGGCAACCTGAGCCAATGTTTAACAACCCTTTCAGTGAAGAAATTTTTCCTTCGATCTAAACCTCCCGTGGTGCAACTTGAGGTCATTTCTTCTCGTCCTTTCTAGGACTCTGTCATGGTTTGACCACCCATGTGGTTTAAAAGAAAGAACACAAACTTTTATCAAATTGTAATTTCTCATGTTCATATTTCTGTTCATTGCCTCTCATCCTAGCCTGGAGCCATCTCCAAGAGAATCATAGAATGGCCCAGGTTGGAAGGGACCTTAAAGATCATCTAGTTCCAAACCCCTACCATGGGCAGGGATGCCACACACTAGACCAGGTTGCCCAGGGCCACATCCAGCCTGGCCTTGAACACTGCCAGGCATGGGTCATCCACAACCTCTCTGGGCAACCTGTGCCAGTGCCTAACCACTCTCCAGGTAAAGAGCTTCCTTCTAATCTCCAGTCTCATTTTCCCCTCCTTCAGTTTATAACCATTCCCCCTTGTCCTATTACAATCTGACCAGCTAAAAAGTTTCTCCCTTTCTATCGTATAATCCCCTTTAGGTATTGGAAGACTGCTATAAGATCCCCTGGAAGCCTTCTCTTTTCCAGGCTGAATAACCCCAACTCTTTCAGCCTGTCCTCATAGGGGAGGTTCTCTAATCCTTTAATCATCTTTGTGGCTTTCCTCTGGACTCGCTCCAACAGGCCCACATCATTTTTATGCTGAGGAGCCCAGAACTGGATGCAGTACTCCAGGTGAGGCCTCACAAGGGCAGAGTAGAAGACAGGCCTTGTTATCTTTGTACCCTCCCATTCAGTGGTGGTAGACAGCAGTAGGATATCCCCTTGCCCTCCTCCTTCAGGTTGAACAAGCCCTGATCTTTCAGCCTCTGTTTGTATGCTCCCTGCTCCTGCTCCTGCCAAGCTTGGTGTCCTTGTGCTGTACTCACTCAGGTGTGGCAGTGTCTCACTTCTTCTGAGGACACCAATCCAGCTCTGGGCTTACAAGAAGGGAAGCATCCTTTCCCTGCTTCTCCTAATACAGGTTCTTATTGCCCTTCCTTCACACAAACCAAAACCCCATGCTTGGTGCTCTCAATCCCTCTTCATTTTCTGATATAAATTTAATGGCTAGAGTTCAGATTTTGAACAAATGAGGACATGGTAGGAAGATAGGTATGCTTTTTAATTCTGGTATCAGCCTTAAGTTCTCTTGAAAATTAGCTAAGGAATTATATAAATGAAATCACCAAAGTTAGAAGAGAAACCCAAATCTTTAGTTCATTTTTAACATTCAGATAAACAGTAATAGTCAACAAGCATGGAATAAATTGTCTCTGTTTTTTTGTTTGGTTTCATTTGTTTTGTTTCCCAGGACTTTAGCAATCAGTGGTGAATTTCAGTTTTGTTTCTCTTCTCTTCTCCTTGATAACTTTAATTGATCTAACTGTGTTATAATAAAATTGTAATCCTAAGAAAATTTTCCCCTATTCTCTACTAAAACATGGGTGCCTCACTTTCTCTCCATTTCTCAGTACCTCAGCTAAGCATTATCTTAATACCTCAGTATTCATCCAAGTGTAACAAGATGTATGTAGGAGGTATAGTACTACACCAGGTCAACCATGCTGTGTTCTTATGTGGGCCTGTATATATATATATATACATATATACATGTATATATACATATTTATATATATATACATATGTAGTGTTGTGTACTTTTAACAGTCTGCTCTTTGTAATGCAAGCTGTCACATCACTCAGAGGAGAAGTGGGAGGTCTTAAAAATCAGATAACAGCAGAAAAGAAGGGCCTGAGGATTGTTTTTTTCGGTGTTACAAACATATCCTGGGTAGGAAAATAGTAGTGAAAATAAGGTCTTACTCTACCTTGACAACTTTTGGTATTTTGTGACATCCAGTAAGGACAAAGCCAGCTCCAGACATTACTTGGATGTCACCATCTTCCTTTCTTTACCCATAAATGCACAGTTTGATTTCAGCCAGGAATGAAGGATAGTCAGGGTTTTGATTGCAAGCTATGGTATTTTTGAGTAGAACGACCAGACTGACAGACCACCAGTGACTGAAGTATCTACTACAAAAATTTTTGAAGTTGTTTTCAAGTAAATGACAGCATTAAAAATTAATTCAGAGATTTTTTTATCAGTCTCACAGCAGGCAAATTAATAATCCTCTGCACTTAAATGCAGCATGGGAAGTATCAAGCTCAGAAAGAACTTATGGAGGGAAGATGTTCTAATAGAAATCAGCATTTAACCTTATAGTCTAAGCACCTGACATCAGCAAAATCTGTGCTCTGTTAAAACACCAAAATCCATTCTTGTCATCCAGACTCTTCTTAGTTTTCTTCTTCTCTTTCTTTCTACATTGTAGCTTTATTGTTGGCAAAGCACACAGACAGAACCAGCACCCCTTTTTCCCACCCATTGTCTGTGCCTTTGTGCCCTGGATGTTTCTTCTGCCATTTCTACCAAGAGCAGCAGTGAAAGCCTAGCTCACATCATGTGCTGCTAGATGCTTTTTCAAGCTTAGCTACTGCTTGCCTATTTAAATAGCCAGAAGCCTGGCAGAGCAGAGCTGGCTTTATTTGTTGAGTCTTGTCTAGCCAAGTGAAAAGGGCTGACTTTTTTTTTTTGCTGGCTGCATTTTTGCACATGTTGGGGGTAGGGAATGAAATGATTTCTTTTGTCCTCTACTTGCAGCTCATTGAGAAGCAGGCATGCATATAAAATTACTGTATCTCAGGGCTTACCTATAGGGACAGGAGGGAGAAAAAAACAGATTTGTAAGCTTGTCTGGAAACACTAAGGATGCACAAAAGTGGGAGGTAACAGACTAATAAAACACAACAAAAAGAGGAGTAACAAAAACATTTCGAATTAATATAATGAGAGTTACTTTGTCACTTTTAAGAAATGCCATATTTTCAGTATCAAGGGGGCAAAAAATGGTTGTATGGATGTGTCCAAGTCACAGGAGCATCATAGCAGTGAAATATAGGCTTGAAAAAGCACCAAAAACCCAAATATATAACAAATACCTGCCTTTCAGTGGTTTTGGTTTGACGATGAGAGGTGGCAAGATGTGGCCTCCTGCAGTCCATGAAAAATGTGCATGCTGTATAAAACATGTTCTAATTTATTGCCCTGATGCTTAGTATGCCATTTCTCCATACTTTCATCATTTATCAATGCATGTGTTGGGTTTTTTTTTAAGTGTAATTTCCTTTAAATCCTCATTTCTTGAGATGAAGGAGCAGCATAAACTCAAACAATTTTAACTGTGGAATGAAAGCTCACAGTTAGTTCTTTGTATGTCATGCAATTTCTGTTTTCCTGAATGCTTAGTAGAATGTTACTAATGTTCATAATTATAAATTCATTGGATTCATAAGTGCTTGAGTTCTGTGAAAAACACAAGATGGTCTAAATTAGTCTTCCAGAGCAAGAAGTCATTCAGGAATAAATAGGTGTTCCATTCCCTCTGTATCCTGTTTTATGATCTTAGTGTTTAAGTTCCTGGTTATTTTCCTAAGTCTGTGGATATTATTCTAATATTTTCTGGCTACCATATTTATTAAAACAAATTTGGTACTCCAGCATATTTAAATGGTGCTCAAAAGTAAGTATTATAATGTTCATAAATACCGAATAATAGGCAATAATATCCTGAACTTCAAAAAGCATAATCTGGTACCTCAAAGTGTACTGTGAGAAGTGATGTTTTCAATGAATAGACACATAAAAAGGTTTTCAGAGACCTTTCCCATGCAGTGTATCTTACATTCAAAGTCTCTTCTGCTTTACATTTCGGTAGCAGGGATCATATTCATGCAGAAAAAGGTTTGATCTACTGAGTCACGTGCTTGGATTTGCAAAGCTGAGCTTTAGAAAAAGCTCTGGTCAGTTTCTAAAGTAAAAAAAGAAACCTGCATGAAGTTTTGATGAAATACTCTTGGAGAAAGGTGGGGAAAAGGAATATTTTACAGTCAGTTTTAAACTGCATATGCAGGACAGCTGATTTGATGTTCAACATAGAATTCTAGAATGGTTTGGGTTGGAAGGGACCTCTGGAGCTCATCTAGTCCAACCCCCCTGCACTGGGCAGGGACATCCCCAACTAGAGCAGCTTGCCCAGAGCCCTGGCAAGCCTCACCTGGAATGCCTCCAGGGATGGGAACTCAACCACCTCCCTGGGCAACCTGGGCCAGTGTTCCACCACCCTCGTGGAGAGAAACTTCTTTCTAATGTCCAGTTTAATCTACTCCTCTCCAATTTAAAACCATTGCCCCTTGTCCTTTCACTGCAGGCCTTTGCAAACAGGCCCTCTGCAGCCTNCCATAGCGTTTATACAAATATTAAACAGTCCAGGCCCCAGTGATTTTTTCCTGTTTCAGAAATTTCAGGCAGCTTTATCCTATTTGTAATGAATGTACTTTTCTTCAAAACAAAGCCTATTGAATTGTTTCAGAAGTATCAAGAATAGTCACTCATCAGAAGCAAAACCAATTGAAATGTTTTTCCTGTTGCATCACGCATGCCTTTGTATGAACTCAAGTCAAAGCCACAAGCAATCTCAAATGTATTTCTTTTTTTATCTTATCTTCAGAACCCACATACATCACAATAGGTCCACCCACCTGTGAGATGTTGGTGAACTGCACTTTGACTGAAAAAGATTGTATCTATAGCTTCAAGCTGGACCAGAATGGTTGTCGCATTTGCCAGTGCAAAACTAGTGAGTATGCAAACATAGAATTGCTTCTACCTTTTCTATCAAGTTGTATGTGAACATGCTAGGATGCTGGATTTTTCCCATTCATCATGTTGATTTTACAGTGTGCTAGTGTGTGTGCTTTACAGTTGTTCATCTTTAAAGGACAGGCTCCTGATTTCTGACTTTGCTATTTGCTTGCTTAAAACATCTTTGGAGGAAAACATAAAATGTCTGACTTGAGATAGGAATTAACAGCTAGGTAGAAAAAAGAATAATTCAGGGCTTAATATTCATTCAGACTTGAGAAGTCTGATAAGACTTCCACATTTCGTTTTCCTCCATGTGTGTAAAGAGTATAAGAGCATCTATGTTTGTGCACTTGAAAAAACTCCTGTTGCTAAGCAGCTTATCCACAACTTAGCTTTTATTCCTCAAAACTTGTATTTTGAGGATAAATCTTGGAAAGTTATATGTCTGGGTAGTGCTTGTATATACATACAAATATATCCCTTTATAATTTTATGTTTTCTAGCATATTTGAATATTATATATGTATGTATAGAGCACTTTAGTCAGGATTTATGCAGGCTTTAACATCTATTTCTTCCCCAAGGAAAAACATTGTGCCTTGTGAGAACCTTGTGTATATCAATAAAGCAGAAAAAAATGCATTTTCTCTATGTGTTTCCTTAAAAAGTTGATGTTTCCATTTGAAATATAAGGCAAGATCAGGTTGGTTGTTGGAATTGCCCAAGCAAGGACACCTGTGAAGTACTAATCTCAGCTGCAGGATGCATCACTCTGCTAGGAGTAGGTTTATAATCCTTTGTAATTTTATTTTAGTTCCTTGTAGCCTCTGAGGCTTTCACAACTCAAGTATTATTCTGTTCCTCTTCTTTTTATTTCAATCTGCCTGTTGTCAGCCACTTTCTAACCTTTTTGGACTATTTTAGGAGTCCCTAGTAGAAATGGTCAAAATAAAACTCATAATTGGACTAGATGATCTTTCTAGGTCCTTTCCAACCCCTAACATTCTATGATAATTAGTACAAACTACAGAAATTTAGGACTGGACTGGTGTTTTGCTTAAGGAGCAAGAAAAAGGGTTGTCCTGACCTTTTCTACTTTTCTTTTCTGGGGAAATGTGCATTTTTTTATTTCCATAAGGTCAAGGACAGGACATCTTAGCAATGAATAAATATATGGCAAGCAATCATATCTTTATGGGGATAACAGAAATAATACCTTTGATTCAAAGTTGTATTCCTGGCAAGGACAACTTCCCATAGGTTGCATCCAAGCTATCATATACATGCCTTACATAGTTCTTCCAACATTAGAAATGTTCTGCTTTTAACACTGTTATATGATTTTCCTTCCTTTTTTTTTTTACTGTTGTTGAATTGATTAGAGAGTTTAACACAAAGAAGAAGATGGACATACTCAGTAAATTTCATCATTTATGTCTGTGCATTCACTCCAGTTTGGTGCAAGGAGATCTATCACTCCAAAGGATCATTTCTTTTGTCCTAGGTTACCAGACTGCACATGTACACATACCACATCCCAGGAAGTCTCTGTTCTTGCTTGGATCTGATGAAATAGTGCTTAAGGACCCATTCAAGGGAATTTTTTGTTTGCCAGATGTGTGTGAAATCATTTTCGTGTTGCAGTAGCAACCTGTCTGGAGCAAACTTAATAGTATCATTTGTCTGTCATCTCTTTTTCAGTTAAATAACTTGAATTGTAGATTGCTCGAAAAATATCTTTAATCATTCAGAGAGGGGGCACCCCTTATTTTCTAAAGAAGTGAAGGAAAATAACAGCTTGGAAGCCTTCATTACTTGATGGTTATCAGTCAAAATGACAGAAATAGAATTATTCTGTCAAGCAATGTCTCTCACTTGCAAGGCTCTGGACAAATGAGCATGTGTGAGCACTAAGAAAGGAGTTTTGGCTCAAATATGCTGAAAACATACTGCACTAGTCCTCTATGTTTTGAGATCCTATGTATTTTCATGTCCAAGCCACTTTAGTTGCATCTTAGCTTTCTAAGAACATGAGAACCATTATTATCTTTAGCTCTTGTGGACTTTTGGGAACATCACTCTCTCTGTACTGCATCCACTTGTTTCTTGCTGGTCTAAGCTGCTCAACTGAGTCAGGATTAAAGCTGAATTAAAGGATGCCCACATGCTCCTCCCATTGCTATTTGAAGTCATCATATCCTGATTCTACTAACCTCTTTCCAATAAAGTTTCCTTTTTTTGTTAATTTCTCTGTAGATATCTCTGCTGAAGATTTGTTACACTTCAATCTATGTCAGCCAAAATAAAAGCAAAATGGCCAAGTGGGAGAACATAGAGCAAAACCTATAAATTGTTCCTCAACATTACCTTAATTGACTTTCCTGTAGCCACAAATCAGTACAACAGGTTTATTTGAAATAATTATCTAAGTCCAATATCATGAAACTTGTTTGATGCTTTATTATAGTTTAACTTCAAGTTTAATCCAGCTTGACTCAAGCCAACAATAGAATGAAAGGCAAGAAGCAAATCATAACATTTCTAGAGTATGATTTGAATGGAAGTAGTTTCCTTTGTCCTTTATCCTGCTTCCTGCTTCTGAAGTGAACACAAAAAATAAATATAAAATAAAACATAAAATAAAAATACGTACAATTAAAATTAAATTAAAAAAGAGCAGACTTAAGTTGTAAGAGAAAGAAGAAAAAAAAAACCTACCCCTGAGCAAAGAGTGAGCACAGATAGCTATGCAGGGAAAGAGATGGAACCACAAATGATGAGGGACAAAGAATGATGATGCAGAGCAGGAGTGTGGAGAAGTGGAGAAATATAATCTAGGATACAGGCAGAAGAACCTCTGCAGAATACCAAGAATAAGAAAATCATGAAATGCATTAAAAAAATAGGATAATATATGATGATACAAGAAAGAAATAGAAACAAAGCAAATAAGCAAAAAACTAGTTCCTTGTAAGGTGCAGTAATTGCTGTTGTGTTTGGAGTGGTGAGCTCTTTGCTTTCACAGGGAGACCTGGGGTGGATTAAAGTCTTGGGGAGGAGGAGGAGGAGGAAGAGTCCATTAGGGGAATGAAACAAGAGCAGTGAGTGGCTATTTGTGAGGCAGGACTCCTGTTGCTCCAAGAAAACTAACAGACACACTGCCTGCTGCTTGCACTAACATGGGATGTAAAATCTGACTGAATCTTTCTTCAGGGCCAGTCTGCTGTAAGAGCCAGTGTTTCATCCAGCCCTGTATTATGCTCATGAAAAAGAAATAGCCTTTAAAATCTCTCCTGCAACTAGGACTATAGTGTTTTACCTCAAATAAATTGAAAGTGAAGCACTCTTTGGGGTGTCAGTGAAAGCATGTATGGCTTCAGTGGTTTTTAACCTCTCAAATCTTACTAAAATGGAATGAAATTAGAGCATTGCTGTCAACTTTTAAAACATTGCTTGCTTCATTTAGAAGACTTTGCAGTTACAAGATGAAACTGTCATGCAATTGCCTTAATTCCAGCCTGCTGATGGACAGACACAATTGGAGAAGGCTGAGATGAGTTGTTTTCCATGCACATTTTAGTGCATCATCCCCTGCTTCATGCTGTGCTCTCTGTTGCCTGTCAGAGCAAACTATGAAATCACTATTAACAAATAAGTAATTTAGGCTTTTTTTATGTGTTTGCACAGTTCTTTAGACATAAACCAACTCCTTTCCCCCAGATGCATTCTATATAGATACAGAAAGATTTTTGGAAGCATATTGATAGCTTTTCCTTGAATGAGAAGAAAATGCATTCTACCATGGGAGTTAAAAAGGAGTTGCTATCATTCACTATTTAGTAGTAAGACTTCTGCAGCATGGACTTCAATATTCTGACAAGTCACACCATCTGCCTTTATAGCTGATGAAATGGAATTCCAACATGGAATTTGGGTTTGGCAGTGGTTTAGTTGTTTAGACATACAAAGGCAGGATTGGAAGGTCTGGGAAAAATTAGGCAGGTGCATCTATACATAGCAATAATTAAAGCTCTGAAAGTATATGGAGTGATGATAGGGGAAAAAAGCCTAGGAAAAACTTTGCAGGGGATACAGTGGCAGAATAGATCTTTATTTTTCTTACTTCTCTAAATCATTCAGTAGGTAGAGTTTGGGATGGGTTTTACTAACCTTTCATTCTATGCCTGTAAATAATCAATATTCAGAGATGTGTTCTTAACACTTCAAAACTCCATCAGTATTAATTCTTTTCATTGAAATAAACCTGTTTTAAGTTTATTGTGATAAAAAAACTAAGGTGGGACAAATAATCACACGTGCTAAATGGATATAATGAAGTAAAATATAAATTAGGTAACACTGTAACAATTATCTCCCATTGTTACCTTGATCTAGCAACAAATTCCAAGGAAAAAATATATATATAAAAACAAGGGCAGTTCAGGTATTCTTCCCTTAGTGCAAGGAGAATATATCTTGGATTTGGAATAATTTTGTAGACCTGTCAGAAAAAGGATGTTTTTTATTCTCCTCCTGTAGTGATGTGAAAGGGAATAGCTATTGCATATTAGACCTCAATTAGTGAAATACAACCATGGAATATTGAAGATGAAACATGTTTCTTAAAAATTTAAGTCTTAGCTCAGAAAAGAAAAAGGATATATTCTAAGTAGAATAGAAATATTAACTTACATTAAGTACACATATGGAAGATAGTGGAAGTGCTCCCTGAAGCACGTGGAGTTATGATGAACTACTCATGCCAAATAAATTTTGTCTTCTCACTGGAATAAAAGTCTTTCATGGGAATCTCTGAAGATTACAACAGCATATTGTTTTCAGTAATGCTTACAATAGATCTAACACAATGAGAGCAGATAAGAACTTCACTTGACTTGTGGGGGATAAAAACCCAGTGTACTGCTACAAGTTTTGTGGAAGCTCCATCATTTCCTAGTAATTCCACCTTGAAGATTTCACTGCTCCAAATCCATTTTCATGTGTTGTATGTGAATCCTAGAGTTGTTTAGAGCAAGTATCCCAGGGGGTAAGGACTCCTGAGGTGATTTTTTTTAACAGGGTTTTCTAGCATCACAGTGCCCAGTCCCTTCGTTGTTTTTTTATCCAGCTCTTGTGAATCATGAGTTAATACAAACAAAAGGAGGGAGGGTTAGTGTGGATCTGTGGAGGCAATATATTCAGAGAATTCCAGTTACTGATAAGTAACCTAGTTTTCTCCTTCATAAATTTGCCTCCCCAGATCCCCACCCCTGAAGATTAACCAGCAGTAGCAAACCAGAGCGAGAGGACGGCTGAGGAGTGCTTAATTATAAAGGTACTGTGAAAGAGTTCTCCTAACATGATCTAGCCTCAGCAGCAACACAATAATGATGGTACAGGTATGTAGCTAGCTTTGTGTAGCCATGCTACAGTTTCAAAACAATGGGCACTAGCCTAAGCCAAATTTAGTTCTTGTCAAGTATCAATTCGTATTCTCTGGTAGTTATTTTTTCATCTGGGAATTAGAGAACTGAAAACTAAAAGTATTTCAACAGGCTGTGCATTTTCAGAAGTTTTTAGGCTTTCAGTCTTTACAGCACAATTATATTTGTCCATATGTAAAATAATACATTGGAGAAAAAGAAATACCTCAGTTTAAGAGCTTGGTTTTTATGTGCCATACATATCCTAGCAGAAGGAAATTGAGACGTCTTAAAACAAGTTAGCTGCATTTACAGTAAAACTACTAGAAGTTCAAACAGAAGACCCTTTTTTAGACCTAAACATGCAAATAAACATTGTTTATTTTCAGTTTGTTTTAAATGAGCAATATTTTATAACACTCCAAATATTCCTAAGTTCCTGTGAGGTAGGGATGTGAGCACTCTGAAAGCAGGAATGAATTCTGCACTGATGGTTTGAATTTAGGCTAAAGAACTGTGATTCCTTTTGAGATACATTGCCTCTGAGATATTTCGTGAGGAGGAGAGATTGCATTCTATCTGAAATGAAAATCTGACTGCTGAGTGAGTCCTCACAAATGTAAAGATTGCTAACATTGCATATCCTGGGACAGAATTTTGTTGTCTTGTTGACAGGGTGAGCCCTTAATTACAGTAGCTCATCTTAGTGTATCTCCTGCTCTTACATGCTGAATTCTGTACATATCTTTCTTTCCTTTAGCAGCCACTGACTCAGGCTTTTAGAACTAAAAGTTGATGTTAGTGCTGAGAATAAGATACTTAGTGGAGAAGAGTTTTAAAGCACCACATAGTTTGTGTGCAGTGTGCTGTGTAGAGCCCCATCATACCTTGCTATTCATCTCTACTTAGGACTTTCTTCTTCAGGAAGTGTTTTACCATCCCTCATATCCCAAACAGATTCAAGCAGTATCATGCCTTTCTGAAACTCTAATATTTGTTTTATTATAATCTGTGTGTATGAAGCTGTTTGTGAGTGGGTGAAGAAAGCAGAGGGAAAGCAATCATGTTTTAAAGGACTTTATGGGCAATGGTGACCAGGCTTAAAAACCTTGCTGCTAATATTTTTTTGTTCATTAATAATTCACAAATGTTTTTTGGAAGACCAGTTCATCTGTTGTTTCCCTTTCTACTTGTTGGGGTTTTTTTTGTTTTTACAACAGCATCTTACTAAATTAATCCAAATGAATCCAATCATTTGAAATTCCTATATCCAAGTCAGCAAATAATGTGTAAAATTGTTACAAACTACAAAACGAAGTATTTGCTAGAACTACAGTGTTTAGAGGGGTCAAATTCTACAGGCAATAGCTTGAGTGTGGTCTCATGAAGAATGTGACTAGAAACATGGACCTGTTGGTAACTAACTTTTGAAGTCATGGTTGCATGTGGAAAAGAGAAATGCACAGTCTTGTATGGGCTGGATTCACTGCTGTAAGTATTCAGTGCATTTTTGTCCTTAAGTGAGTATTTGTTTCTGGCAGGTGGCAATTTTAATCATGTTGTTGGTTGAGGACAAACAGTCTTTCCATGATTATTGTCCTAACTTTCTGCTGTACTTGATTCTATTGAAATTCTTCTAGATTATTTTGTGGTATTTTAGCTAATATCTGTCCTTATATTAGAAAGCTAAGTATGTGTAGTAAAGATAGTTGTATTAGTCTGGGACATTCAGGAACATCTTCATCTAAAGTCATATCATGCCAATATCATTCTGAGATCAAGCAATATCCCTGTACCTGAACTCTCAGCTTGTAGCACAAATTCCTATTTATTCCCTATGGGCAGCAATATTGCATTTCAATATTACATTTCATCTCACTATTGTTATTTTATCCCCCTAAGCCCTCCTATTACCTCGTGTAGAAGGATTGTTTTCTGTATTGACGTTACCTCATGTTTCATAAGAAAGATTAATGAACATATTTCTCTTACTCATGTAGCAGAACTCTACCCTCCAACCAGGTTATTTCCCTTAGTAACACAATGAGTAATGTCTTCCCTTGGTCTGATTTCTTATTCATCATTTTGTTTCTGTTTTAGTCTACTACCTCCTATCTAACCATTTATTTAGTTCCCTAGGTGATGTCATTATAATTAATTAGAGAAATAAAGATGGCTTATGTGATCAGTAGCATGATCCCATTCTGTTAGACTTGCAGTGATGTGCAGGTGCAGTTCTCTTCAACTCCAAAAATCAGTTTTCCTTCTGCCTTAGCTTTTAAAATGTTTCCTACCCTCCCCTTTCAGACTCTCTGCTTGCCCTGATCCACTTTTGAAGCAGTTCTTAGCCCTCTTAGGGCTGGATCTCTTCTCTGCAAATCTGTTCCATGATTTGGGATTCAGGTTCCTGATGAAATTTAGCTAAGCAGAGGTGGACAAAGCCCCTAAACAAGTAACCTCCTAACTATCAATAACCTCCCCACTATCAATCCAGGCTGGGGATGAGATGATGGAGAGCAGCCCTGCAGAAAAGGCCTTGGGGTGCTGGTGGCTGAGAAGCTGGCCATGAGCAAACAGTGCACGCTGGCAGCCCAGAAGCACAATGGCATCCTGGGCTGCAGCAAGAGAAGCGTGGCCAGCAGAGCCAGAGAGGTGATTCTGCCACTGCACTCTGCTCTGCTCACACCTCCTCTGCAATACTGGGTCCAGTTCTGGAGCCCTCAACACAGAAAGGACATGGAGCTGATGGAGCAGGTGCAGAGGAGGCCACGAGAATGCTCAGGGGCTGGAACACCTCTGCTCTGAGGACAGGCTGAGGGAGCTGGGATTGTTCAGCCTGGAGAAGAGAAGGCTTTGGGGGGACTACTAGTGACTTTCCAGGACCTAAAGGGAACTTGCAAGCAGGCTGCAGAGGGCCTGTTTGCAAAGGCCTGCAGTGAAAGGACAAGGGGCAATGGTTTTAAATTGGAGAGGAGTAGATTTAAATTGGACATTAGGAAGAAGTTCCTCCCCACGAGGGTGGTGGAACACTGGCCCAGGTTGCCCAGGGAGGTGGTTGAGTTCCCATCCCTGGAGGCATTGCAGGTGAGGCTTGCCAGGGCTCTGAGCAAGCTGCTCTAGTTGGGGATGTCCCTGCCCACTGCAGGGAGGTTGGACTAGATGAGCTCCAGAGCTCCCTTCCAACCCAAACCATTCTAGGATTCTATGATTTTGCCATGTTAAATTTCCTCAGTTCAGTGCAGTTGTCTTTCCTGAGCTGGTTCTCTGTACTCTTTAGTATTTGTCACTTGAAATGAAAAACTTTAGCAGAAAAATCTGGTTTTACTTACTCTTTCATAACGAACTTGTGATTTTGTTGATGATTAATTCCAAGAATAGAAATATTGTCAGGGTGACAATGCATACACTGAATTTGAGTCACATTTGAGTCTCTAGTCTTGGGATCTTTTTTCTCTTTATTTTTCTTCCTTCCTCTGAGAGCTATACTCTGCTTTGTAAAACTGATGCTTCACTCTGTTTTCTGAAAAAAATACCTAGTTTAAGATGTTGGCCAAGGATTTCCAGGAGGCCTATGCAGCAGGCATAAACTGTGTGTGTACTTCAGTTTGAAACTGCCTGTAATTCTCATGGGTTTAGTAACACTTCAGTAGAAGAAATGTAGGTAGCCAGATGTAAAGTCAGAAAGCAGACCAAGAAGACTGTCAACAGAGCTCCATGGAAATTATTCTGAGCTCCTCATACATCTCTGACTTAACACTAATAAGTTCAGATATGAACAGTGCTCTGTATTGACTTCAGCAAACTTTGCCTGTACATTTGACATAGCCAGAGTTGTGATGGCATTTGATATGCTCTTCAGTGTCCCTTTCTGAGGCAGTGGCCAGTTAATCATCCATCACAAGGCTCTGAAGAGCTTTTCTTTCTTGGCAACTTACAACATGAAAATTCTTCTGAGGATAACTCACTATGTAAAAGATTAAGCAAGAACATACTGCCTTGAGACTGGGTGTCCTGGTTAGTATATCAGCTATTTGAGTTTTAAGTCTATTTAACATTGTAAGAGACTTGGGATGAGACACTGTCTTCCTGCTTGTATAGCACTGTCCTAGACATCTTGACCTTTTTAATAAAATAGATTAACTTGACATAGAACAAGCGTGTTTTGCATGTCTGAAAAGCAATTTCACTAACCAAATCAAAGGAATCAAAGCTTATATCACATCTTAGAGTATTACATTTTGAAAAAGCAGCTTTTAATTGCCAAATAGTTGACAGCAAACAGCATAAAGAAGTTGTTAATATATCCTAGCCTTTCAGTTCTGTTTAAAATAAGTAGAGATATAAATCCTGGATCTTCGTTCACGAAGCCTAGCCATGATGATGATGATGATGATGATGATGAGAGATATAAAGATACTCTATATTGAACAAAAGTATATACAATATACCAGGGAGGTGGTGGAGTTACCATCCCTGGGAAAGCATATGTTGTTTTAAATGCTTTAGTAAAGGCCAGCAGAGTCACAGATGTGCAAATCCTTTGGCTGTGCATCTCTTCATAAAGTCAGGTTAGTTTAGAGTACCAGGTAATACTCCCCAACATCTTGACTGGAACTAAAGACATCCTGTAGTACAATTTGGATGATTATTAGAGAATTCTGTTAAGTATTTTAAAATTAGGACAGCCCAATATATCTTTTAAATACTTACCAGTATTTACTAAGTTATGAAGTAAAAGGGAACCAACACTTTTAAAGGATTGTTAAGGCTTGGCCCAGGCTGCCCAGGGAGGTGGTGGAGTTACCATCCCTGGAGATGTTTAAGAAACAGAGAGATGCTCTCCTTAGGGCCATGCTTTAGTGGTATGGTAGTGCTAGGGATGGTTGGACTTGATGATCTTAGAGGTCTCTTCCAACCTTAAGGATTCTGTGAGTCTGTGATTTAGTCTGCTAACAATGCATTTGTCTGCTATAAACCAATGTTCACATTGTGGTAACCTGCATGTGTCCTTTGCAGGGGAGGAGCTGTGCACTGGCCTCATTTCAGGCTGTTCCTTGGACTGTTCCTTTGGCTTCCAGACTGACATCCACAACTGTGAGATCTGTCAGTGCCGACCGCGGCCGAAGAAGTGCAAACCCATTGTATGTGACAACAAGTACTGTCCCTTTGGATACTTGTACGTATTCTCCTTCTGAAAGCATACTTAATACAATCCCTCTACACCCTGGATATAGGCACAGTCCAGGCACAGGTGCCTGTCTTTACTTTGTGGTAACAGCAAGGGAATAGGTAGGAAAATAACCATGTCATCACTTGATTAAGATTAAAGTATTTAAACTGGGTTTTGGTCAACAGATTAAGAAACAGCAGCTCAAAAACCAGCAGCAGGTTATAAAAGCAAAGCAGTGCTTAAGTTTATTCAAGAGTATTAGATGAACAAGATGAAAAAGCTACTTACAAGGAAAATCTCTGGCATGGAGCTCTTTGAAAGTCTGTTTGCATATTCTGCTGTGATACCCTTTCATTTTATAGCCCATTTATTTTATTCAAATGATTTTTTTAATATTTCAGGGGTTTTTTTTAATGTTGATATGACAGCAGTCTAGTTTTAGTGAGGCATTTCAATTGTGACAAAAGAGCTGTCACCTGTTCTACAATGAATAAACAACACAAATATTTCTTTTCTGGAGAAAGAACTCCAGCAACAAACCAGGTTTTGAACACATTCACAAAACCTTTGATAAAAGACAGTAATCCAATCTAAACCTCCCCTGGTGCAGCTTGAGGACATTTCCTCTTGTCCTATCAATTGTTACTTAGAGTAAGAGACTGACCCAACCTTGCTACAACCTCCTTTCAGGTAGTTGATCAGAAATAACTTGACTATATTGTTGAACCAAGGTCTAGGTGTTATTTCTGTTCCAGCTAACTCTATTCTTTGGCTTTTGTGCAGTATCTAAAGCAGTGAAGTTTGCTTCTCCTTTTGGTTTCTTTCAGTTTCCTCCTACTGGTGTTCATCACTGGTAGTCTCAATATAACCATGACTTTGAAGGGATAACAATGCTTATCTGCTCTGAACTATGCTTACTGAAGTAATTTACTTTTAATGTGTTGGTTTAAATGTGTTAAGTTTCCTGTTAGATTCTCTTACCTTGTTGTACAATATCTTTCCCAACAACATGGATTTAGGAAGAAATACTCTTTCACATAATAAGCAGGTTAGTCAGGCTTGCTTATATTAGACTGTATTTTTTTGTTTAGAGGATAGTGGGCAGTATTTTTACAACTTTAAATGGAATACAGTAGACACCTTAATAACGTGGTGAACTTAGTATTTTCTTTTATCTTCACAATTCTAAATCTTCCGGAAAAAGCAATATTCTTTTAAGATAAGACAGTACATTTCCATTCCTGGGCTTGTGCTCTCACAGTATGTGACTAGCACTAATATTCTTCACTTAAGTCTACCTCACTAGTGACCAGACCATGTATGTCTGCTAAATAAAAATGATCTTTGGTCCTATTTTCTTGCATATCTTTCAGTAAAGATGCACCCCTTACTTCTTCCTACATATATTTTTGCTCTGCAGCTTCTGATTTTTACTTTTTTTCTTAAGCAAAAGTTTCTCTTTACTCTTGTCTTCTATGCTACATTTTAGCATTGTTAGTTTTACAGTGAAGTTAGCTGTTCCATGTGAGCTGAAATAATTAATGAATTAATGAACTTTGGTTCATTCAGAAACTTGTTGCTTGGTTTGAGAGGTCAGACCTTCATGGTCTCTCTCTCTCTCTCATGACCTGTGTCTTAACCAGTTTTCTAAACAATGTTTTAAACTAAGATGAGGATGATGCTTATGTATAATTGGAAGATGACCCTCAGATTACAGGGAATTTGAGCTGTGATTTTAAGCTTTATACTCTGACACATCAGGATAAATCATCAAGAATACCTTTTTGAACAACAAAACAAATCTGAAAGAATTCTATTAGTCTTCTCTTGTTGCAGTTTAGGTGAGATATACCTGCATTATTTTGAAACAAAATTAAAGGAGGCATCTTTAAAAAAAGAGAAAGATAAGAACCCAAGAATGGAGCCTTAATTTGCACCTTAATAAGCTGATTTTCTCTGTTTGACTGCAGTCCTTTAGTTTGTGTGATCTGTGTCATCCTGCCAATACCTGTGCCTAAGCACTTAAGGTGATTCTTAATATATCTGTGGTGTGTGTCAGTAATAATCTAGCTGATTGTGTGAGGAAATCTGAAGGTCTCCATGCCATCTTCTTCTAACATGGATCTACTTGAAGTTTGCATTAATGCTCTCTATCTACCCTGAAACAATTCAGTCTTCTGAAGGAAAATCAAAGAAGGCTGAAATAAGAAAAGATAAATGAGCTTGGCTTTTTTATCAAGAAATCGATCAAATCATTCATTTTGCTGGAATGTTTTCCTGGAATAAAGAATTGATGTCTTGGTTTCTGAAAGGAATAGGAAGAAATCCATGAGCTGCAAGGGCACTTTAAACTTAGTCATAGATGGAAGTGTTTTTCAGTGGCTATCATGTGTCAAGGGTAATCTGTTAAAGGATACAAATTTCAGGTACTAATACCAGTGATGTTCTAAATTCTTGCAGGAGGTAGCCAGTATCTAAGAGATTCTGTGGTACTGTCACATAAGAGTAGGACAAAAGTAGATAAATAGTAAGCTTTACAATATTGAATAAAAGAATAGTAAGACATCCTTTTCTTCCTAGATGTACCAGGCTTACTTTATACACCTGAGAAAGACTGAAAGGAAGTAGTACATTTCAAAATGGAAACATAGTTCTCCAGAACTTCAGGAATATATAATATCTGGAATTTAGGGAAAAGGAAGAAAAATGGTCAACAGGTTCAAGTTAAAAAGCATAAGTATTGAACCTTGCAATTTGCAGCTATTCCTTTGAAGTCCTAGACATGATAACATGACACTTTGATCAGACACTGATTCATAGAGTATCAGATCTGGATCATTTAATAACTTGCCCAGGCACTCCCCAGTCTCAGAAGCAGCATGTTTATGGTGCTGTGAGGAACTGCTGGGAGGTGATACTCTAGACTCCTGCCTAACTTTACCTGAGAGCTTTGGAAAGTGTGTTCTTGATTCTCAGTACTATGTCTGCTGAAATGTTTTCTGTTTTTCTCTGTTTCAGCATAAGTTATTATGTGCCTCCTGATTTTTATCTAGGTTATTTGTATTCTATGTGCTGGCTTTCAAGTAAGCTTTGTGTCCACTTATTTAACATTTTTGGAAATCTCTCTGTAGTCTTAATATGCCAGAGAGTAAATCTACTGTACTTTACCTGTTGTTGGAGGAAAAAAACCCTTGTGTTATAAAAGCATAGTACCTGTAATGGATTCCTAACTACTCCTTCAACTTCTTCACACTTTTAGGAGGTTGGGTTTTTTTCTCTTTCACTTCAAAAACTAATTCAGCATCCATAGAAGTCACGGCACATATTTCCATGTTACCTGCTGTGGCTTAGAAGTACCAAATGCAGAGATTTTGCCAGTCATGTGGAGGGAGCACATGGTCTGCCTGGATGGAGACCTGTACACCCCATAGGCACACTGCATCTATGAGTGACAGTTATCAATCATTTTCTTTACAGTATCACAGTATGTCAGGGGTNGAGGCCTCCCCAGGGCAGAGGAGAGGGGAGAAGAACCTCTCTGGCTCTGCTGGCCACGCTCCTCTTCATGCATCCTAGGATGCCATTGGCCTCTTGGCCACAAGGGCACATTGCTGCCTCATGGGCATCCTCCTAGCCACCAGCACTCCCAGATTTTTTTCTCCAGGGCTGTTTTCCAATGGATCAGTTCCCAGTCTGTACTGATAGTGATACTTGATCAGTTGCTTCCTTAGGGGCTGCTTTTGCTTTAGAGATTATGACATATAGCTATTGAAAGTGACCTGTTGACATTTGACAAGTTATTTTGGTTATCTAGGAAGAACAAGCATGGCTGTGAAATCTGTCGGTGTAAGAAGTGTCCAGACCTGCCTTGTGGTAAAATCTGTCCCATGGGCTTCCAGCAGAACAATCATGGCTGTGTTATCTGCAAGTGCAGAGGTAAGCATGAGTGCATGACCACCTCTCATTCCAACTTGTTTCCAAAGCAGTTGGAGGCAAACATTCAATCATATAATTCAGAAGGCTCCAGTATTTTATTTTCTCCACATGGCATCATACACTGCAGACAATTGTAAAAAATTTAAGACTTCTAGCAAAAAAAAACCAAAATCCAACCTTGCATGTACGTGAAGCAGAGAGACATTTCACTGACATGATCTGCAATATGTGACTTCTATTAGAAATAAACATTTTTAAAATTAGATAAGAAAGGGTAGCTGCTGAATGGAGTCTCATCAAGAGAATTTATATCACTTATCCTGTCCTTTGTCTCCATTTTCACAGTCAGCACACCTTTCCCAATTGTCATGATGCTGTGATGGAATATACACAGTGTTTTCTAAGCTCTGCCATAATTGCATCCTAGACTATAAACAGTTGCTACTCTTCAGGTGTTAATTTTATGTATGCACACTTCTAAGTGCTCTCCCTAACAAGGATGGATTTGAAACCATGCACAAATATTTAGCAAAAATTACTTGATCCTTCTTTAAGTAGTATTTCTTGTTGATCATAAAGATCCTAAGCCATGAGCCTATCCAGCACTTTATTAGCCACTTGTCCCAGAATAATTAGAGCAATCACCAGTATGTTCTGGGGAAGCCTTGTTGAAATTTTAACCCAAAGTCCCTACAACAGAGGGATGGGTAAAATCAGTCCCTGCATGCTAGTTAGCTCCACATTCTAAATTGCTTCTGCCAGAAATAGCTTCTGCTAGGATTAATAGAAGTAGAAGCACAGAAGTACAGGGCTGGAATAGTCCTCTGGAAAAGTGAGAGTCCATTTCTCTGCCCTCCCATAAAGTAGAGTGTGTCTGGATAATCCTGAACAGATGTTTGCCTAAGATTTAATTTATTAAGAATCTCCGCTCTCAAAGGACAAAAAAAGGCCCAACCAAACACAAATAAAACCCCACCAACCCCTCTAAAATAATGTTTTCCTGTGCTTACCAATATGTGATACTTTAAAATAAATTGTCTAACATTTTTGTCTCCCTTTCTACAAATTGAAGAAGCAGTTACTTCTTGTCCTAGGCTCAGACCTAGGGAACAGCTCAGCACCATTCCCTTTAAGGGAATTAAGAACCATTGGAAAGGTTGTGACTGGAACCCCCTAAACATTTTTAGAGTTGTTGTTTTTCTTTTCTCTCAGATAAACCCAGTGATTTTGGTCTCTCATCACACTTCAAAAACTAGATATTGTATTTTGGCAGCAGCAGAAACTCCTAACTAGTAGAGATAGTACTACTGCATTTAAATTTACAGTGCTCCTCTCCTTTTACCTTAGCTTGAGCTTGCCTGCAGTGTCCCATTACTGACTTGTTTTTACTTGTAGGCTACTATAATCCCAGATTGTTTTAACCACACCTCTAGTTATCCAGTTGTTCCCATTTTATATTTGGGCATTTGGTTTCTTCTTTAAGTATTATCTTTTGTACTAATTTGGATTAAAACCTGAGAAGTGAAAACAATCTCTGTTTATGAAGTTAATTTTGAATTAATGCCTATATGTTTGGTTTGTTGCTCCAAATTTTGGAATATACTTTATACTATTTCAGGCAAAAAAAGTTTGATTACATCAGATTATTTATTAAGGAAGAGGAAGGGTATTATATGCATCAAACTAACTTCATACCATCTGCCTGTGCTTCTTAGACCACCTTTGATAGTTCTTCCACAGCTCAAGAAACACTGACCTACATGTTAGTAATGAAAAAAACCAACCAACCAACCTTATAGAAATTACATATAAACATTACTGCTTTTCATTCTGCATGCTTCTTTTAAACAGAAAATGAAATAAGCAACTTAGCACTTATATGTAAGAATATATATGAAGAACATGGTTGACATACCACTGACAACAAGTCAGTTCACTGACAAACTGATCCTAAATCCTTCATTGTCATAATGATGTGGGTGAAGAAGTTTTGAGCTCTCAGTTCACTCTGCTGATTAAGAAAGAATATATTGAGGTTGAGTCCTGCAGCACTTAAATAGTTCTTACTTTATCCTCCCTAGACCAACTGTTTGCATGTTCTGGCTGAGTGCAAGTAGTGCAGCAGTCCAAGCTATTGTATTCTCATCTCAGGAAAAGCTAGGACTTTTATCAGAGCAGTTATCTTCCAGACATCTCATTTATCATAGTAATGTCACTTGTGATAAAAAGACCATCCTTAGCTCTTTTAAATGCTTTTATAGTCTACTTGCTAGCAGATACTCATGTTATAGATAATCAAATACACTAATATTTAAATACTTCAAGATAAAAATGCTTCATGCTTTCTGTTATTTCCCTCCATTGTATTTCTTTATTTTTAAGCATTTCTATATGACGAAAAACAGTGAAGAAACAAGTGATTATATTTTCCAAGGAAATACATAGAATCATAGAACAATCCGAGTTGGAAGGGACCCACAAGGATCATCAAGTCCAACTCCCATTAGGCATAGGACAAAACCCTAAGATCACACAAGGTGACTAAGGGCATTGTCCAAGCATCTCTTAAACTCCACAAGATTTGGAGCCATGACCACCTCCCTGGGGAGCCTGTTCCAATGCTCCACCACCCTCTGGGTGAAAAACTTTTTCCTAACATCCAGCCTGAATTTCCCCTGGGACAGCTTCATACCATCCCCCCGTGTCCTGTCACTGTTCACCAAAAAGAAGATTTCAGTCCCCACTCCTCCCTGTCTGGTGAGGAGGTTATAAACTGTAATGAGATTCCCCCCTCAGTCTTCTCTTCTCCAGACTGAACAAGCCAAGTGATTTCAGCCTTTCTTCATATAACTTCCCCTCCAAGCCCTTAATCATCTTTTTGGCTTTGTAGCATCCTGCTACATCCTACCATCCCCTTCAGTATCCTTGTTAATTTTTACACGTGCATTGTTCCTTTCATCATCCTCATATCATCATTGGTGATTCAGAACTTAAATCAGTCCAACAGTTTAACTACCTAGGCAGCCTCATCTCCTCGNTCTACCTCCTGAGGAGTCCTTGTGCTGTGCCTTTTGCAACTGCTCTTGTCTGTCCCAAATTGGCCTTTGCAGCCAGCAGCGCTTGGAAAAAGCGTTGTGAAGAGCGTGGATGGAGCTCTCCCTGGAGCTTCATTTGCCAAGCCTAGCCATGATGCTGATGATGTTCCTTTATTTTGAAGTGTAAATGACAGAATTATCAATCACTTGATTTTTATATGTGCTTTAAAAATAATTGCAATCCAGGGGTGAAGTTGGTGTGTTTGATTCCTAAGCAACATATCCTTATCAGGACACTTCCATTTCCTTTGCTTTTGTGCAGAGGCAACTGCTTCTCTTATGCCTCCTGTTAAAACAGGCTCTTGCCTGTCAATGGATGGGCGCCGGCATGAGAATCAGGAGAGCTGGCATGATGGCTGCAGGGAATGTTACTGCCACAATGGAAGAGAAATGTGTGCCTTGATCACCTGCCCTGTTCCTAATTGTGGCAACCCCACCATACATCCAGGACAGTGTTGCCCATCATGTCCAGGTAACATGCTTTCTTCTATATGCTTTGGAATTGAGGTTTGTTTCACATGTGTTCTGTTTCCTAGTACAAGAAAAGAGTCTCATGATCATTCAGTAATAGGTATATATATGAAGGTTGCTGTGCCCAAATATAACATGACGAGTGGCTTTCATTAAAATCTCAGATGTGAAAAATGGGAACTTAAATATTTAAAGTGTATGCATGTTTTGAGTCCTAACATGTTAATCTTTGACACATGGAAATCTTTAAACTAGATCTGTATTAGCTCTAACAGCAAATTTATAGAGTTTAAATAAAAGTTCACAGCCTCTCAAAGGAGTACACATTTATACAGATGTCTTCAGTAACTAAGCATTGTGACTTTGTGTTCTGAATGAAGGCTCCTGTGCCACTAGCAGATTATTTTACTGCTTTAGGTGGAAGGCCATGGACAACAAATGTTGCATTCCAGGACAATTTTACTAATAAGTGTTAATATGAGAAACATCTATGAAAGATGTTAGAGTGTGGGTAGAGTATAAGATTAATGCCTTCTGTCTTCAGAATGACTCCTACAGTATTTTATGTGCTAAGTAATTTCATTCGTGATGCAATGATATTGTCTGTGCCTTTGTTGGAAGTCATGTTACAAGTAGGAAAAACAAAGCTCATAATACTGCTGTGACTAGCAAAAGAGGTTTCTCTCTGACATCCTTTCCTGCTTTTGAGGTACTAATCAGCTAGCTTCTAGGTTAGCAAAGTTGTACTTGGTGTAAACTCTTACAGTGCTAGGCAGACACAGCATTTTTTAAAGCGATTGCATATGTGAGAAGTGTAAGAATTAATATGACCAAATTAGGCCCAGTATGGTTTTTTTCCCCCCACTGAGGTTTTCCTAATTGTTAGAAATGTACTTCTGATTTTATTTTGCAATGTATTGGTTCCCCACAGATTTTGTGAAATGAATGTCATGAATTTCAGCAGCCTGGGATGCAGCTTTGGAATTGTGAGACTGTGAGCACATCTCTCCAGTGTGTCTGGCATAAGGAGAGCAAAACAATTAGCAATCCTGGTGTGCTGGTTTTTGAATTGCACTGTTAACAGACCAACAGGGAAGTGGCAGCTCTCAGACAGCATTTTTCAGAGCAAGATATAGCTTGACAGCTACAACATTAATTATAACTGTATTTGTATGTATTAAGAGGTTGAAGTGGATGGTGACAATGCTTGTGAAAAGCTCCATTTTTCCTGTAAGATTTAGAAAGCCATTAACTGCTAGTGTTTTGCAGAAACATGCTTCCCAGTAAAAGTGTATTTGTTTGGCTAGTTTCTGTTTCAGGTGTATAGTAGTTGCATGTTTGTAACATTCAGTTGCAGTGATCTATCAGTCTCAGTACTGATAAGGCAGCAGTAAGCAGTAGCATATGTACAGTAATACTCTGCTTATGCTTTTCTGATTATGAGCTGTAGTGGAACAGGTCTGTGGCTTTGCAGAGAACTAAATGCAAAGGAGATAACTGAGAGGATTTCCAGAAAATAATTAGCTCTCACTTCAGATAAACACTGCTATGGTTAATCAATGTAAGCAATAGGAAAAGCATAGCATAAGCAAATCAGTGAGATACAATAATTCCCTGAAAGAAGAAATACACAAGTACTTTGTGAATAGAGTAAAATTGACCAGAATCATGTTCTTTGAGTTCTGATAGTTCTCCAAAAGTGAAAATAAATAATTGAGTGGTGTATCTTCTGTATGCCAGTGTCATAGAGCAAAGGGCACAGATGCTGTTCTCCAGACACCTACAGCAGTGCTACAAAGGTGAAGAGAAGCACATGCTCCTTGTGAACCTTGGGCTGCCTCTATCTATTTAATTTTTCTGTCCTTAATCCATATATTTGGAGTAGGATGATGTTCACATTAAGCATCTTTATAACATAGGAGAGAGGGACCTTCAAAAAGTGGTTTAAAGATGCAGAGTCATTACCTAAAATTCACTTTCTCATCCCCTTCATTCATAGCACAGGAAACCTGAGGTAGCTCAGTTCTTAGTGTAGGCACTAATTTTAGATCTCTAATGTTACATGGGTTTATTTCAAGCTGGTGACATCAAGTCAAAAGTGGCATAAAGTTGAAAGAGCTTCATTAAGAATGTCTTTATAGCTGGTTTTGTTATTCCTAACATTTTCAATAATACCAGAAATTGCTAATCTTGGGCACATCTGTTAATCATTAGAGTCACAGTTAACTTTGCCTGTCTTCCAATTCTGTTTTTTTGCAGATGAAATAATTGTGCAGAAACCAGAGCTCACCAGTCCATCAATCTGTCATGCTCCTGGTGGGGAATACTTTGTAGAAGGAGAGACCTGGAATATTGACTCTTGCACACAATGTACATGCCACAGTGGACGTGTCCTGTGTGAGACTGAAGTCTGTCCACCTCTTCTTTGTCAAAACCCAACCCGTACACAGGACTCCTGCTGTCCACAGTGCCCAGGTATATAATGACAAGCAGGTTTCAGCTGAGCTCCTTCTTGATCTGAGCATGTATGATGTGAATATTGAATGCTTCAGTATGTGCTCAGTTGGTGCCTTTAGCAGTTTGGAGGGAGAGCCTGCAGTCCTCTATTTTCAATGGCAAAACTTGGCTGTGGGCAAGAGAGAACTTAGATATAAAGGGGAATTGTGGCCCAGAAGCTGGAACATCTTTGAAGGCAAATTAATAATGTCATGGTTGCATAAGAACCAGAATCCTTAGTTGGAAGGTTTGTGAACTATAAAGTCAGTCATTTAGAGAAACATGCAGGATTGGACAAACTGTGAAAGCAGTTGAAGTGCTAGGCAGATACAGGCTTGTTTCTTTTCTACATGCCTGGCTTTCTGTGAACCTTTTGATTACTGTGTTGTCTGCCTGGGATTGGTCTCAAAAATACTTCTGTTTGTTTTTAACCTTCACCTGGTTTGATTTGAGAATGACTTGAAGGCAACTAAGGAATATCAAAGCATTCCAGCCCAGTGGGTGTGCCAGATTCCTTCTAGACTGCCTCACAGTGTCAGGAAGGTAACAGGATTTACATTGCCCTGAGGAAAGAGATGCAATTATAAATGAACATGAATCCCTATTTTACATAGCAAATGGAGGAGTTTATTACAGTGGAAATTTAGTCTAAACCTGTGGAATTTTATGTAAACTCTGAGAAAATATTTGTCTGTATTAAAAACAAAGTCTGAATAGGTAACAAAATAAAAAGCTAGGTTTTGCCATTTCTCCTACAGGATTTTTTAGGGGTTTTGAGTGGTTTTTTTTTCCTCTGGCAAAATATTTTTAGCAAAAACTCAGCCAGTTCTCTTGACTTCCATTTTTCTCATTATAAATAATAGTGAACATGTGCTTAAATTCAAAATACTGCTCGGAGGAGCTGATCTTTCCTCACTGGCTAGACAGTTAGACTGACAACTTGATCTGAATGCCCTTATGAATCCTTTTTTTCCCTTCTTTTCTTATATGTTCTCTGCACATACAGTCATATTTCTTCATCTGTAATGTCTATTAAGATACAGCTTCAGTGCAAAAATATCTCCCCCATGTGCAGGCATGGGAAGTAAAGCAGATGCATTGGCATCAAGCTGAAACCTGATCACATTCCATTTGTTTCTCAACAACTTAAAATTAGCTCATATAAGTCAACTAGTGAAGGCAACAGCAGCATAATAGCTTTTCACTTAGCATCATCCAAGGACCTGAACTGACATGGCAGAAGCTGGGGTTCAAGTTTTAGATGTAAAATTTATTCTCTCTAATTTAAGGTAAATTCCTATATACAGTTCAGTTCAGAGCACTTAGAGTAGTTTTATGATGGTGATTGTTTTTCACTTTGCTGTCCTTTCTCTGTTTGTTGTTGGGTTGGGTTGGCTTTTTGTTATAGTAAACTCAGTAAGAGTCTAGGTAAACTTTATTCTAGAGCACATCATGAGATCTTCATCACGTGTAAGGACTGAAGGGCTATAAGGCTCTGTCCTTCTAGTTGTTCTGAAGTAGTGAACCAATTTGTTACAATTCCATTGTGTTCATCAAGAGGAAACCCTCTGTGAAGGAATTGTGAAGTTAGCTACTGTAAGTTAAATAACTTAATCTGTTTATATTTACAGATGAACCTCTTCAACCCTCTTCATCAAGCAATGAGAGTATGCCCAGTTATTGCAAAAATGATGAAGGAGATATTTTTCTGACAGCTGAGTCCTGGAAGCCCAATGTCTGCACGAGCTGCATTTGCATGGATGGTGTGATTAGATGCTACTCAGAGTCTTGCCCACCTGTATCTTGTGAGAGACCTGTTTTGAGAAAGGGACAGTGTTGTCCTTATTGTATTGGTGAGCAAATGAAAAGTGTTGATAACTTGCTGTTCCCTTCTTATTCTCAAGAAAGAAGTTTTATTTCCAGTGGTAAATCTGTTTTCCCTGCTTTGGGGAGATGCAGTTTGTGCAGTCAGTTGAACTGGAGAGGGAGATCTACACCAGGAGCTTTTAGAGGGTTATGATTTGTGGAGGTGAGGTAGAAGTGCAGGAAAACATAAACACAATTTACCTACAAACTTGAGAGGACATCCTCCTGAAAACTTGGTAATATACCTTACTAGGTAAAAACATACACAAAAATTGTTATGTTTAAAGGAAGATCTGCCAGATATCACATATGTTACATGAAGGTATGTGATAATATGAGGAAAATATTAATTATGACTGCAGAAGATATGCTGAAGCATGATTAATTTCACAGGATGGAGAAGTGTCAATAAGGCATTTAAATTAAAATACAGGAATGAAGAGGAAGTTCGTTAAAGATAATTATAAAATAAGCAAAATAATGTATTTGAGGAAAAAATAGGGGAAATATTTATTTAAAAACACTAAATATGCATAAAGAATCGAGGGCTATGCACTGGTTTTGAATTTGAAGTAAGTGGTGGATGCTGGAGATAGTGAAAATTGCCAGGCATTTCTAAAGTTGTAGAATTTGAGATTACTCATCACTTTTTCATTGTGTTTTGAAGAGGAGTGATTTACAGATCACTACTTTGTGAGTTTGTACTAAGTCCAAAGGCTGTAGAATGGAAGCTGCTGATAGAGAATTGTATAACAAACTTACTAAAATGAAGTCTTTAGAGCATTCTTGGAAAGCAAACTTGCAAAAGCCTAAGCAAGCTAAAGGACTTCTCCAGCCAAGCCAGCTGCTGAGTTAAAGAAGCTGTCCTGAATGGGGCAAGGTAGCACTTCAGGAGCAAGTTAGCCCTGAGTGCACAGGGAGTGCTCAGTTTTAGGTCTGCATAGGTAATGAGCAGTAGAGGACTGACTGCTCAGGCTGTGTGCCTCACTCTCTCCCTAGCCATACCTACTTTCTGACCAACACAGGGCTCCACTGGATCTGTATGCCAAAAAGCACATCATCTGTGGAAGGAGCTAGCATGCTTTCTGCAGTTTGCAACCACCTTTTCCACAGAATCACAGAATGTCAGGGGTTGGAAGGGCCCTAGAAAGATCATCTAGTGCAACCCCCCTGCCAGAGCAGGATCACCTAGACCAGCTCACACAGCAATGTGTCCAGGCAGCTCTGCAATGGCTCCAGACAAGGAGACTCCACAGGCTCCTGGGCAGCCTGGGCCAGTGCTCTGGCACCCTCACTGTAAAGAAGTTTCTCCTCATGTTAACACTAAACCTCCTGTGATCCAACTTGCTCCCATTCCCTCTTGTCCTACCATTGGATGCCACTGAGCAGAGCCTGGCTCTCTCCTCCTGACACTCACCCTTAACATATTTCTAAGCATTGCTGAGGTCTCCTCTCAGTCTCCTCTTGTCCAGGCTGAAGAGACCCAGCTCTCTCAGCCTGTCCTCCTAGGGCAGATGTTCCACTCCTTTCAGGATCTTGGTGGCCTCCCACTCTTCCTTTCTACCTCACATTCACTTACAAAATCTCCTTGGAGAGGTTGGGACCTGTACTTACAGCCATGGGATACTTATACCAAGGACCTCTGGAACATTTGTGCTTCCCAGATAATTCCAATAGTACTTACACAATAGTACTTCTTGCTGGCATGCTTTTACATTTCAATTTACTCTGTCCAGACCTGTTGCACTGGTCTGCTGACTGCTAACCTTGTTATTCCAGATGATGTCAGTCCATTATGTTGTCACTAAGTAAAAGCTGTATTGATGGCCAAATTATTTAATAAGGCTTTTTATTTATATTTAGGAGGTATTTCTAACTGCCATATTTACATCTGTGATCTGTGTGAATGTTAAACCACTATTTCTCTGACAGCTAAGAAGTTACGTTGCAATTTCATCCTGTGAACTCATGCATATGCTTAATCTGCAAATTCATGTCATCAGCAGGTTTCATCATCATAATTTCTGCCTCTAAATAAGAGACAGTGAGAAGCTAAGATGAAAATGAGGTGCCCCTTGGCTTTTGGAGGTTCTGCTGTATAGTTTTTATTTTGATTATCTGTAAAGTGCTACAGCAGCAAAAAAAAAAACCATGCTTGGCTAAGCAATTCATAACTGTCTTCTCAGAGAACTAGAAGGTATACTGCAGACACCTAAAAGGCTTGCTTAGGATGCAGCATTAAAAAAATGGTGTATTGAGTGCTTAGGCAGAAAGTGTAATGCTTCTTTTAAGTGTTTTCCCAAGACCTATTGCTTCATCAAGTCCAAATCCCTGCTAGGTACTGTGTCGAAAATGTGTCTGAAAGCTTGTTAGTTTTACACCTCTCAATCATTGGGAAAGGTGTTCTGAAGCCTCACTTTTTTTCTGAGGATTAAGATCACACAAATTGCTAATATATATAATACTAACTATGAAAAATGTATTTACTTTAATTCTTGTTCTTTTCCTTGGGGTTTCCAGTGTTGCAGTTACAAGGAATGTTCAGATTCCCTTAAAATCTGTTTTATCATAATAGTCTAAACATTTCTAGTTATTTCATCTGATAGTTGCTTCCTGCTTCTTGGCACCCTGTCTAATCCTTTCTTCAAGTATTCCAGGCTGAGTTCATCTTTCTTGAACTCTGGTAACTAGAAATGTAGGTGATTTGGGTTTTTTCTTTGTTAAATAGAGTTTACTAGGAAACAATGAGGAGGAGGAGTTGGCAGTCTCAAACAGTCAAATATAGGAAAATATTATTTTTTTTATTATTCAGAGCACTTTTGATAATCATCATTCCACATCCCAGTCACCCATCCTTTAGCCTCTTAAATGAGGGAAATGGGAAGCAGCCTACACTGCTTCCATACTTCATAAAGAAGCAGAAATGACACTTGTTACAAAAGATTTTCTGGAAGATGCAGAGAAAGTCTTTTAATTACAGCTGGCATTTCTTTGCAGCTATTGTTTTACTTTGTTGTTTGGGGAAGAAATCAGATTGGATATAAGGAGGAATGTTAAGGCTTGGAATAGGCTGCCCAGGGAGGTGGTGGAGTCACTGTCCCTGGAGGGGTTTGAGAAACATGGAGATGCTCTACTTAGGGCCATGGTTTAGTGGCATGTTAGTGATAGGTATGGTTGGGCTTGATGATTTTAGAGGTCTCTTCCAACCTTAATGATTCTGTGATTGCCAACTGATGCCACCACTCTGTTTTCCTTCAACAGAAGATACAGTTGCAAAGAAAGTGGTCTGCCACTTCAATGGGAAAACGTACGCAGATGAGGAACGCTGGGACATCGACAGCTGCACACACTGCTACTGCCTGCAGGGCCAGACTCTCTGCTCCACTGTCAGCTGCCCACCCCTCCCCTGTGCTGAACCCATCAACGTGGAGGGAAGCTGCTGTCCCATGTGTCCAGGTAATGTTATCCAGATTATTACTGTAATGCTGGTTTTCCAGGACTGTTTGCAAAGGCCTGCAGTGAAAGGACAAGGGGCAATGGTTTTAAATTGGAGAGGAGTAGATTTAGACTTGATACTAGGAAAAAGTTGCTCCCCACGAGGGTGGTGGAACACTGGCCCAGGTTGCCCAGGGAGGTGGTTGAGTTCCCATCCCTGGAGGCATTCCAGGTGAGGCTTGCCAGGGCTCTGGGCAAGCTGCTCTAGTTGGGGATGTCCCTGGCCACTGCAGGGGGGTTGGACTAGATGAGCTCCAGAGGTCCCTTCCAACCCAAACCATTCTAGGATTCTATGATAATAAGTCAAGGGTTTTTAATTGGTTTCTGAATGTCAGTGTGTATTTGAACAGTATCAAGAAGGCAGCAGATGTTTAGAGTTCAGGGAAATGAATGTCCTTACAGATAGGCATATTGTGCAGAGGTATAGTTTGAACTTTACTTATCCTGAGAACTCCAAAATGAATTACTTGCCCCTGCTCTGTCCTTTCACAAGATTATGGAAGTATATTAGAAAGGCCATGGAGCTGATGGAGCAGGTNATGATTAGTGAAGGAGGAAAATGAATATTCTTACATCTCTGCAGATTCTGGCAATGATTAGCATTTCTGTCTTTTCCAAGCCTCTTCATTATATTTCAAATATTGCACTGCTTGATTTATCATTTTAACTTGCCTTAAAAGTAATATGAAATTTTCTTAGCTAGGGACACAAAGGACATCAGAATTGCAGCTGGGTTTTAATGCTAGTCCTGGCATACTTCTGCAGGAGTTTGCTCATCTTATTCAGTCAGCTGGTAACTACTTCTGACAGGAGAACTGGGGAGGTTCAGCAGTACCCCCTCTTGCAATTCTTCTGCTTTGAGGATTACAAAAAAGGAAGGCAAAGAAGTCAGCAGTGACAGTTTTCATATCAGCTAGGAAGATGTGGCCTTCCTTTGATGTTTTTGTTGTTTAGTGTCACACAGGAACAAGACTGTAGCAAAGTATATGTTCTGAAATGGTATTTTCAGAAGCCATTTGTCCATATGATTCTATCATCCCATTCACCTTAGGATGGTGATAATGGGAGCAGACAGACATATACCCATATGAAACAGGTTTTAAAACAAAATCTCAGACTAGTAATGATGAAAATTCTGAAACAAATGAAAGAATTGACAAGACAAAGCACTGCAGATGGCCAAGTATATTTCCTGATTAACAGCAGCTCTGGCAAGTTAAGCAGCCTGTAATTTGTGACACACATTGATCTCATTTCACAGAGATGTATGTACCTGAACCTACTAATATTCCCATTGAGAAGACAAATCATCGAGGAGACATTGATCTAGAAGTACCAAACTGGCCAACACCCAGTGAAAATGACATTATCCATGTACACAGAGGTAAGATCTGCTATAAACTAGGCTAAGTTAGTTCTATGTTTGCTCCCCATGTTTTAAGGCATCTACTTGTTCTAGTCAGGTGCTTTGAAAAGGTGGTTATCTAAGAATATTCTTCAGTGCAGGACTCTTACATGCATTTGGCTTTGAGTAAAGGATGAGTCAGTCTATTAAATTATATTTATGCAATTTGGTCTCATTATCATTCCATCTTCAGCTGGAAGAAACATCTGTACTAGGATATATAGCTCTATAAAATTAAGAATGCAATAAAATGATGCATGAGGAATGATTCTGCTGTGTCCTTTCTGGTACAAAAACTAGAAAGTAGGCTGTTACCAGGCCACTGGAGTTGATAGACCTTTATTTAATCTATTTGATATTCTTATATTGATAAACAAAAAGAGGAAAACGTACCACAGATCAACATATACCATAAACAATTGCCACAGTTAAAAAAAACAAACAAACAGGTGTAATGACACAGAGCTAATTAAATTGTCTAAGGATATAATTCCATCTTTTGCTTAAAACTGTGCTGAAATCATGAATCTAGGGTAGAGGAAACACTCTCTGACACAGTCTTTGTTAATGTTTTCTCATTGAAGGACTACCTAAACTTGTATTTTATATATATANATATTAATATATATATATTACTCTAAGGATGATATCAGCATACTCTTGTTTGGAGGAAGGATACATGAAACATAATTGCTTTACAGAATTTTAAGCCTACACTGTTTATAATTACAGCATTTTCATGTCTCACAGGGCATTAGTAGCTGGCTTACAACTATCCTGGCTGGCATTATAAACACACACTTCAAACTGTGTGGGAATGTTGTATATGTAATTGAATATTACCATTCTTGGCAATTTCAAGCAACACTTGCTACAGTTTAGTAGACTGAGCAGTATGTTTTCACAGGCACAGTGGTGCAAGTATTCTAGTATGTTCTCAATAAATGAAAGAGTGAACACATCATCATTGTCTTAGCAGTTTTTAAAAGAAAAAAGAAAGAAAAGAAAGGACTTTCATCCTGAGACTTTCAGTTTTTCCTTAGCACATATATGCAGGCTGATTTCTTTGCACGTGGGAATTTGGTTTTAATCAGATAAGATGGTGTGAATGCAGCTGAGCTAAGAGTTTATTGTCAGACTTGCTTGTTATTGTGCTTTAGGTTTCATCCTATTTCCTCTCTTTTGGATGGCCTTTTCATGACTAATATAGTCATTATACAAGAGACTAGCTCTCAGTTGTTCTAATTTATTTAAGTAAGGTGACATTTCAGGAGAGAGAGTCCCAATTCATGTAAGTGACAAGCTCTACAACTGGGAATTCTATAATTACTCTTCTTTATGGTCAAGGCTCATTTATAATTACTAACAAATGTTCACATTTGCCTTGCAGACATGAATCATCTCCAGGGAGAGTACAGAAGTAGCAATGGACCCCACCCTAGGGAAGATGCCTCAGTTAGCTCTGTTGCCTTGGTGACAATTCCAATCACGATAGCTCTGTTGCTCATCATCGTGCTTCTGCTTGTCAATCAGAAAAAGCAATGGATTCCAGTGTCCTGCTACAAAGCTCCAACAAAGGTGCCATGTTTATGTCTTATTTCCAGCATTTCATTTTTCTTTTTTTATTTTTTTGGAAAACAACATTGTGTAGGATGCATTTGAGTTCACATCAGATGAACTCTCTTAAATTAACTACTTCTTATGTCTTAAACTGTTCTCTACCAGTCCATCTGTTGGTATTTATTTAGTTTCCTGCTCCAGAGAGGAATGAGTTGTCACTAAATAGAAACCAAGCTCTGCAAAACAAATTTTAACTTCTGTATATGTGTAGGTAAAGAGATGCAATTATCTTCTCTGCATGCCAATTCTGAAGAGAATGATTTTGCTTTCTTAACTTTCATCCACTTTAAAAGTCTTGGCCAACACCAGGTACTGTATGTGCTAGTAGTGTTTATCACATTTGCTAATAAATGCATCATCTTGTTCTGGAATGGGTATTTGAAGGGAGATCTCAGAAAATATCTACTAGTTAAGCATTCTGAGACTACCAAAAAAGAGTCACTGAGCAGTGAAAAGAGCACTGTTTGGTTTTCAGTAATAGTTTCATCAGCAGACTAAGCCCTTTCTCCATATTCAAATGTCACTTATATCAATTCCCCAGTTTTAAACTTCCTAATTCTAACCAAATTGACTTCATCATCTGGATTTGGAACACAATGTGAAAGCATCTTTTCTTCAGTTCCACCTAGAAGAGTAATACAGTAATTTAGAAATGAAGTGTCCATATTCTTTCTATCACTGTTAGTCAGAGCATGAAGTTGAATGCAATTGTAATTAAATAGGAAGCATGAGGAATCAATATTATTCCATTTCCAGTCTTTCAAGACAAGTAGTACCAGTTTCTGAATTTCTTAAGAAATGCATTTAAAAGTTCATTTTTCACTCTAATGGATTCACTCCTAAACTAAATCCAAGTTCTGTGTGACAAAGTGATTGCAGCTAAAGTGAAAATCACCATTTTCTAACTATGGAACTATAATTAATAATCCTATATACTTTTTTTTTAGTTGTGGAACATCCCTTGTCTCAAACATATTGCTGAAACATCATTTTTTCAGTGTCACCAAAAGGCATCAGCCATATGCTAAGAAAACTTGCTTTAAACCACATACATATTCAGTGCAAGACAATGACTATAGTGAAATTCAGATTTCTTGTGAGGTTATTTGTCACAAATGTATCTTTTAAGGTTTCTACAACTAAGGGACATTTGTTAGTTTTTCCTATTCCTGAGAGTTCCTAGTAATAGATTTTGGCAAGCTTGTTTTGGTTTATGTTCTTTCTGTCAAAACAATCCAGCTATTTAATAAAGAGCAAATGAACAACTGTGCTTAATTCATATCAAAAGCAGAAGAGAAATGATAGGAAAGATGTTTAATGTTACAGATGGCCTGCTACTCCTTAGCCCTGAGTCCATTAACATCAGTGAACCTCAGAACTTCTTTGGGAATCCAGTCCACAGACTGTTGAATAGCCAAATGTAAAACATTTTCAAATCATGTTTTGTAATAAATATCTGAGTAGAAAAACTTTTTGGTGATAAGGGTTACTGAATGTGAATTCTAACTAACAAAAACCCTTCAGATTTTCTGATTGAAGTCTTGGAAGAAGAAGCCAGTACACATAGCTCAGCTATGTGTGCACTATCTTATGTGCCTTCACACTTGGAGATCATTACATACTCAAACCTTCACTTATTCACATTTGCCTAAAATTCCAAGCAAGTAAGGACAACTCTCCCAAATTGCCATATCACACTGGCATCTCTTTGGTGTAAGGCCTAGCAAATACTCCACAAAAGGTGGATGATTTCCTAATTAGAGAAGTAAGGCATAGAATCATAGAATTGTTTAGGTTGGAAAAGACCTTTAAGATCAAATCCAACCATTAACCTAGCATAGCCAAGTCCACTACTAAAGCATAAACCACCTCAGAAGGGAATACAGAACTATTCCATATGACATCCCATGCAGGATTAACTATAACAGCTGAGATCTCTCCCATTCTCTGGTGGAAATGCAACCAGAAACAAAACATTCTTGAAAACAAATGAGCAATAAAGAGTCTGTTAAAGTCTTGGAAAGAAGTTGCTGCACATGCAGGGCAACACTGTTAATCCTTTGTGTGGTGCTAGACTAACAGAGAAAAGTTTCACCAGTCCATCTAGCATATAATAATACCAAAGCTCCACTCAGAAGATGAAAAGTGATGATTCAGAAAAGAGTGTTGGTCTGCTTTTGTCTGGCATAAAACTTTACTTATTTAGCAGAGTCTAGGCTCTATCATTACCAATTTGATTTTGTTTTGTGCTTATGGACATGAAACACATAGACTTTTTTTATCGTGTGTGGAATACAACCATTTTTTAATCTGCTTATGGACTTGAAACACATAGACTTTTTTTATCATGTGTGGAATAGAACTATTTTTTTAATCAACTCAATATTCCCTTTCTGTTTTAACAGCCTTCTTGCTTAAACAATCAACTGGTATATGTGGACTGCAAGAAAGGTACCATGGTCCAGGTGGACAGTTCTCAGAGGATGCTAAGAATTGCAGACCCAGATTCAAGATACAGTGGATTTTACAGCATGCAGAAACAGAACAACCTACAAGCAGATAATTTCTATCAAACAGTTTGAAGAATTGCACCATTACCAAGGATTTAAGAAAGAGAGGGAGAAAAAGAGAGAGAGAGAGAGAGACTAAGCCTGCTATTAAAATAAAACTAGAATCGTGCACTTGCTTAGTGGATTGTATTGGATTTGTTGACTACATGTACAGCTCCAAGACCTTTCTGGGATGAGCTCTGACTCCTGCAATGTGCCAGAAAAAGCATTCCCACTTTTCCTTGAGATAACTGACCAAGTGTTTTCTTAGAACCAAAGTTTTAAAACTTGTTAAGATGTATTTGCTTGTAACATAGCTATAGAGGTTTTTTTGGGAGGGGGAATCAGGGGCTAGGGGTAGGCAATGAGGTAAAAGGAAGCTTCAGAGAAGAAAAGGTGGTCATGCTAGGCTGGAGAAGAATAAAGAAATCTGTGAGCAGCAGGATAGTGGTTTTTCTTGTTGCTCTGAAATAACCCCAGGTGAAAAATATATGAAAAGGTCTGGTATTTTTTTTTTCCAGCTGTTGCTACAGTAATATACTCCTAGAACAGAATTTGTCACATCACAGGTGTGGTGTAGCTGCAAATATTTTTCTATATGATGAGAAGCTGCAGTAGTTAATGAACTAGCAAGGAAAAGGTTATAGCAGAAAAATAAAGGGTGGTTTTATTAAGGATGTGTAAAATTATACCTTGTGCTGCTTTTTGGTTTTATTTTTTGTTTGTTTTCTTCAAAGCTGATTGGCTAGATTAGCCAGACTTTGGCAGAGTTAGCAAATGACTGAGGCCTAAAGTAATTCCTGATATGAGCACTGGATCTTTTGACAGCAGTATTGAAGGAAGGAAGGAAAAGTCAAGAACACCATGCAGTTCCAGGGGCTTTTGTTTCTTTGTTTGTCTGTTGTGGTTTTGTTTTGTTTTCTTTCTTTTATATCAATCTCTGGTTGTTCATACAGGAGAAGGAAAACTATTTTTGTTGGACAAAGCTCTTGCTTCCAAGAGAGTAAAAAAAGAGACTGTTTTAAGGTTGTTTTTTTTTCCTGTTGATGTTCTTATTTACTGGTATGCAGATTTAGAAACTACTTCCATGCTAGGAAGCTGCTTAATTTTAATTGTATATTACTCAAGCACCTTTTTTGAAGCTCAGTAAAAAAGAAAAAAAAAGGAGATCATGCTTCTTTAAACTTTAGCATTATAGGAATATTTATGTAAATATAATTATGCTAAAAACAACAAAAAGTATTTGTATGTTTGTGTATATATATGTATATACAAATGCATGTAGGTATACTTCTGTATATATACATGCATGTGTATATACACTAAACATATATATACTGTATAGATAAAATACTATGTATGCAGTATATATATATATATGTTTTTTTCTATTTTTTTTTTCTTGTTGAATGTATTTTTATCTGAGAGAGATTTTACCCAGAGCAGAAACAGATTAAAAAAAAAAACCAAGGCATTCCACATCAATGCTTAATCACTTGTGAGTTTAGGAAAGACAAGAAAAAGAGCATCTCATTCTACCTACAGTTTGATTTGATTTGATTTGCAAGTGGTTTGTATGTGTGTATGTGTGTGTGTGTGTGTGTGTGTGTGTTCTTTTTTTAGTGTTTGCCTGTGTACAGTCTGTGCACGACTCTAGCAGTAAGCATTGCTCTTGCTACATTTCAGGGTGTTTCTTCTTTTTCTTTTCCTGCTTAGCCTTAAAAAGGCTTTTTTTTTTTAATGAATGCATTGGCTAGAGACACTGATGACAATATACATGCAGCACTAATCAGCTCCATAGAATAACACCATCAGCTCCTGCATTTGGTTTTTTTTTTCTTTTTTTGTTGTTGTTGGTTGTTGGGTTTGTTGTTTTTTTTTCAAACAATTGTTTGAAACAACTACTGGAATATTGTCCACATTAAGCTGGAAGTTTGTTGTAGCTTGCCTCATTTATAACTCTGACTGTATAATACAATGTTAACTTTCCAAACAGGTCTTGGCACTTTTATACTAATTACCCATTTGTGCATTGCCTTTTTTTTTTCTTTTACAAATGCTTGTCATAAGAGACAGAGATACCCAGTATGCTTAATGTGAAAAGAAAATGTATTTTTTGTAAAGGAACTCTCAAGTATTGTTGTAAATACTTGGTCAGAGGTTGCTGAACTTTAAAACTGAAAAAAAAATACCTAATTTATTATTATAATGACCTAATTTATTAATCTGAAGATTAACAATTTTTTTCTTGTTTTAGAATATCAAAAAAGGTGTTCTAGCTGTTTGCATCAAAGAAAAAAAAAAATAAGTGTATCATTAAGGGTCAACATTTTTTCTGCTTATATAACTTCAGTTTCCAACCACCAGTAAGAAAAAATGTAGTCTCCCCAGTGTTTTGTACTCAATCTGATCTTGAAACAGAGATGTTTCTCTCCAGTTACTACAAAGATTTTGTCAAGACAAAACATCCATTCCTTGCATAAGAGTAAGCAGTCTTTATCCAGAAAGTGTAAATGCTTGCTTTTGTTTTTACAATCGAGGCCATATTCTGAAAATATTAGCAGGATATAGGACATGGTGTAAAATGGTTTTTTTATTATTATTTTATTATTATTTTAAAGATATGATTTATCCTATGTGCTGTATCCATTACACTCTTTTACTTTGGTTCCTGTTGTGCTCTTGTAAGAGAAATGCAGATATAATTCTCTGACAAAATAGATGCATATGTGGCACTTGGAGTGCACTGCGGTTCAGCAGATTGCTTGTTTACTTTTTTAACTGTAAGGCAGTTTCTTGTAATTTGGCTCTTGGCAGCACAATAAAAAAATTTTAAACCTATTGATGCATATCTTCTTAAATGTTCCTTTTGTTACTTCTGTGCTCTGGTCCTCAAGGCATTAGTTTATATATTGATATTATGGTGAGGTCTTCATACTATTGTCCTTAGAACACTTCAGAACATACTGTGGGTAAAGAACAGTTTGCAGTTCTGGGTTCTACACTGAAGATTTTTCACATTAGAGGGATTTGTGGAATTCTAAATAGTTTCAGCATTCAGTAGAGATCAAT
This sequence comes from Bucco capensis, assembly GCA_013396975.1. Classification (NCBI taxonomy): domain Eukaryota; kingdom Metazoa; phylum Chordata; class Aves; order Piciformes; family Bucconidae; genus Bucco; species Bucco capensis. Next base: position 367,890 of record VWZO01020100.1, read on the forward strand.
TTCTCCAATGCAAAGTGAGGCCTTTGCCCTGCAATTGAGTCCATGTGGTCTAGTCGTACCTGTCAGAAAGACATAATCAATCAGATGAGACTCTTAAGATGAGCTTCTACAGAACTTGTGTGGAAGCAGAAGTTGCACTTCATGACCTTCCTGAGCCACAAATCATTTGTTTACCTATAATGTTGGGGGTTTTCTTCTATTAATTCATAAGCTAATAGACTCGATGTAAAGTTCTGGTTTGTAACTTCCTGAGGCAAGGAGTTTTTCAGCTTAACTATTTGCACAGTGAAAACCTGCCTCTTTTTCTTTCTTTGAACCTATCCCTTTATGGCTTCATTTGATACCCCTGGCTTTCTGTATGCAAAGGAGCAGTGGATCAGTGTCTATATGCCACCTACTCATTTAGAGACTTCTATCTTCTCTATTTTTCTGTGCTGAAAAGCCCAAGATGTTTCTTTGGGAGCTGTTCCATACCTTCTGGCCAATCTTGCTGTTCTTTGTATTTCCCATTCTGTTACACCCTGTTGAGGTCAAGGGTAAAGGAACTAAAAATATCCACATTCTTCAAACATGATACACCCTGGATCAGATATCATATTTATTTTTTGGTTTGCTATTGACAACTGAGTCATTGCTCTTATTGAGCTAGCTGCAAAGCTCATAACTGACTTAGGCTAGTATAGATTGGTATTTATGAGCATCTCTTTGCATTTATATATATGCTGAATTTCCAGTAACCTCATCTCACTTGCTAGCTATCTTTTCTAATATTTTTACTCCTTCCCAAAATTGTGGCTAGGGAAGAATATGTCTTCTGGAAGAGCATCTTCAAATTCTGCTTGCAAACATTTTGTTTTTTCATCAGAATGAAACAGAAAACATCATTGTGCCAATGTATAAAACAATGTTGCAACCACATTTGAACACTTAATGTAGTTCTGGCCTCTTCTGCCCTACTCCCAGTGTCCTAAAGGAGCATATTGGAATGCCTATGTGTACTGCAGTTAGTCAGCTTGAAAAAGCTGTAACTCAGTAGGATAAGATTAAAGTCTTTAAATTACCTCAGTGGCACACAGATGCTTAACAGGGAATTAATTTTCCACTCACTGTCTCTCTTCTCAAACATCAGGTAGGAACTCTGAAAAGAAACTTAAAAGGAAGCTCAAAACAAATTTGATAAGCAGAAAAAAGTTTTGCTGTGTACTTTGGGATAGCAAAAGTTTACAGCAGCTCAAAGTACTAGATTAAGAAAGCTCATGATAAGCTATTGTACATAAGGAGACAATATAAAGATAGCAGAGGACGGGCATGGGGGTGACTGTGCTAATAACAAGCAAGGATCTCCAAAACTTTAGCTTGATGTGCTAGGTGGCTGAATAGAGGAGAAATAGCAGCCTAACAGCCACCCACCCGCAGGCTACCAGCTTACCATGAAATACCGCAAATACTCCTCCTTGCCCTTTCCCCTCCTCGGTGAACTGCTCCTCATCGCTGCCTTAAAAGCACCTGTCTGAGGCCTGTGGCTGCCACCTTCCCCGTAAAGACACACACTCCCTGTGAAGCGGCTAGAAACCCAGGCCGGTTCTCTTCTCTCCCTGCAAGCGGTGCCACAGCCCTAGGCCGCGCCGTCTCCCCGGCCTCTGCTCCGAGAGAGGCCGGCAGGCAGCCCCACTCTCGCCTCAGCGGTACCACGAAGCAGATGCCCAGTTCAGCTCCGACCAGCGCGACACTGCCGAGGCTGCCTCGCCTCCCACAGCCGACACCTCCTGGCCGCTTACGCTCGCCGGGCTAGACCCCGCCCGCTCCGGCGGTGGAGCAGCCCCACGCCGCCACACGCCCCGCCTCCTGCTCGCCCCGACCCACCCCCTCCCTTCCCTCCCCGAGCTGCGGGTGGCACCGGGAGCGCGCACCGCCGGGAGCCGCGGGCGGGGGCGCGCAGCGCGGCGTCCCCAGCTGAGGCGGCAGCTATGGCGGCGGCAGCCTCTCAGCGAGACCCCGGGGACTGGCAAGACTTCTCGGGCTTTCAGCCCTCCCCGGGAAGCGGTCCCGAGGTTACCCGTGACAAAGGCTGCTGGGGCGGTGGAGATTTGGCAGAGAAGTTGTCCCTCTGCTTTGAGCCCCCGCAGGCCCGGGTTGCCGGCGGCGAGAGCCGCGTTCCGTTGCGGCCCCTCACGGAGCAAAGCGCCCTGCAGGACGACGAGTGAGTGGAGGCCCGAGGGGGAGGCAGGGAGAGGAGACAGCAGTGGCTGGGCCACCCGAGGGGGAGGCCTGGCCCGGCCTGAGGGGACAGCCGGGGCGGGGACGCGGGGCAGGGCGCGGAGCCGTCGGGTAGCCGAGGGGCATCGCGGGCTCTGTGGCTCGCTTCTCTTCTCTACGAAAGCGCTGCCCGTGGGCCTTCTGTCCTGGGCCTTCCTCTGGCCGACTCGTAGCAGAGCTTGTAGGCTATGGGACTTGATGCCTTTCCCCGCCCGCGGGACTGCAGCCGGGAGCCGCCGGGCCTGGAGCCGGGGTCAGGCAGGCTATGCGGTGCAGGTCTGACATCGAGCCTTCGGGTTCTGTTCGCCTGACTGCCAGCGAAGTATGTGAGCATCCCGGTGCCTCTTACCTGCGGGATGAGAAAACGCAGCTGTTCTGAAATGCAGAGAGACTTAGGATGGTGTTTGTTTAGCTTCTTGCAAAATGTCCATGGCTTCAGTCTTTGAAATTAGGCATGGAAAGTACAGAAAGCAGATGGAGAACAAAACCTCAACTGCAACTGTTATAATGTTTGGGTGTTTTTTTTTTCCCTGAGCAATACAGCCTTTCTGATCTATGCTGCTGTCTTGTTTTGAACATTATTTTACAAGTATTTATACTTACTTTACAGTACATTCTAGTCAGCCTATCTTCATTAAAAATACTGCTGTCTTACTTTAGGTAACTAAATTGGATGTCTTACTCTAAGAGAAGAAAAAACTTGTTAGCAGAAGATTAGCTATCTGTGATATAAACAATGTGATGAATTCAGAGAACCATGAATTGACATGTTGGGCAGTGATGGGGCTGTATCTGCCCTTCTGTGTCTGGCTTAGCCACTCCTCTGACCTCCTCTGAGCCTACCTAGGCAACCACTCTGAATGTGCACCTGCAGCATAGCACTTAGAGGCAGGGTTTATTAGCTGACTTGAGACAGCAACCTGCAAACAGGGCTACTCCATTCCAAAATCTGAACTGGAATACCAGAATAGAGCTGCAGATGCAAGCTTCTAATACAGCCAGAAAGGTTGTACACTGCAGACACAGTTAAGATCAACCTTAGACAAGAGTGGGTAGGCTGCCTTCAGCAAGACTACTTCTAGGTAGAACTAAATTCTTGTGGAATTTTAGTGTCATTTGTGCATGTTCATTATTGTGTAATAAATAGAAAGATTTGGCTCTGAATTTGCCAGTCAGCCTCTGCTAGTTCCTGATTTTAATGTGCAAAGGGCGAGGAAAATGGGAATCACACCAGGAATGGGATTTATAGCTGAGCTCAGATTTTATTAAAGGAAAGACTCATTCACTCCCCCAAAAGATTTTGAGTATAATTAGTAATGAAGCTGTCTCTTCATTGCATTATTTTATTACACTGCTGTGCATTCATTCTTGGTTTGAAAAGGGAAACAAATAATGTTTATCAAAAAACATTTTCCGTTAGCTTCAAAACATTACAAAAATATTGTCAGTAACTTGCAGATGAATATTTAGAGAGGAAAAAATAGTTGTTGATGGAAATAGATTACAAGTATGTTTACTGCTGATCAGTTGCTGCTTGTTTTAAGTTCAGTGGTTTTGTTCCTTTGTACTTCTCTCCAGGATTTGGAATGCTTTGACTGATAATTATGGTAACGTAATGCCAGTGGACTGGAAATCTTCCCACACCAGAGCTTTGCACTTGCCAACACTGAATCTTTCAGAAAAAGGGGTAAGTTCTAATCAGCAGAAATACCCTCTTTGGATCTTTTATACTCAGCAGGGAAATACAGCAATTTTCATTTATATAAAAGAGTGTTGTTATTGCTTAAATTATTTTTGGTGCTTGGCATTATAAGTGAGAAGTGTTTCAAAAGCAAAAAATCAAAATACCATAGATGTATGTTTGTGTCTCCCTGGTTTGGAATAATTCAAGGTTAGTTTTAGCAGAATGTTCATTAGAGCCAAAGCATGACAGAAAAAGATGTAACATGAGAAAGTGTTTCCCATAAAATCTGGCTACTGTTAGTTTCATGTTCTGAGTAAAGGAGGAAAAGAGGTGGGAGTACCCTGATTTAGTACATCCAGTGTGGACTTGTATCATGGCTTCTTCATGCAGGTGGAGACTGAAGTGGCATCTTTTAGAGGAAAGATGACCCAGGAGACACTGAAGTGTAAAGAGTTTGTTTAGTTTTATTTTCTTATTTAACAAGTAGGAGGGAGCAGGGAATGAAGAGCTTCAGAGAGCTTTATAGAAAAGGTTGTCCTCTGAGCTTCTTAAAAGTGGATTAAAATGCTTCAGGAAGAAAAGCCAAGAAGAATTTCCATCTCCCAGGTCTTCTGAGGAAACAAGTGGCTTATCTTTTAAACATAGTGAAGTTATGTTGTAAAAATATCTGTGTGTGTAACCTGAAAATAGGATAGTGCTTTGACTTCTGCCATCCATTATAGAATCCACAGTTAACTTTTTCCCGTGACTGTCTCCCATGGTATCCTCATAGCCGAACTTGAGAAGTGTGGATTGGGAGACTGACTGTGCTGTGAGATGGATTGGGAATTGGTTGAAAGACAGAGCCCAGACAGTTGTGGTTGGTGGAGCAGAGCCTGACTGGAGACCTGTGACTAGTGGTGTGCCCCAGGGCTCAGTGCTGGGTCCAGTAATGTTCAATATATTCATCAATGATCTGGATGAAGGGTAGAGTGTTCCCTCAGCAAGTTTGTGGATGATCCCAAGCTTGGAGGAGTGGCTGGCACACCAGGAGCTGTGCTGCCATCCAGAGTGACCTNGAGGAGGGAGCCAGGCTCTTCTCAATGGCATCCAGTGTTAGGGCAAGAGGGAATGGGAGCAAGTTGGATCACAGGAGGTTTAGTATTAACACGAGGAGAAACTTGTTTGCCGTGAGGGTGCCAGAGCACTGGCCCAGGCTGCCCAGGAGCCTGTGGAGTCTCCTTGTCTGGAGCCATTGCAGAGCTGCCTGGACACATTGCTGTGTGAGCTGGTCTAGGTGATCCTGCTCTGGCAGGGGGGTTGCACTAGATGAGCTTTCTAGGGCCCTTCCAACCCCTGACATACTGTGATACTGTGATTTTCTGGGTGGTTTTAGTGTAATTAAAGCCTTATATTTAAAGTAAAAAGACTTAAACCCCCTATGCTTTGACCTTGTTGTGTGACTGTAAAATGGACTGGAAGACTGATGGATGTCTTGATAAGAAACTAGATATAAAAAGTGTTTCATGAAGTTTTTATAAGTTCTTTGAAGTTATCAAGGAACAACTTAAAAAATATAAAGTGGTGTTGCTGGATTAGAATCTTAGGTATGGTGCCAGTAGAGGGAAAATCAGTTTATGGGTTAAACATATCTAAAGTTTTTTCAGCCTTCACTCCACCTGGCATGCCTTTTGATGTGTAAAACCCATCTGTTTGGGAGTGTTTCACATGGGTTTTTTTCTACTTCTCTGTGTTTCAGCAGTATTTCTGGATCTGTGACAGCACATAGGGACAAGCTAGTCACTCGTTTTAACTTTCTTCCAGTGAATTCTAACAGCAAAGCAACATTTCTTTCATATGTTTGAAACTAGTGATATGCTGTTGAACTTGTGCTTAAAGGATTTCTTTTAGGGGGGAGGAATGCAAGGTAGATTCATGTAGTCTTTGTTGCTTCACATCACAGGTCTGTGAACACTTTTATATGGCTCTGACAGTGAAAGGAGTAGTTGGGTGGAAGTGTTGTGCAGTGGTGCAAGGAACAGGATTGTACAGTTGCTTGTTTATTGTGTTTTGGGGGGGGTTGTTGTTTTTTTATTATTATTATTGGTGGGGTTTTTTTGTCTCAGTGGAAGACTAGGTGGTCCTTTTGGTATCAGCTGTAGCTTGAGCTCTTTAGGTGTTTCATTAGCATGTGTAGTCTGATAGTCTCCCAAAATGTCATTTATGGAGATGTCAGCAGGGGATGCTGACCTCCTTCCAGATAAACTGTTATTCTTGCTTACTATCCCATAGTTGTCATAATCTTGTACACATGCAAAAACATTAGAGGACAGTAGACATTAAAAAATATCAAAACTGGAATGTATCTGTGCAGTAGGTGAGCAGATATTCTTAGTGGAGCCCTGTCACTGCATGGTTATTGGAATTTGGACATCTGACTTCATTCTCATGACTGAGGAAATACAAATTGTTTTTGTTTTCTCTATAGACTAGCTATGTGGGGATATTGATAACATCTTCAGAATTAATCTGAAGAAATGGGGAAAATTGAAGGAATTACCACAAAAATTGAAAACTGATAGAGTGAGACCAAGGACATTTTATAGCTAGTCAAGTTAGCCCAAAGATCACTTAAAGCAGTTGACCTCAAAATGTCAAAGGTTATGGAGTTGCAGCTTTCAGCAGCTCTGGGACACTTTTCTAAGGCTAATTTGGCTACAATCTAGTAACAGACAAAGTGCAGCAAAGTGTAAATAAATGAGAATATATCATTGTGTGAGGAAGGAGCAACCCTAAATCTTGTCTTTTACTATATGTACTGCTTTGGGGTTTGAAAGATGGGTATAATTTGATGGCATGTGTATGGGAACAGTATTTACTTCTGTTTCTTTTTGGAAAAGACCCTGAGATATTCAGCAATATATTTTTAAAATCATCTGAGATGGTAATAGTGCTCTGTTTTTTAAAAGAACTTTTTTGTGTCTTCTATTATGTGAAAAAGTAGAACTATAAAAGCAAGTAAAATAGCAGATTTGTGTAATGTTAGAAATTATAGATAAGTTTGTACCCCATGCTGACAAAAACCTGTCTTCACTTAAGATTTAAATACCTACATTGGACTGAGTGCCTTCCATGCAGATCCTTGCCTGTCCTGTGTATATGGCCTTTATATGGTGAGGGCATTTAAAGACTTCAAAGACTGACAGGTACTTTAACTTCCTCTGATAGCAGTTTTGATTTCCATTGTTGAGGTACTTCAGTTTCCAGAAGCAAGAATCATTGGTTCCTATATTATGAGCAAGGAATCTGTTTTATTCTCCAAAGTCAGTATTAGTTGCCTTTCTTGTTTTTTATATGTGTATATGAATTTTATATGTGTGTGTAAACACACAAGTGTGTATTTATGTATTTACATATACATTTTTGTGCTTTCTAGGTAAATGATAACTTGAACCTTGACCTGTCAGATGATGAAGAGCTGAGAGAACAGCTGGATATGCATTCTATCATTGTTTCCTGTATCAATGATGAACCACTCTTCACAGCAGAGCAGGTAAAATAATCAACAAAGACAGTGTTGGTAGTGTAGTATATTCTTTTAGTCTGTAGTTATTTTATGTTCTTCATCCTTTCTGTTCACCATAGCTAAGCTTCTTGATTGTTCTTTATTTAGGCTCATAATAATGTGTGAGATATTCCAGTGCTTCAGGTGAGGTTGATAGCACAGGATCTTTGAAATCTTTATATATTTCTTACCATGGAATAGTCAGAAGTACTACTAAATTAAATATATGTGTTAAGAAGGAAGAAATATTTTCAGAATGTAGATGCTTTTGTAGAATTGTTGTTTTCCAGCATGGCTGTATGGCCATTCTTGTCTTTGCAGTTAGTGAGAATTGTTGGTTTTGCCTAAAGTGAGAGCAGATCAGCAGTTGTGCTACCAAGCTTTATAAATTATTTAAAGGCTTCTGTTCCAAATCCATGGATTTACTGAAGTTATCTTGAAAATTGCTCTTCTGAGTAAGGTTAATTAAGATCCTGCTTTAGTAAGCAAGTGCAAGAATGTATTTTCTTGTTGAAATGGTTATTGGTGAACTCTGAAGAACGTAGAATCATGGTTATTTAGAGTACAAGAGACAGGATTGCTTGAACTGCCTCAGTTCATTTTTACTGTGAGATGAATCTCAGCACTGTCTACAGCCTTTAAACCTGTAAAAGTTGATGTGTTATTTGTTCAGCTCTTCAGTTAATAATTTAGCTATAGAAATGTGGTCATTTCTATACTGAAAAATAAGCTCTCTCTGCACAGATTTTCTGTTCTCATTCTTTCTTTCTGACTGAGGTGTTAGACCTAGGAATGCAAATCAGCTTCAGGCTATTATGGATTAATTCATAAAACTTCTCATAAGCACAGTAGAGCTTATTCAGAGCCCTGCTCTTTTTCTGAAAGAAGTGTAGTGAAATGGGGGATGGTAATTGATATTGTTGTCATTTGTTTTCCTTCAACTGAATACTCAGGAAACATTTCAGCTCACTCTTTGGTTCAGTTCTCTTAAGCAGAACCATGTGTACCTTCATATAGAAATAATTGTGTAGTTTCAACACACTATTGGGAGATAACCAATTTACCTTAAAAAGTAGGCTTATTCTCAGAAGACAAGGATGAGGAAGAAATGTCAAGATGATTTTGTTGCTTCTCTTCCATCCAGCAGTGACTTCACTAACTCCTAAGTTTTTTAAAAGAAAAAAAAACACCACCAAAAAACCCCACAAGCCTGTAACAGCATTGCTTCAAATCACAGGCTGTGCAAGGAGGCTTTTCATAAGGGTTTTAATTTTTTGAAGGTGATTGAAGAAATAGAGGAAATGATGCAGGAATCACCTGATCCAGAAGATGATGAAACACCCACCCAATCAGATCGACTCTCCATCCTTTCACAGGAGATTCAAACACTCAAGAGATCCAGTACAAACAACAGCTATGAAGAGAGTAAGTGATATTTATTTAGTGTTTTGCTCTTATGCTTACTGAAAAGTGGTTTCAAGGGTGAAGTTTGCCATGTGTTTGATTTATAGCAAGTCCTTTTTATGAAGTATCTGCACTCAGAAGTATTTTCCGAATGCCATGAAAAAATAAACAAGATTTAGAACATAAAGACTTACCTTTGACAGCTTTCATATCTTAGAATAAAAGTTAAACTGTATAAAATTTTTAATTAAAGCAAACATGCTGAAGCTTGATTCACTGGAATGAGGTCCCCTTCATAGGTAAAGTGATAAGTTGATCATTTTTATTAAATGCTATTAATTTCTGTATTTTAAAGTGAGACACTTTCTTGAACTTAATAAACTGTTTAAGAATAGCTAAAGTTCTTGAAAGCTATGCTGTAAAGAAAGAAAATGGTGTTTCTTTGGTGCTGTTTCACTCACTGAAATATATCTTGATAGACAGCAGCACAAAAATAAAGCCACTGTTGTTGGGTTTTTTTCCCCATAAGGACCTTGCATATTTTTCTGTCCTCCATTTTCTCTTCCATTTCTCTTCAAAAAGCTTAAAAGTTAAAAAAAAAACCCTTTGTATGTTCTTCTACTCAAATGAAATCATCTATTCTTTCCTATCCAAAAGGGGAGGAGAAATTTACATGTATAGTTTAATTGTTGTAGGTTGAATTGTATGTAAAAGAGAAGTTGATTAAGCAGGAAGGCAGTATTTTCTGGATGATCCTTCCTCTTTGGCCTCTCTTAAAAAGCTTGATGCTTTCTTTCTTGTAGTCTTGGTCAGCAATATAAATTTTGTAGGAGATTGAGAAAACTGGCTGACCTTTTGAGATATGAATTACAGTTTGTGCTACACTTCAGATTTATGAAAGAGATCCCATTTTCATCATAGGACTCTTAGCTGTCTCAACACATAAATTTCAGGAATGTGGAAACAAAGTGTATCCTGCTCAGCAGGGCTTCCTGCTTTTCTGACAGTTCCATATGTCCTTAGGTTTGGAGCTAATCAAGCCTGCTTGGTATTTCATATCATATTTATTTTGCTTTGCCTGAGGAGTTCCTCTTGTCTCTTACATCTTTATGGTTTAAAGGTCAGCTTTGACCAAACAATACCTTGAGTTATTTTGGCAGATAATTTAACTTTATTTCACCAGTTTCTCAGAATCTGCTATCATGTCTTTTAGGTCACTATTTTATAAGAAGTTCTTGCTACCTTTTTTGTGTGTGTGAAGCTGCTTCAGAACAAGTCTACATCTCTCTGAAACTGTTGCAGAGTTTTCCTAGAAATTGTCAGACTTTTGTAAGACAGAGATGTTAATGGAATCAAAGCTTGTATTTACTGTATTCATGGATAGGAAAAGACATGTCTTAAGACAGTCCAAAAATAAAAACAGCATTGATTGTTGTGTCAGAAAATGTGGGGACCTTTTACTCTGAATAGTGAGTGTAGCTGGAAAATAATAGTTAACAGAGGTGTCACTGTTAGAAGTTTAGTCCTTACTTCAGATTCCTTAACTACAACATGCTCTTCATATTTGCAGATTATCTCAGGTTTGTCAAAAGTAAGAAAGTTTAACCATCTTCTTGTTGCTAACCTAGTTGCCTCTGGGATATGTTTGCTTCTTTAGGAATATTGGTTTGCTCTCTGTGTTTTTAGAATTTAAATTTTTATATTGAAGAATGTCATTGTTTTACATTTTTCATGTAATTCCCACAAGTCTCCTCATGCTTAAAATCTTGACAGATTACTTTTTTATGTGAACTATTTATAGGAGTAAAAAGATTATCTGTTGCTGAGTTAAATGAACTGCTGGAAGAAATTGAGACTGCTATTAAGGATTATTCTGAGGAACTGGTACAGCAGTTGGCTCTCCGAGATGAGTTGGAGTTTGAGAAGGAAGTGAAGAACAGCTTCATTTCTGTCCTCATTGAAGTGCAGAACAAACAGAGAGAACACAAAGAAACAGCAAAGAAGAAAAAGAAGCTGAAAAATGGTAGTCCTCAAAATGGCAAACAAGAAAGAGGTCATATGCCTGGAACAGTAAGAAATTTTTTGTGACTATTTATACATTCATAATGTTTTTTCCTATGGGAAGTAGTTGTCCTAGATTATATCAAGATAACTTGTTACATCTGCTTCCATTCCTCCAGCTGCAGACAAGGCTCAGGCACTGCCTAGTAAGATACCTTTTTTCACAAGGTCATACAATATTTTATTCTGCTCATGATCAAAAAGGGAGTTTTTATTGTTTGCAAATTAGCCTGGAATCAGCATACCTTGCTTGCAAAAAATACTGTGTTTGGATATATACTGCTGTGTGTTTTATTGTCAGCAGGCAAACTGCAAACTCCTTTATCTTCTTAGTATGTGCTACTTAGAGGAAATGAAGTATTATTGTTGCTGTAGTTGTACAGATACTTACTAATCATCTTGGATTTTAGGTAAGAAAAAAGTGAAAGTCTTACCCTAGATCTATCAAAATCTGTGGCAAAGTTACTGCATCCAGAGAGAGACAGGGATGAGGCCAGTGTAGTGCAGGCATACAGGAAGGTGATAATTTGGTTTATTCTTTACAGAACACAGCAACAAAAGGAAAAGTGTATTTTTTTCAAACAGAGTTTGACTAATAGGAGGCAGAGAATGAAAGAAATTAGGTTATTATCGTGTCAATGCAATTTGTCTGAGTCTGTCTAGTATAATTTTAAATTACTTAAGTGGGATATTAGTGTTATAATTTCTTAGTGTCTCATACAGGATGTGGAAAAGGTGGTTAATGTACTGTAGATCTTGGCTAGGTCCCAGAAAGAATGCTTCAGTTTGACATCAGAAGGTTTTGGGGTTTGTTTTTCAAACATAAGGGATAAACATTTCTAGTGAAACATTAATTCTTCAGGATCTATTTCTAAACTTACATGAATAAGATAGCTGTGAGATAACCCAAACAGAGTTCTGATCTTGTCTGTCTCATGAAGAGTGTTCATGTAATAGCTAAGTTTAATGGAACTTTAAGAAACTGTATGTCTGGAAAACAATACAAAATTGTCATTCCTTTGGAAGAGCACATTGAAAAGCCATGGAAAAAAAAAAAAGTGGTTTTCTAACCAGAAAGAAAAATGATTATTTGATTGTGAAACTTAAATGAAGTGAGTCATAAGCTATTCTGGTTAATTGCAAGTTTAGAAACTTGAATGATACTTTCAAGTATAAATATATGTGGTCCAAATATAAGCCATTTTTGTGTTTGGTTGCTTCAAGATGTAAGTGTGTCAGATTGTTTTCTGAGGGATGGAACAGACTAGCTCCCAAGAAAGACTGTAGGCTGCATACATGCAGTGCCTGTGAAAATAGCTTTCAGTATCACCAAGTACAGATGCAAGCTTCCTTCCTTCATCACTCCTGCTTTCTTTTGTTGGGGTTTTAGATTTTTTTCCCTCTTTTTATTTTAAGGAAGTGCTGAGAATGAACATACATTCTGTATGCACAAATAACTCTGAAGAGTTTCTGTTAATAGATAATGTATAAATTAAGAATTTTATCTCAAACTCTAATGAGGTCTCATTGAAATACAAAGCGTGGATGTAGGGTTAAATTTTCATATTCTAAAAGAAAAGCAATTTTCCTGTAGGTACTATAGTTGAATTTCAATAAATGGAGGTTTTAGATCTTGGTCTTTGGGTAAATCACTTTCTGAGGCTTCTAAAACTTTTACCTCTCTCACAAGGGCAAACTGGGGAGTAATGAAAAATAGTCAGGGCTTTAAGATACCAGTTCCTTTAAGTAGGATATCTTACAAGAGTTAAGATGGCTTTGGCAACATCTGTGTCTATTTACTGACCTCATTGTGCTTTAGAAAGCAAATTAATTCTGTATTCCAGCACATTTTATTCTCCATTCCATAAATAAATACATTCTGATAATTATGCTAAGGTGTACATATCATACTGTCCTGTGTCAGCAGGTTGACACTTTCTTCCTTTTATGTTTTTCTCAGTTACTTATTTTTTATATTTTATGCTAAACATCAGAATTGCTTTGGGTTTGGCTTTTTTTTTTTTCTTTTTAACTTCTCCAGCAAGCAAAAAGGATTACAAAGTTCAAGAAAAAAAAAATCCTGTGTTTGGATTATATATTCATTTTTCTTTACTTGAATTCCATGTAATGGAGCTTGAAATTAATATGGATGTGTAATTAACTTACCAAAAAATGGGCAATACTAATTGTTGCTTCAGTTGTGGAAAAGGAAGCATAAAAGCATATAATACTTTAAAGAGGTAGAGGTGAAGAAGACTACCTCTGAACAGGGATTCCTTCTAGTAGATGCTTAAAATCTGAAAAATTGGCAGCAGCATTGTCTCTAAAAGTGTATTGCTCAAACCTGAGTTTTCAAGGAGATTGCACTGTGAACTAAACTTTAAAAAACTGTTTGTTCTTTACATTTCAAACTGAAACAACCTTAAAAGGCAAGTCTGGGTCTGCAGTGTGAAGATTTTGATTACATTTTGATGTAGATCTACTGCTTAATTACCTTTACAAGGTTTGCTTTTTAATTCTAAAGATTAAGTAAGCGAATGAAAAAATAGAAATGTGCTGAAATGCATCTGAGAGCTTGTCTTTGGCATTCATCTTTTATAGTCTTGGTCAATGCTGATTAATGGCTTTCTGAACTTTTGTCTGTCCCTTTTTTCCTTCTGCTGTGTTTTCACTCCTGTAGCGCTTCAGCATGGAAGGGATCTCAAATGTCATACAGAATGGCTTCCGCCACACCTTTGGAAACTCGGGTGGAGAGAAACAGGTGCTGGCCTATCTCCTCTTATTCTCTCATTCTTTACCTGCACTTCTGGTAGGAGCTGAGATCTTGAAAATTGACAGTAATTAAAGATAAATTGTGAGACAGGAAAAAAAAAGCAAACAGAACTGTTGGAATCTGTACTCTTTCCCTGCCTCAGGACTATGATTAGCGTACAGTCTCTCTCTCCTCAACAGCTTGAGACAGTGAGGACTTGATATCCTGATACACTGCAATAATAACCCTTATTTCTTACCTCAACCTAAAAGTCTGTTTTGGCATAATGCATGCTTCAAATAGATTGCATGTCTGTGGAAATCTAATATCCAATTTGAAGAATATGTATCTGTTAGACATAGCATTTCAACCTTCAGCATTAAGGACTTGTGTAATATCTGCAGCTGAAAAAAAGGGTTTGTTTTCTTGAAATGTTCAGAGCTGATTTGTCTAAAAACAGAGTAGCATCTGGAAAATGCATGGACTCTGTGTCTTTTTGCCTTTAGAAAATGCATGCTGTTAAATGTAGCCAAATGTGTGCAGTGCAGATTAGTGATACAAAATAGGGAAGTCATAGGCTACTTTGTATCTTTTTGTTGACTATTTAAATGTTGAAATATACAGCACTGAGCCCCAGCTTCAGTGAGTATCACTGGAAATGTTACATATATCTATGGAGCAAGATTCTTATGCTTTATTTCAATGTAATGCTTCCTTGTTTCACTTCTGTAAGATATATTTTATTTTAAGAGCATTCTGTATTTTGGTAAAGTGTTAATGCTTATGCTATTGGTTAGGCTTTTGGCACACATTACAAACTACTGGTATTTTACATTATTTAGCACATACCCACCCATTATTATTAGGCAGTTGTGTTAGATGGAGGCATTTTGGTTTTGTGGGTGTCTGGTTCTGGTTTTGGTTTCTTCCTCCTGGTAAGAAATCCACCAAGAACTGCATGAACTGCCTGGTAGTTTAGAAGTCAGGGCTGATTAAGCTTTTGTCTAGAAAATGACTGGAGTATCCTGTAAAGATGTTCAGGAGGTAGAACAGCTCCTCCCAAACCATTCCTGAATCCTGAGGTTAGAAATGATGGACTGACAATCTTTCTCAAGCAATGTGTATGTATGAGAGTTCATGAATACATAGATCCAGCTATTAGTTCCCCAGCTTTGGGGATCTTGAACACAGGCATAGAGCTTACCTAAGAGTTTTTACCACTCTACACTATCTTAGTATTGGTAAAGTAATGGCTATGCTGGGGTGTTTTGTTTTTTTCTTTGCCATCTTTACCATTTAATAATATATTACAGCTCTTTATCTGTTTTCAATATCATGTATTTTCATAAAGTTAACATATGTAGCTATGTCATCACCTCTTACTTTTGGTTAAAAGACTTTTTCTTCTTTGACTGCCTCCTGATTTTCTAGACATAATTGTTTATTAACAAGAACACTGATTGGGTAACTCTTAAGGTCATTTTTGAGTTAGTTGACTAATGTTTTTCTTCGTAGTGATCATACTTCTCCCCTGCTTTATCTTATACTATATCATTGTTAGCCGGGTTATGCTTTGGGTCTTTTTTCCCTTCATGTATGCTAAAGCTAATGATGGAAATAACAAGAACATAAAATCAAAAATAGGGGAGAAAGGTAGGAAAGGCATCAACTCTTGTTTCTCATTTAGTTCTGGGAATCAATTACACCAATTACATAAAAACCATTAAAATGTTGGAAGCTCTTTCAGTGATCATATTTCCAGAAGAAAATTCAAGGTAGTTAGTCATCTTTGTTTCAATTTTGGGGGCATATCAAACTCTTTTTTTATGGGTGATTACAAATTGCAGTGGGCATTGCTGCTTATCATATTGTTAAATCTGCTTCAGAAATGTAAAGATCACAGAAAACTTCAGAGTTTTGTCAGTCAGCTATACTTTAGTCATTTTTTCTTCTTCTCATAATATGTTATCCCTCACACAGCAATTCAGGGAATGAGGTTTTATAGTGCTATTATAGAGACATTGTTACAGCACAAACTACTGATGAGAAAAACAAGATGATTTCTGGCAACTAAGAAAGAAATTACTTTGTTTTTATTTATTACTATTAGAGGGGGAAATTTGGAAGGTGGAATTTACACAAGAAGAAAACCAGAGATACTGGTATTTAGTCCAGTGAAGCAGAGAATAGTAATTTATTGTCTAGGTAAATGGTAAAATGGCACAAAGTTCTGAAGGCTGGAAATCACAGCCTGAGATCTGATTTTGGAGTTAGTAGCTCTGCTTTCACCTCTGATATTTGCAGATTTAATAGCCTTGTATCTTAGCTATTGATTCCAGTAATTTTAGTAAGAGTGCAGTTCTCTAATGAAGTAGCTCTGCAGCGTTTAACGTCCTGCTTTGCAGCCGCTGCTGAACTTTTTGGGATGGGAGATAGTTTAAAGAAAACAGAAGTCTTGTATCAACCTGCACCTCAGGAAGTTTTTCATCATCCTCATATCATCATTGGTGATTCAGAGCTTAAATCAGTCCAACAGTTTAACTACCTAGGCAGCCTCATCTCCTCGGATGGTAAGATTGACAGAGAGATAGACAATAGGCTAGCAAAGGCATAGAGTGCTTGCGGAAAACTCTATCAAAGAGTCTGGAGAAATAAACACTTGAAGAAAAGTCCAAAGCTCAGTGTTTCTAGAGCCATTGTGCTGTCTACTCTTTTCTATGGTTCCCAATCCTGGCTCATCTATCACCACCACCTACGACTCTTGGAGCGCTTCCAGCAGCGCTGTCTCCGGACAATCCTAAACATCCATTGGACAGATGCTGGGACTAATCCGTGTGTCCTAGAACAAGCAGCAATTCCAAGCCTTGAGGCCATGCTGCTGAGAACGCAGCTGCGTTGGGCAGCTCACGGCTCCAGGATGAAGAACTCCTGCCTGCCTAAGATCATGCTCTAGGGGCAACTTGCCCCTGGCTGTGGTAAGAGAGGAGCCCCGAAGAAGATATGCAAGGACTCCCTGAACCAACAGCTCAGCCTTGGCCATATTGCTGCCCTGAACTGCTCTCCTCTGGCCTCCACTCAGCAGCTCTGCACACACACTAGTTTGAATGCCGCCCATGGTTTGGAGCAGGCACGCAGGATCACTCTGGAGGAGAAAAGACAGCGTAGAAAGAATCGTGTCTTGCAGCTTCTACCTCCTGAGGAGTCCTTGTGCTGTGCCTTTTGCAACTGCTCTGGTCTGTCCCAAATTGGCCTTTGCAGCCAGCAGCACTTGGAAAAAGCGCTTGGGAAGAGCATGGATGGAGCCCTCCCTGGAGCTGCGTTCGCCAAGCCTAGCCATGACGAGTTCTCTAATGATACCTGTTGGTTACATCTGCTGGAAGACAAACGGAAAACTGTTTCCTAAGAAGCATTGTGTACTTTCCTCTGCTGTGCTAAGTGGATGTGAGAAAATGCAGAAGGAAAAGGGAGGGAGGAAGGCAGTCACCCTGTGTTTGCATAACTGGTGAGATGCCAGCACATCCTGTACAATAGGTTCCTTTAAGTGACACAGAACTGAGTCTGTCTGGATTTGAGGCAGAGGCTATGGTTCAGCATGAGGTGCATGATCCCACTCTACACATGGCAGCAATTACAGCTGCATTTGGCATCAGTAAATCTCCTTTTGTAAAGTGAACCTCTTCACCAGAGCATGAGTTCCACTTGACTCTTGCTGAAGTGCTGCTATTAGGAGAAGAGACCTCATGTATAACATATTTTCTGATTGTTTCATGGAAAACCACATATCTCCGAGGTTAAAGGAGAGGTAGAGGATTGCTTTACCTGCTGCCTTGTAGCTGTTAACCCAGAATAAAGTTCCTATTAAATTCTTCAAAATTGAGTTGAAGGAGATCTCAGGAAGCTTATTCATTCAGGAAAATTCCAGTGATTTCAGGATGTTTGAAATGCTGACCTCTTTAAGAAGAATAGGCATTCATATAGTCTGCAAAGTAAGGTGTTGCTGAAATGGATTGAGTAAAGGAACAATAGGATTGCTTCAAGAATTTGAAAATAAATCTTGGTTACACTGCAGGTATTAAAAACCTGAAAGATTTAAGAAAATATTTTCCCCCGAGCTTGACAAGAATGAGAGATATCAATGAAGAGTAAATAGAATAGAATGGAGTTGGTTGAAACAGTCTATTAAAACTGGGAATTTAAATCAAAATCCAAATGGCTTGCTTTGTTCATTTGGTTGCCAGTGTATAGCATCAGAAGGTAAAAGTTGTCTGTTTCTATTTTCACCTGTGGGGCTGCCTCATTTCCTTTGCACAGAGGAGTACAGATCACATTTGATCTATCAGAATCCTTGGAATGTTGCACATCCTTAGCAAGAGTTAACCAGTTGCTGAGAAAACCCTGCAGTTGTTTTGAGATTCAAAAACAGCATGTGCTAAGTTTTAAGATTTTGTTTTCTTTTCCCCTAAATACTTGTTAGCACACTTCTACAAACCTGAGCACCTTTACTTAAGGCACCCCTGCAAAGTCTGTATCAGTTTTTCTCTGGAATCCTTTAAAAAGCTAACTTGTTACCAGTTTCCCAGGTTAGTTGAAGGCAACATCAATATTTACCTGGAAAGATGTATTTATGTTTTTTAATGTACTTTGGAAAGAAAGAATTACTTTCTGATTTTTGGATACTACTGGTGATACTCACATGATTACAAATTTATACTGTTTTTTAAGTGAAAATTGGTCATCTGCATTTATAGTGTTGTTGGAGGGGAGATGGTGGGAAGGTCATTCTTTCAGCTTTTATTTGATTGTAAGAAGTACTTTAAATACATGAAGAACTTCTGGCTGACTTCTGGAGGGAGAAAAGACTTTACTATTGCTGTGCTTAGGATCTGAGGAGAAACCCTAACAGAGAAGCTTTTTACTGTAAGCAGCTCCAGTTTTTGAAATACTTCGTTTGTTTAGCTGCATGACTTCTGAACAAAAAATAGGAGTTGGCTTCTGTGATAAAAGCTTTTGGATAAGCAAGGTAGAATCTTAATCTCTTCTGAAATAGGATCTTTTGAAAAGCTTTTATTTGTGGTTAGCAGTTTCAATTGGTGGAGTTTTTGCTGTCAAGTAACTCTGCTTTTCATTTGACAGTACTTAACAACTGTCATTCCTTATGAGAAGAAAAAAGGACCCCCATCTGTTGAAGATCTTCAAACATTAACCAAAAGTAAGCATACCATGTTCCCCTACTTCTCCTTTCTCCTTTGTATTTCTAACTGTGATTGCTCAAAACCAATCAATCCATACAAGCAGTTATCTCTTCTTCCTTACCCTATGGCATCTATGTAAAGTTGCATGATTTTTAAGCATGACTTGTTTTTGGAGCCTTCACAGTATGTTTGTTTCCTAGTTGTTCTCTGAAGCCCTTGAAGGCTAGAAACTTGAATGTATCAGAAAGTAAATATTCTCCCTTTATTTCCACAGGTAGGAAAATACTGCATGCCATGGGACTTGGCAGTAGTGTCTTAGAGTACCAGACATAACCCTCTTTGTTTTAATTTGCTGGGCTTTATTGAGGTTATTAGGCACAGTCTGAAAATNTGAGGTTATTGTTATGAGTTTCAAAAATAGGAATGGATGTCAGGACACTTTTGAGTAGTTGTATAATGATTGCACTTGATTGCCTTTAGAATAGCCTGCTTCTCTCTGGGTTCATTGTTGTTGTTAATAATCTTAATAATTAGGAAGTATAAAGCAGAGTTTTGACAGTGCTTGGAGTTCCCCTTTCTTTACATCTTTTTAGGCCAGATCCTCAAAATTATTTATAAGTCCTAAGTCCTCTTGTTGTTTATTTTGTGATTTGCATGGAAAAAAAAAAAATTAACAATGAATTGTTAAGGTGGTTAAATACAGCAGAGCATCTGTGGGAATCAGTGGCATTTCCTTCATTTGAAGGTTATAGGAACAGTTTAAAAATAGATGATGGAGTGCGTCAGAGTATTTGATCAGATCTCAGTGCAGGGCTTTGGAGCTAACTACATCTTAAGGTGCTTTCCAGCAACACAGGTCTGTGATTCCACAGGTGACTGAGCAATGGTAAAAGGCTCATTGGTTGCTTCCTGGAAAGAGAAAATAAATATTGTGCTAATTCTGGAGTAAATGAAATGTTTAAGCTGGAATTAATTTCCCTTTATTTTTCTACAGTAGGCATCCTTAGCTGGTAATTCATACTTGTTACATCACAAATGGACTTCATTTGATTCTATATTTATATAAAATTTTATATTTACTTCTGCAGAAGAATTGTATCCTTCTGTAATACTTAAATAGTCTCAAAAATTCAATATTAAGCAGAGAGAGATTAGAGCCCCCAAAAACATTTTGTGTTGTTTGATGGTTTATTAACAGAACATCTTGTACAAAAGCATTGTAAGAGCATTAACAGGATTGTTTTCTGTGGGCTGGCTGGGACTTGATCCTGTGACTCAGTTAAGGATTCCTGACTCACTCTCACTGCTGTTGTTAAAGCAGACAGTAAAGGTGTTTGGGCCTTTTTGTTTTGGCTTTTGTTTCAAAGCTGTGTTGTATTCTGTAGTTATGAATGCTAACAGCATCAATATAAAAAAAAAACCACTCTTTATATTTCAAGTTCAGAGTCTCCTATGAGGAATTTGGAGTTTATTAAATTCTGCTATACAGTATAATTCTGGGCTTTTGATTCTTTCAGTCATGTCCAAAACACTTTATAAAGGATTGTTATTGGTTTTGTTTCTAGAGTGACAGAAAAGCTTAGCTTGTGTCAAGTTGAGCTGATCCAAATGCTTTTCCTTCCTCACAAACATGCAAGGATGGACAATTTTGACTTGATACAAGTCACAAAAATGACATTTTTTCTCTTATTCTAAGTGAATGCCAAATTCAGTCATGTATTTATGATTTTTTCCAAACTATGGCTGCTGATGTTGACCATTTCAGAGATAAAAAACCACCACATTTTAATCAGATCATTCACAGCAGTGTTTCTCCAGAGAAGTGTCATTATTCTATGATTCAAAATGAAGATCTAGGAAATAAATTAAGTAATGGAGCATATTTTTTTTTTGCTTAAGATGTCCAAACCTTCAGTAGTCATTAGGACATTTTAGTTTTGTGTGTGATTGCTTTCATTTGGAGAGATTTATTTTTATAGAGAAGAGGTGCACTTTTTTGTTATTATGACTGATAACATTTTACTGTAATATTTACTCCTGTAAAATGGCTCTCTGGCATCCATCAGCCATGGATTTCAGTGAGAATGACACAGATGAAATGTGGAGATGTGATCTGTCTCATTGTATCTTCTCACATTCCATTTAAGAGTTTTCTTACTCATCTAGTAGTGATATATATAGGAGTAGTTGAAACAGCTTTATGGTATTTCTTTTGAGAGTGTTGTCCTTAATTTATGACTAAATATCTGAACTTTATCTTTCTTTTTCCATGCTTTAGTCCTGCATGCCATGAAGGAGGATAGTGAGAAAGTGCCAAGCTTGTTAACAGACTACATTTTAAAGGGTGAGTATGTTTCTTAGCAGGGTTTTTTCTTCTAAATTACATATATGGTGTATTTGCAAAGAGTATTCCTACAGCATTCATGAATTATGTTGGCCTTCTGTCAAATACAGCTTCATTCATATTCTGTTCTAGTTTGTCTGAGGATTCTGAGCATATAGTTCATAAATAAAACATGTTTTTTCTGTTTCATATAGCAAAGTGTGTGATGTATATTCAAATAGCTGAAGGAGCAGAGCAGTCTGGTTTACAAATTAAATGAGTATAGTTAAGAACTGTTGTACAGATATTTCAGAATCAGAATTCAAACTGCCTGTGGTAATAATGCATTTGCTAGGTGAAGTGCTTACAGTAAATGTGTTACCTTCTGATCAATAGTAAAACTTAATTATTTTCATTTACTTGTTATACCTTCTTCACATTTTACTTAAAAGGTTTATGTACAAATCATTTCTTCTGCAGTCATTTACACTGATTATATTAATAGAATGTTAGGCATTGAAAATCATTGCTTGCTTTAGCTTGAGGGATTTATTTCAGGTAGTTTCCAGGTTGTTATATTACTTTTAAATGGTTTTCTTCTGACTTCATTTTTCCCTAGAGTGTAATAGTGATGTTCTTACTTAGTTCTTGGCATATAAATGGTACCATCTTCTTTAGGGTTTAAAGTATATGCATCAAACTCCCAAGATCTCATCGAATGAGGGTATAAAATGATGATGGATGCCTTTTTATTTTCCACCCAAATGTCTGTTAAATTCTGCTTCATGTTCATATGCTTTAAACCTCTTCTCTTTTGCTATTTTGCTTTCCAAGTCTCACTATTCTTTCTGACTTAACTCAGGCCATATGATTTTTAAAGGTTTTTGTGTTTCTTACACAGACAACTAATCGCTCCCATCTCTCAGAGCTTTGAAAGTACTTTCAGGTTAAAGTTGTGGATGAAATGTAGTGTGCTGTTACTCAGAAAATCTAGAGAGCCATGCAGCATTCTAGAAGCTCCAACAGATTTCCTGTTGGAAAAGGCTCATTTCTAAGTTTTAGATAGGGTTGCAGAAACTACCTCATGCAATAAGAATGCAGAGATCCTTTCAGTTGAGTCCTTTGATGTCTCCCTTGTTTACTTACCCTTTCTGAAAATCCTTCTGAAATTAGACAGATGTATTTGCTTATGAGCTGAAAGCCATTTAAGCTGAAGATCAAGGTTTTATTAATGGTGGTGGCACTAAGCTTTAGTTTTGTGGAGTAGAGTCTTTGACTCAAGATGATGAACTGTTGTCAATAATTAAAGTTGTTTGCTCTTCATCATTATACATCTGGTAGCAACTTGATGAGACTAAATAGTGCTCTTTATAGTGTCTGCTCTTGTTTTAAGATGTAGCTCTCCAGAAAAGCTTTGGGATTGTTAGGATCCTCAGAAGAAACTGGCTGCCTAGGATAGAGAACTCTGCAGAGAACATACTGAACAGGATGATCTAGGAAGCTTGATATTAAGATTCCCTCCTGCCTGTGCATGCCCATGACTTTAAAATGACAGGAGTGTTCTGTTAGCTACATGCAACTATTACAAATATTTTTCTGAATTTCACAAGTGTTCTGTACAAGTGTTACCATATGGAATATCTTGAACTAAATGCCCAAATAATTCTATAATTTGTGGAAGATTAAATTTGAGTTAGGAAGAGACACACACAGACCCTCTCTCCATGTGTGTTGTCTAATACTTGATAGCTTCATTTAATAATGAATGAGTAAACTTTGTTTTGGCAAGGCAGTTTGGGCAAGAGCTGGAGCACAGGGCTGGAACTTGGAGAGTTCTGCAGCCAAATCTTCTATTGACTCTTTGTGTCACCATGGATCTTTGTTGCTCCTTTTTTTTTTCTTCATAACCAGCTAATGCTTCTGAAATGCAGGAAATAGAAATCCTCAAAACATGGGATGTGCAAATCCAATATTAATACAGAAATGAAAAAGGCCCATGCTCAATGCATTTCATATTAGGGGAAAAGAAGCAATATGATATTTCTGAATAGGTGTTTGCTTTTTTAAAGAATCCTCTTTTCCCAATTTCAGTCACTCCCCCTCCCAAATGTTCAAAATACCATCATTTTGTTCTCATCCTGAAGTCCCTCTTTCCAGTCATCAGTTAGCTCTCCCCTGGATCTATTCCATAGGAATACATAGGTTTTTACAAAACCTGAAGATTTAGTTTCATGTAGAGGGATAATTTTTCAATAAAACATACTACCAGTATGATATGCAAACCAAATAAATCATTGTCTGTACCTCTATTAGGTTAATTTTTTTCTCCTTAATTTGGGAACATATGTAACTGTAAAGAATTGTGATATTCTTAAAACTTAACTATTATATAGAACAAAATGTAAGTATTTCTAGCTGCAAGAAATGCCTTTGAAATCAGATGTGGCCTTACAATAAACTATTCAAGATGTATTTATTGCTAACCTTTTGTACTAGTTTCCAATTGTCTTTAAAGAGTAATGGTGACATAAGAATACAGTGCTAAAAATAATATACTGTGTTACTACTGAGTAAAATACATGAAATATGTATTATTTTCTTTTATACTTCTTAAATACTATTTAAGTATTATTTTCTTTTAGGCTTTTTACTGAGTGTAGATGCCATGAAAGCAGAATCATTCTCCATCTCTCAGCTTGCTTTGCTATTTCATTTCTGATCTTTCAAGCTTCTAGTAAAGGCTTAAAGAACCTGTTTTTTTCTTTTAATAAAGCAAGAACTTGCACCTTATTCTATTTTTAAATTAGGGAAGTATTTCAGAGAACAAGAACAATTATTTTCTTGCCTTTGAAGTTTTTGTTTGATTGTTACACCTGACTTCTTTATTTGCTTTTGTGTTGTGCTAGCATTGGTTTGAAAGCTGGATTACTCTGAGGTTTGTCTTCCATGTGAAACAGGAATGAGAAACACATGAAGGACATGTCTTATCTTCCCACTGTGTGATTCAACTACAAGCACCAGAATTAGAAAGTACAGCTGTAATCTCAAATTGTCAGTGCAATATTTTGAAACTACAACTGCATGCATCACCTTTGATTTCATATTCTGGTTTCTAGTAGAAGATCTCCAAAAGCACTGTTTAAGACATGACCTTTAGCTAACTCATTTCTGGATAATATTAGTTAAAGATAGTGGGTTGTGTCACTTAATTATCTTTTGAGAAGACAATGATCTAGTAATTGCCAGTTTCAATTGTTTCTAGATTTTGCTGTGCTCCTAATAGGGTAGAATTCAACATTTAAGTATTTTAGTGTATACAATGCATTTTGATACAGGCTAACTTCAAGATGTATTTGTGGTTCTTTTGCAGTGCTGTGTCCTACATGAAGAGGGCTGCCTTTCAGAATTAGCCATGCTCCTTTCCTGTGATGAGAAGCTTTCCATGGATATAACTCATAGTATTTTTTTCATTTGGCACTATACCTAAACCACTATGCATTTCCCTCCCCTATGTGTGTGTGTGTGTGTGGATTTTCTAATCCTACAGTAAGTCTTCTGGGCATGACAACTCATCCATTTTAACTTAATAGTGCAATGAACTGGAGCAAGGAACAAACATTGTACAGTTTTACTTGCATTGTTCTGGCTTTTTAAAGTCTATTTTTACATTGTATAGCATGTAGTAAATCCTCCTGCACATTTTGTTGTTGGAAGGAAAAGTAGACTTTGAATAGTGTAAATAGAATAAGCCTAGTTTTAAGGAATCCATATTTAAAAGCATCCTTAGTTCCTATAGCAAAAAGGATCAAAGTCAGGACTAAAAGATTCAAGTGAGTTCTCCAGGAATCACTCCAAAACAGTGTTGTTGGAAGTCAGCATTCCAGATTTCTCTTTAAAACAAGAACTTTGATTGAATTATACATCAGTATTGTTCATACAGTGAACCATATTCTTGGATGATTTGTCCTAAGCAATTGGTGTGTTACCTGTCCTTGTTATTTAATACAAACATCCAAGTTAAGTAATATTTCATATTTGTTTGGGTTTTAATTGTTAATGTTCATGTGGCTTAGATATTTTCCCATATTGCTGCTATGATTTTACTGGGTTTAGTAAGTGATCTTACTGAAAAAAAATGCTTCAATATGTAAACATTTTAAAAGGCTCTATCTTTTTAAAAATAAATGTACAGTTTGAAAAACTTGCACCTGAGTTCCAAGTTAGTGTTAGAATGAGATGTTCCTTGTTATGTACCTCTAAATTTTACTACAAACCTCCCATGTAAATTGTATGCACTGTCTCCTCTGATGTATCTGCATTCAAACAGATGAGAATGTATTTTAGAAACCTTGTAAAAGAAAAGTATCCCATAAAATACTTACATAAATACTTACATAAAAATACTTACATAAAATACCATTAAATACTTGTCACAAAGAATTTTGCCAGTCTTAAAGATTAGATTGAAATAGAAAGAGGACTAATAAAAAAAAATAAAGGTTCTATTTTCTAGGTTGAATTCCTGGTGATTCTACACCCAGATTTATATCCTTGTATGTGAAGGCACTGAAAGATGAGGTATTTTTTCCTTCAAACAGGTTTTTCAGTTTAAACTCTTCAGTTAGAGAGAAATCAGCTTCTGAACACCTCGTGTTGCTTCTTTAATACTCAGTGTTTTTATTCTCAATGGTTTTGTCTTCTGTGCCTTTTTCAGTCAGTATAATTTTCAGCTTAAAGTTCTTTCCTCCCCCCTCTCCCTCACTTGCCTACCAGTGGATACTCACCAGCCTGCTCAGGAATAAGTAGATCCTCTGCATAAGTGTGTGATATGTGAGGCTTTTTATTGCTTTATTCTGCTTCATTGGTGGTTTCTCTAGCAAGAAAGCTGCTATTTATTTCTTTAGCCTATGTGTTGTGAACTTATTCTGGCCTGCTTTTTCTATACAAATGCTTGATGTTTGGCCTACTGATGCCTGGAAACTGGCAAAGGGAATGATCTTTGCTTTGCTTCATTTTGTTTTTTCAATAGATTGCCATCTTGTAAAACACACTATGTCTCCAAAGAAGCATCTATCTATAAGAAATACTTAGATGCTCTCCTTAGGGCCATGGGTTAGTGGTATGTTAGTGATAGGGATGGTTGGATTTGATGATCTTAGAGCTCTCTTCCAACCTTAATGGTTCTGTGATTCCGAATAAGATCTATTCAGACATGTTTCAATCTACTTCTGAGGCCTGAGGTGACAAGATGGAACCAAAAAAAAAAGAGGAAAATTAAGAGAAGACTTAAAAAAATAAGAAAAACAACAAAATAAACCCACTTTTGACAAAGTTTGTGGTGTTGGTTGTAGCACATTTTGGATAACTTAGTCATGGCATACTAAAGTAGTAAAACCTGAAAGAAAACTCAACATTCAACACCAGAAACAGCTTTAGTGAGCTAAGAATCTGCTTGGGTATATTCATGCCCCTTATTAGACTAAGCAAGGTTTCATTATGAAAAGTACCTCTTTACCTTGTATGTAGAATCCTTAGCATTAACCAGCAGCTGCCAAAGGTGGCAAGTATTATATATATATATATATATATACACATCTATAGATGTACACAACAAAATAGATCTCAAAACATTTGAATAAAAAGAACCATACAAATCTGTTTTCTGCTGAGTTCTATGTATTTTCTATTATACATTGTTTTTCCAGATGCATGGAATAGCTGCAAGTGATCACCCAGGAAAAATTGCTGACAAATAACCTAGTTGAGATTGGATAAAAACACATTTTAACCAAAATCAATTCCATTTTTAATATGAAGAGGCTTGGAATCAGTGTCTCCTTAAAATCATGACATTTGAAGTTACTTGAAGTTAGGTTATTTAATTTATTCTTTTTTCTAGTTTGGATTTTGGGAGGTTTGGGTGTGAGTTTGTTTTGGTGGGGGGGCTTTTTGTTTGTTTGTTTTAAATCCAGCCATTTTCCTGGGTTTCAGCTGTTTCATTTGATAGAAGCTTATTCACTTACTGTTTGGTACTATGTTCTGATTCCAATATCAATCCTAATGTTTAAAACTTCTCACAAACCTCAAAATTCTCCCTGGATATGAAGTCACTCCAGAAACCATAACAACTCTGGCATCCAGTAAAAACTGAAATCTCAGAACAAATTAGATGTTGACTTGTGTTGGGTGAATCTGGTGTTCTGCTTCTCACAGTCGTGTCCATTTTAAGCTTGGAAAGAAACTCTGGATTGTCATAAAGGAAACCTACCTGTTCTAACACTAGGATAACACAGTTACTTTTCAAGATGTCTCCAGTTTTGCAGGCAGCAGTGAGTGCTAGGAGGGTTGTATAAGGTCCATCTAATGATGGAGAAGTGCCAGATACTGAGAGTTTCCTAATGCCAAAGAACTAGAAGGAATGTTCATTTTTTGAAGTACTTTGTCCTAGCTGGTGAAATAAAGTGTCTTGTTCCCTTGCTTACATTCTCTTGATCAGGACCTAACTCAGGATTTGTTGCCTTTTTATTTTGATGTAGTGATCAGTGATGGCTTTTTGATTAGCTGAGCAGTGTAGTGTCTAGTTCTAACAATAGTTGTTCAAGAAACTATGTGAAATGAGAGAACTAGTTGCTGAATTTTGTCATTGTGTTTTGGTTTGTTGTTGTGTTGTCTCCTACTGAGCTAATTTAAACAGAGCTCATCGTTTTCTTATTCATTTTCCAACCCATCTTTGTGTTTGGGTTTTGTGTGAATTTTCATGTAATAAATATTAATTTTAATTTTCTGTAGCATTGCATACAAATTTGTGGATTCAAGTACATGTTTCTTGGAAAAATGACTCAGGTTGAATAGAGTGGGATGAAGAACTCAGCAAAGGTGGTAAACTTTGGGTTTTCTTGATCAGGAAAATGTTTTGGGAATGACCCAGCTTTTTCAAAACTTTGGGAAACAAATTGTGATCCTACATCAGTTTCCTGTTGCTATGCAGTCCTGCACAGTTCTGTGGCTTGCTGATATTCAGGGGGGTTGCCCAATTCAAAGCACTGACTATATTTTGGCCTCCAGGAATTATTTCATTGCCCAGCTCAAGCAGGCTGATGTACAGCAAGTCTTCCAAGTAGAATGGCAGCAATTGCTGTTAAAATGACAGTTCATTTTTATCTGTAGACAAATCATGAACTTGCTCCCAGGAATATTTCTCCTTCTGCTTTTATTGCCTTCACAGGAAACCAGTCATGCAAAGCAAGCCCCATATAGGTCATGCTCCTTATCTGTGTATTTTGGAATCTAGGGTTAGAAGGTTCCAAAAATACCTCAAAATGCATTACAGCTTCTTCATCATGAAAAAACATCTCTGCAGCATTGCCTGCATTTACCTCTTGCTAATCTGAGAGATAGAAATTGTCCTAGAGATAAATTTGAAGAAGACAAATGCAGAAGCTCTGTCACTTTCAGTTCCAGAAGTTGTTGATGTTATCTGCTTAGAGATAACATGAAAATAGCTGAGTAGGGAAGTGCTTCCTTCTATATGCATCTGTCATTGATTCACGGAGGGAACAGTCTGATCTAAACCTCATTGTCACCAAAACCACTGAGCTTTTGCTTAAAAATTGAGTGATTGCTTCCTCTAAATACATCTCTGAGATTGTGGAAGGTCAAGTCCTAGAAGTCTTCACTTTTCCTTGGGTGCAGTGAGCGTTCTGGCTCTTGAAGCATCCTGAGGCACTGCAGTTGCCTGTTACACCTAACAGTGCAAGAGCAAGCTGTGCTACATGAGCACTGGGGACTGAAGAAGGGTCTTGCAGAACCACTGCAGTGGTGAAAGCTTCTGTAAGGACAGGGCTGTCTTTGTTACAGGTTTTGTAGAAGTTGCTTTTCCAGTGTCCCATAAATTTTTGTACTGTTCTGCACTGATGTAAGAAGTTGGAGTATGACTTTGCTGGCTTAGAACAGTAAGAGTTGAAGTTTAGGGTAAAAAATCAACTGAAGTCCTATATTCTTCAGGGTAATTTCAAGAGCTTTATATGTAATCATGCCAGTTTGTATTAGTAAACTTAATGATCATTCTTTGTCATGTATCCTCTGGTATAAACTGATAGTGACATTTGCTTTTGTTGGCTGCCTGCAGATAATTTTGCACTCTTACAGATGGCTCCCAGAACAAAGTTTACCTATGTAGCCAGATATATTTTTTCAAAGAAAAGCTCAGAGTTTGAAAAGCCTATTTAAATAAACAAGTGTCTGAAGAACACAGAATGGATTTCAATGGACTTGCCATTAGTGTTCTCCTGAAGCAATTCCCAAGCACCTTTCAGTCGTTAGAGCAGTACCAGGAACATGAGATGAGAATATAACATGCAGGCCATACCTTTAGCATTCTCTTGGAGAAACTCTTCCCTGGAACAGAGAAACAATCCCCTTCTCCCAGCAGTCTAGACATCACAAGCTGTCAGCAGGTCAGGAGATAGCTGTGATCTTTGCCACTATGGACAAGCTCAGGAGCAGATGAAGATCAACTGTGGATGGATGAACCTCAGAAGGTAAGATCAGATATACTCAGTATTACTGGTAGTAGTAACATACTGACTAAGGAGATGAAGCAGCAGGACCAACTGAAAGGACTTAATTGCATTCTTCTGGCCTGTATCTCTCCTCAGCCTGTGTTTTCTGGGCAGGACTGAGTCCCACAGTGGCCAGCTTGCCCTGTCTCTGGCCATGTTCCTTGCCATGTCCTTCTTTCATGGGCTCCCTCCCATGCCTGCTCCTGCCTGTATGCCTTGAGGCTATCTCTGTGCTACCCCTTGCTCCCTGCCTCAGAAGAGGAATATTTTAGTCCCACTATCCTCCCCCTGCTACTCCAAAACAATGTTTGTGGATTTTTTTTTCCTTCTTTCTTAGCTTAGTGGCTTTTAATTTGTGTTACCAGCCATGAACCTCTTCTCCCTTCTAAATATCCCATGGAACAGAAGTAAAGATTCCTATCTTTGAAGAGGGCAAATTCTTGAGGGAACTGAGTGTTGGCAAAATTGTGACTGAGTAAGCAAAGAAGCATCTCAGAGACTGAGCAAGTGTGTGTTGGAGGGTGATGACAACACTGAGGGCAAACAAAGAGTTGCAGGGCTGGCTGGCTGTGGTGCCTGCTAGCACAGAGAAGCACTGTCAAAGCCAGAGGCAGCTGCTGGTGCAGTGGGTGTGAGGCTCATGGGCACAAACAAAGTCAAGCAGTTAAGTATTGAGGCCAGAAAAAGGGAAGGGCATGTTGAGAAGAAGCATGTCCAGGTGGAATAGAGGAGGTGGTCAGTCCATGACTAAGAGAATAAGAGGGAGTGTGCTGGGAAATCTTGCATAGAATACCAACTAGTTTTCAATTTCTGTGAAATCTGGCTGTCTAACAAGAATTGAGTTCTGGAAATCTTGGTCTCAGCTGTGATTGTGTTTGTCAAGGCCTGAAGGGTCTCACCCATCTTGAAGAATCTCTGCTTTTCTCTGCTCCTGTCAGCTTTGGTGTCTCAGTCCCACATGATGTATAGTCTTGGCCATTGGTGAGATTAAGGTGCCACACCTCCACAATTCTGGTCTTTTCTGCAAACTACACCTCTCTAGGCTGCATGATCACTGTTCTGTTTCAGGAGGTTCAAGTTTGTTCAGGCTGGGGTCCCTTAAGCCTTCAGTTTGTCTATTTCTGGAGTCTCCAGCTCATCTGGAGTTAAAAAGCATGTTGCTGACAGTACAAGATCTCAGATGTCTTTCCAGGTCTCTGGGTCTCACAGTCATGTTATAGCTATTTTTCACCCAAAAGACTAAAACTAGGGACAGAGACAAGGTATGAGAAATAGATTCTTGGTACTATTGTGTTGTTTGGACATAGTCTTTGCAGAGGGCTCACAGTATTTGAGCCTTCTGATGGCTTTTCCCCATTGAGGACACCAGCAGAGTTCGTGTCCTCTAACTCTGGAGAGCCTTGTATTTCTGTGCATTCTGGAAATGGCAGGCTGATATGGTTAGGGTTAGAGTCAGCATCCTTTCTGGAGTCAGATCCCTGAATACTGCAGTACCTCTCCGTTTAAAAGAGGGGGCATGAGCCTCTACTCATCTGGTCCTTGTTTACTAAGATCTGAAGGTTGCCATTTACACACGACTACCTTTCCTTCTGCAGCTTTTAAGAATGATATCAGTGAGTAAGAGTTCTTTCTAAAAGGACTATTTTCTCTCTGGCAAGTGTCAGTCTGAGATACAGGTACCTGCCACAGGATGGCAGCAATCAATCACCTTTGACTCTCAGTTCAGAACATAACATTTCAAGATGAAGGCTAAAGATAGCCTATTCACATTAGATCACTCTGTGTAGAGGATGCCACAATCACAGGAAAGCCTTTGTGTATTCTTATTCATTATGATGAAAACCATGTTTTACAAGGTGTGTTACAATATGATCATTTGCTTAGTGACAAAAGCTGGCCCAGGGAATGAGCTCTGAATGCCTTATCATGTAGTAATTTGTATGGGAGTTCATTCTTTGGGGGATTAAATACTGAGGGTGAGGTATGTAATCTCTTTTTAATGTTGCTCAGTGAATGCATACTTAATTCTTATTAAAATCTGAAACATTTCCAACTTTGAATCTGGATTTCCAGTGCCTAAGATACTCTAAACCACCTATCACTGCAGTGTGATGTCCAGCTGTGATATACCTTCAGTTTCCCTGGAAATCAGTGCCTGGAGCCAGTCATTACCATTTTAATGACTTACATTTACCTACAGCTATTTTGCTGTCATCTCATCTGAAACAAGAAATTCATTTTTATGTCCGGATTTCTTTGCTGTCACTTGTAGTAGTCCCTGAGTGGTTCTTGTGGTCAATGCCATCATCTGGGATCACTGACCTGCCCCACCAGTGACTGGTAAAACCACTGTATTCAGTAAGGGGATTTGTAGCCTTTATTGTGTGAAGGGTTTTGTGAAATCAAATTATTCTTTGAAAGTCCTACTTTGTGGAAGCTGAGGCTTTTTGTTAGAAAAGACAGATTTAAAACTCAGAAGCACAGAGTTGAAAGCAGGGTTGGTAGGCAGAGAGCTCTCTGCCCTAGCAGACAGTGCATCCTGCTGCCTCCAGCCAGGGATCTCTGCTCTGCTCACACCTCCTCTGGAATACTGGGTCCAGTTCTGGAGCCCTCAATACAGAAAGGACATGGAGCTGATGGAGCAGGGTCTAGGTGATCCTGCTCTGGCAGGGGGGTTGCACTAGATGATCTTTCTAGGTCCCTTCCAACTCCTGACATTCTGTGATTCTGTGATTCAGTGTGAGGAAGGCAAATGACAGGAGCTGGACTCCAGGGAGAGCAGACTTGGGCTCCTTCAGGTGGCTTGTAGATGGGGTGCTCAGCTTCACAGTGACAGAGGCATGAAAGCAGAAGAGTAAAATGAAGGAGATCTCAGCCTGGCAAGAAACAAAAACGAGAGTGCTGTAAACACCAAGTGTTTGGCTAAAATAATAAGCTCTTGCAACTCAGTAATGGAGAGCCTAGCACCAGGCAAGATGTAAGGCTTTCTCAAGGCTGTTAACAGCAGTCTGGCAGGTAGACTTTCCTGGCTGCCTCTACTAGCCCACATGGCAATGTATTAATTGCTATTCCAGAGCAGTCCACTAAAAATATGCTTGATTTTGTCCATTCTCTTTACTGTGCAGATGATGGAAAGTGTCCTGAGTGTCTTTGCCCAGCTCTTTGACATTATGTCCCTTCCAAGTCTGAGAAGTCATTTTCAGTATTCAAAGGAAAATATCCTGAGACAGTGTATTACTGGGATGGCATTTTTTTTCTATTACAGAGCTGGATACTCTGAGACTGTGCCACAAACAGTACTGAGAGAAGAAGCACTTGTGCTCCTCTTTACTGCAGAACCCTTTTTCCCCTCATGTGGGAAGCAGACCTTGGCTGTGTGTGATGGGGGTAGACTGGAGTACATCCAGATCCAAAGTGGGAGAAAGCATAGTCCCTGGTATTTGGTACTTGGCATCAGAAAACAAAACCACATGTGGAAAGCTCTGAGGTGGATAGGAAAGGAACAGCCCAGATGTGCCATCACTGAAGGTGTCAGACCAGAGGTAGGATCAAGGAGCTATCTAACCAAGCATGCCTCCTGCAATTTTAGCAAGTGTACCTAAGGAAAGGTAACAATTGAGCCATTGGCAACACCTCTATGGTCTCATATGGGGCACAGATTTAGATTATATATTTAATGACTTAGGAGGATCATTCTGAATGAGATGTGTTCAGTCAGAGCTCTCCACTTGCCATTCCTGCAGCACCCATGCAGGCTCCTAAGCTGTGTAACTGTGTCCTGGGGATGGTGTCAAGAAGGCATGCATAACCATTCCCTCCCCAAAAGAAACCAACACCCTGAAGACTTCAGGAGTGGAAGGGTAAGTATAACACCAGGCAGAAGGATAGATGCTAGAAAGTGTGTGTTTTATTGAATTATTATTGAGTCTTTTTGCCATGTTATTGTTCTTTATTTCTTTCCTTTTGTCCTAAATTAACTATATTTTGAGATGCTTTGTTTCCTTGTTGGTTTTTTTTTTCCTGTACAATTCCCTAATTTGCTGAATTTCCAAGAGCTTGCTTAGTCCCTAGAATGCAACTTTAGGATCCTGCTGACATTAAAGTCATGTTGGTACATGAAATGCTGGAGTTTTTGTTCTGCCTTTTTTTGCAGAGAGTGGTTTCTTCACATGAGTCAAAGTGACAGTTCATTCAGTGAACCTGCCTCTTTGCAGCATACTTCAGAATTCAGCAAGCAGAAAAAAAAACAACCCAGTACATTTTGCCTTTTTGAAATAACACCTAAGGAATTAATTTCATGTCCTAAAACAACCCCAGAGAAGTTTCTTCCCAATGATTTGTAATGAAATGTCATTTACTATTAGCAACAAGCATGCTCTGGGTTGAACTGTCAAGGGTGGCTTGGGTTTTGATCCTTTTCTTTTAAGTGGTAGCATCTTTATCAGGTGTTGTGCTTCACAATATTTGCATTGTCCATAATTTCTCCATGAGATTGCACTTCACTCATAAGAGAGGAGCAGCAGGATATTCTTTAATCCATGTATAACAGGGATGATGTGAAAATAGTGCTGTGAGAACTTGCTTTCTGGCAAGATCATTCCTTTAGTAGCTGCCAAATTCTCAGTACTCCTCAGAGAGAACAGGGGCTTGCTAGAAACAGACATCATATGTTTTCTGTCACATACAAATTTTAATTCTTAGGATTTCTCTCTTTCAATGGAGTGGAAACATTCAGTAAACTGAACTCTGATGTAAATAGCCTGAGAATCTCAGGCCAGTTAATGTTGCTGTGATACTTGTCTTGTGCTGGCATATGTCTCACTTTGAAAGCATTGAGAGAGGTGAATAGGGATTAAAAGGCTGTTGTACATTTTTAGCAGCCCAAATAGGGGCTACCTGCTGGCCTTTATTTGCTCTAAATTGGCTTTGCCTGGCACCTCAGAAACCATTGGTTGATTTGGAGCATCCATAAAATGTGCTTTATCAACCCAGTCATTTCATCACTTACTTTGATCAAGTATTCTGAGATTTTGGTGGTTTCAGAGGGTTTCTTCATTAATATTCTAGTAACAACTGCATTAAACCATCAGCCAGGAGTATTAATTCCTTATATTCTTTTTTATGACCATTAATTCCTTATACTCATTTTTTATGTAGCATAGAAGTTTCAGCTTCTACTGGACTTCCTTATGGTCTTAAAATCCAAATTGTGCTTTTGCTTGTATCAGTGAGGTCATTTGATATCTTTCAGCTGGCAGGGTGGGCAGCAGGGTTGTCCCCAGCCTGCTGAAGCCAGATGTGGAGTTCTTTCCTCAAAGGTCCATGGAGAGCAGTTGGTGTGAGGACTGAAATGTCCTTGCTGTGCCTGGGCAGGGCTTGCTCCTCCTGCTCACAGACCTGCATGTCAGCTGTGTGATGGGTGCCTGCTGACCCCATCTAACTGGGCACAGGGTGAGTAAGATCAGAGCCTTTATGTCTCAGGTATGGCACAGCCTATCTTCCTGCAGTGACAGGAGATGGGTGGCAAGGCAGGCAAATCACAGGGGGCACAAATGCATGAGAGGTTTGGGTGAGCAGAGGGAAGTGTATAGCAGGAGCTATGCCACCCAAGGTACATTTGCATTGCTTGTGCTCCTTCTGTGGAGCCAGCCTGTAGCTCCAGCTTACTTAGGAAAGGGGAATATCCATTTTTCACAAACCTTTCCACAGTCATACCCATGTCAACCAACCACAGTAATTTCTCCATACAGAATCACAGAATGTCAGGGGTTGGAAGGGNCTCTTGGCCACAAGGGCACATTGCTGCCTCATGGGCATCCTCCTAGCCACCAGCACTCCGAGAGCTTTTTCCCCAGGGCTCTTCTCCAACAGATCAGTTCCTAGCCTGTACTGATCCATGGGCTTGTTCTTTCCCAGATGGATTAATACCACCACTGCATTTTAGTTTTATTCTCGTTTTGCTAGAACTGCCTGCAGCCTATACTGCTGGAACCTTTTCAAAGCATTTTGCCAAGATAGTAGAGGCCCTCAGGGGTAATGTCTGTGAGACCAGTAGATTTGTCACCACCCAAGCACTGGGACATGAAACAAGGTAACTGTAATCTGCACAGAGAGCATTTGGAAGGACAGTGAAACAAAATGCATGGAACAAACCACAGAGTTTGCAAAGCCTCTGTCCCCTATTGAAGGATGCCACAGGAGGGAGGAAGGAGAAAACTGAAAGGAGGCCAAGATATTAGTCACTCAGTGTAATATGTGAAGACTAGGGGGGGGGGAGGAAAATCATCAAAAGGGATGCTTGACTATAGAGAACACTTCACTATGATTTTTTTTTTTATTTCTCCTTGATATCAAAAGGCTCCCCCCCATCTCATTATTACTGCAAGGTGCAGAGCTTGGCAGAAGACTTTCTCATTGAAATAGGAATTTGAAGTGTCCATCCAGCTGTGGTATTCATATGAAACCAGAAGAAATTTGCAGATAGGAATAGTCAAGATTCAAATTCAAGACATCATGGAAATGAATATGATTTGCCTTTTGTTGTAGCAGAAGGGAAATAATGGTTATGATTACTTTATTACCATTTAAAGTGCTTATGTCTAAAGATGTCATGTGTATCTAAACCATACAGTTTCCTTGATTAGGCTTACATGAAAAAAGTAATTTCTGCTAGCTATCTCTATCCATATTTAATCAAAGTCACAGGCACTGGCATTTGTGTGACAACAGATGCCAAACTCAGACTGCAAAGTCTAGGCCTGTGCCAAATGCCATGGGAAAATTGCTGATGCATAAAGGGAAGGGGTTAGCAAGCATGCTCTGCCACCTCAGCACTGCCTGTGGTGTAGAAGATCAGCATTCCCTATATATGAGCATGACTTCCTACAAGGTGGGGACCTGCACCAGATTCCAGGATACCAGGTCCTGGCTGCACAGCAGGAGTGACCTACATGGGTGAAATGTGCCTCATCACAGGAGGAAACTCACTGAGGAGCTCTTCTCTTCCCTCTCATAAGATCTTGGCCAGAGGCCTTGGACTTGTCCCACAAGTGACCTGTTGGTTGGCTGATTCATTTTCAACAAGAGTACAGGGAGCATAGGCCAGGTAGACAGTTCTTGCCCGGGGCAAAGTGTCATCCTTTTCCATATCTTTCTTTTGGTAGGTGATGAAATACACTCCAATGAACACATGAGCACCCATGGACAGAGGCTTTGTGATGGGCTGTCAGCTGAGGAACAATTTGACCCAAGTGGTTTGTCCTGAAGAGTACACTTATTATTTCTGGGCTTTGTTGTAGGCTCCTTGAGTGCTTGTGAATATGCCTGAACACTGCCTTCAGGCACAACTTTATCCCAACCCTCCAGCTGAAAAGCAATCCACTTACAGACAGGTGGATAACTAGCTAGAAATGTCTGCTGCAGCTCAGGGTTGAGAAGCTGTAGTTGTGCTTGTGTTCCCTGTGGAAGCTGATGCAGGTGCAGACCTTTGCTGGGTACCACAGGATGCTTAAATGCACCTTGGACAGCCTGGTGAGGGATGCACACATGGACAAAGGATGCCCAAAGCTGGGGTAGCAGTGGGAATACTGGGAGCAACCTGGGATTGTTGCAGGAGCACAGCCATGAAGTATTTTGGCCTTGAGAGCACTGCTAGGGCCATTCTTCATCACTGAGTTGGTAAGTCCCAGGTCACTCTGTCACAGTCTGTTTTAGGAGGCTTGTCAGGGTTAAACTCCAGCTGCCTGTGGATAGACTTAGGAAGAGGTCTCTACAAAAAGTCAGTAGGAGGTGGGCTGTGGCTAGTGATTGGGAAAATCATGCCACTTGGTTGCTTAAATGGAATCTGGGGGAGCTGCCAGAGCCATGCTTCAGACTTTAGGTTGGAGAAAGAGAGAGCAGCTCTCCAGTGACTGATAGCAGGGCAAGATGGCTGAGGACAAGTCAAGACTAACATCCTTGCAAGGGACTTCAGTGAAAGGAATGCATGGGTCACTGTCCTCACTGTTAGCAGGAAGGTGAAAGGCTTCCATCTTTCACCACAATGCAGATATTTCTCCCTTCTTCTCACTGTAAGGGATTTCTCTCCCCTTTTATGCTCATCATGTTGCCTTTATTCCTCTCTCTTTCATATTGAGGCTATCAAAACAAACACAGGGAAAACTAGATGAGAGAAATGAATCCACTTCAGGAGGAATAAAACCAGCCCACTGATAGTGGAGGTTCCCAGTGAGGTGCTTTGCTTCCTTCAGCTGGGTGTCACCACCAGGGATGGTTTGCTGCCTGGAGTGGGAAGAGACAATCCAGTCAGAGGGCACAGGGATTTCAGTGCTGTAAGAGTGTGTTGCTCACCAGAAAACCTTTGCCTTCAGTGAGGACAAAAAGACAAAAGTACTATTATTTCAGCAACATACCAACCTGCACTCTGTTTGTCAGTGTGCCTGTGGGCCTGTAGGTTATGTGCTATCACCCTGTTTTAAAAAGAAGTTGTCTTTTTGTCAGATACATCCTTTTCTTTAAAGATTTCTGCACGTAGCAGGAAAAAGGATATGAGGAAATCTGCTGTCTTGGGCTGGCCACAGATTCACAGGCTGTATTAGTAGATAGGATTAGTGAAGAAGAACAGGCTGCAAAGCTCCTGTCCTTCGAGATTTCCTTCTTTAGATTATTAGTCTCATTGAAGAGCTCCCTTGAATACAGGGAGCACAAACTGAGGAAAAGGCTGGAACCATTTTATTTTGCTGGGTCATCCTGAGGAAAGGGGAATTTCTGGGTCATAAACCCAGCTGAAAATGTCTGTCCAGCTTCCTTCACAGGCACCCTGGAGGAACAACAACATCAGTTTTCTGAGCAGAGAGGCAGCTGTAACAGAGCAAGGAGAGACTATCATAGGTTTCTACCTACTGGCTTTAGGTATGTACTTGGCTTGGATGTGAAAGGAAGCTCCTAAGAGGAGTTTGGAATGAAGTTCAAAATGATTTATTTGGGTTTCAGCCCTAATGGAACAGGATATTAGAAAATGCAGCTTTTTTCTTCAGCTATTACACATTCAGAGGTAGAGTTTCTGTTGTTAAAAAGTGACTAATGCAGAAAGCTCAAGGAAAAAAAAACGAGTCAAGCTTGTATACTTTTAACAAATGTTCACTATACTTAATATGTGGGAAGAGAAAAAAGTACCTTGTCAGAAGTACAGGATACTTCTGAGTCCTCTCACGTCTCAGGAGCACTGAATTCATCTTCTGTGATTTCCAGAGTTTTGACTGCTGACATTCAGTTATCTACAATTACCTCCTGCAGAGACAGAAAATATAATTCTCTGGTTCAAAACTTCTTTAAAAAAAACCAACCTATTTGTAATGCTCTTGCTTTAAATGTTTGATGCATGTAGAAATAAACTTCAAATAGGATGAAAGATCTAAGTAGTAGAACATTATCCTGTATTAACAACCACTATACTGTGTGTTTATATTGTTTCTGCTGCATGAAACTATTGTAAGTTTACAGTAAGGGTTTGAGGTATGGTACCCACTATGAAAATTCACTTTGATCCCAGTAAAGTTTTGTTTTCATTCTTTAAATATTATCTATTTGTGGCAGACTCATTGCAGGACACAAGGAAACTTTATGAAATTACAAAGAATACAAGTTTGCTAGGTAATCAAAATTTCTAACCATAAAACCTGACAGGAAAATACAAGAAAAATATAATTTTCATTAACTCTGTTCTTCTAAATAGCATATACAAAAATATTTCTAAATGATTGATCTAAGCAGACTTTTTTCTTTGGCTAAATTTATCTCCTGTTCAAGTAGCTTACTAGCCCTCAGGTTATGCTTGAGAAAGGTTTATGGAAGCTACAATGTAAAATGCTAAGTATTTTAGTATGTTACTATTTTTAGCTAGAGAATCTGTGGAGGAAAAAGTTGTGTTCAGAATAAAAGCAGAGATTCAAGTAGAAAAATGCATGGCTTCCATCTTAGGAGACTTAATCAG
The DNA here is from genome assembly GCA_013396975.1 of Bucco capensis. Lineage (NCBI taxonomy): Eukaryota > Metazoa > Chordata > Aves > Piciformes > Bucconidae > Bucco > Bucco capensis. The sequence continues at coordinate 407,658 of VWZO01020100.1, forward strand.
AAGAGTGCCATAAGATAAATGAGAATTGTTCCAGTTCATCCCCAATCTGCTCTCCCTTTGTGAGTGACTGGGAAATGGCTGCACCATCAGCTAATGAATTAATCAGTTGCACTTAAGACTTGAAAGAACATCTTAGGTCAGCAGAGCCAGGCCCCTGCTGGGACAATATATAATCTCCTTTACAAAGCTATCATTCTCCTTCACGTAACTGGCTAGGATTATTTTGGTGTTGCTACCTCTCTTCCTGTTCCTGATTTGTGTTCCCTGTTGAGTGGGAGCTTTTCCCTAACTCCTTAGCTAAAGTGATAGCACCAGCTTTATAACCTTTTTGTCACTTCTTGGAGTTGAAATAAATTTTTTTGCCCACTAATTAACATCCTACTACCAGTCTGTGTTCCTGAAGGAACAATCATACCCCGTGGCCAGCTTTTGTATTCCTGGGTAAAGTAAGTGAGGCTGAGGGGGTTTTAGTATTGCTTGGTTTTCCCCTTTGATTTGTTGGGTTTATGTTTGGTTTTTTAGTTATACTGTATTTATCTCTTATCATAATAGCCTTTCCACTGCCATCCCAGCATATTATGCTTTTACACTGTCTTTTCCAATTGGGACTCCTGGGTTTTTTCCTCTTCTTCTTTTTCCTTTTTTTATTTTTTCTTCTTTTTTTTTATAACTTATAGCCAGGACTGAATACAAGATCCAAACAAGCTCTTGCCATTGCCATTCACATTAATATTTACACTTCCACCACCTCTACTAATTCCTCCTCCTGGTGTTGCCTCTGCATCACACTCTTAGTTCTAACTACTTCTATTAATTGATCAACAGAGGTGTTTTCCTGTGCACCTTCTTATTAGTGACCATACATCTACTAGCAAATATTTAGATGTATGAGCTTTTAGGTTATATGTCTATGGTTTTTTGATTTTCCCCAATACTTCTGCCAAGCTTATAAGTGCCTGGCATACTATAGCTGCTATTTTTGAAAGTGAATTGAAGTTGTATTTCTTGAAGAATATCTATAACTAGTAATTGCACTATTCTATCTTACACGTAGTGTGGATCTGGTTAAAATGTGATAGGTTTTTTCATACCCTGGAAAGCAGCATCAGTGTTTACACTTCTGTAACTACTGCATGTTTTCTTCTCTTTTGAATCTATGTACAATCTATGTATGGTTTGGTGTTAGCACTTACCCAGAAGATGGAGTTCCTCTCAATCTCTTCACCTTTGCAAGATAAAGTCCAAAAAAAATCTAACTATCTAGGGCAAAGTCTTTCCAAAGTCACATATCTTTACAGAGAATAGCCCTGAACCAGGATCTACCACCTTTTGCTGAGATGAGGCCTCTTTGCTTGTCCTCTGCTGGAAATTCTCACATCACAGGTAGCATGGATGTTACATGTGACAGACAGGACACTGATGGATGTGTCATACACCATCCAGGCTGTATTAGTTCCAGACAGAGAGGTCCTCATGGAAACCTGAGCTCAAAGCCTCTGCTGGAATAGGTATCAGATATTAACATCACAAGCAAACCAGCATCAAAGTGCATGAGTGCACTTTGCAAATGCAGGTGGATTTGGAGATCACTGCACTACTTCTTGGTATCCAAGTCACCATTCCATCATTACCCTTGTTAATACCAGCAGAGTAAGGGGAAAAATGAAATGCCAACCCCATACAAGTGAGGAACTGTCTGCAGGGGAGAGCAGCCACTGTGTTACCCTTCATCAGGTCATCTGCATCCCTTTTCTGAAGGCAGTGCTCTCTTTCCATCCTTCCCTTCCATGAGCTCAAAACCATCTTTGCCAGTCAGGTTGGAGCTTGTCCCATTGCTAGCATTACACCTGACCCCTTTTTGCCTATGCCCTACATGGTAGAGTGCTGTGGAAAATCCTTGTATAGTTTAAATGATTAGGTGCAATTTCAAAGTACTGTCCATGGCTGCTAGCTAAGTTAAACTTAGACCTGGGAGGGGAATTTTTTTTTTCATAATTATTAATTGGAATTCTTAAGTAAATTGTTCTTTTCTACATTCAGACACAATTTGTTCTTTGCTCATTTTCCCCAGTTTCACAGTTAACTGGGACTGTTAGAGTGAATGCTTGGCATAAAAGGAGATTTTAAGTCAGTAGGAGAGAGTATTTGTTAAAAAATATATTCTGAATTTTGGGAGTGCTTACATCAGAAAGCCATGCTGAGAGCATTACTAATCCCATCAGAAAACTGGAACAGACCACAAGACCCAAATTTACCTTTAAATGGCACACGTTTCCGGATGGTAATAGTAAACTGTTATTTGACAAGTGCCAGATGAGTCTTATTTTGAGACATTGTTTGACAGATAAATCTGAGAAGGTGTGAAAGCAAACAAGCTATTCACAAAACATTCACCCACAGAATGATCACATTTCTTGAACAAATAATCCTTCCACTTCCTGCCAAAACTGGCAATATGCCCTGGATAGGATATTTTGTATGTATTATTAGCAGCAGAGACTAAAGCCAGAGCAAGGTCACTTCACAGTTGCAATAGTTAATGACAGCTTTGCAAATTCTTAGGTTTTATCACTGTTTTAAACAAAGCTTTCTAGCCTGAGGCTTTTTTACAGCAAACTCCTTCTTTCATGCTTGTATAATGATAGTTGAAGCAGTAATTGACTTCATTCAGGCCTGCTCTATATCTAGATGCTCAATCCAATTTCTGAGATAAGGTTATTTGCTGAGGGAAAAGCATAGCTTGTGTTGTGACACCAAGCCTTCACTTTTTGCTGTCATTTCTTGAATTCTTAAGGCTCCCTGTATATTTTAAACTACAGATGGGTGATTTGTAACCCCCATTTTTCTAATTCGTTCTTCCCAGGTTTTACAGGTAGAAGCCATGCAACAATGTCTAATAAGAGCAAGTACAAAGCATAATAACCTATCTTAGCTGGGCACAGATGCAGGCATCTGTTGGAAAATGTGGGTGACTAGCTCAGAGCTATCAGGTCCCTCATGCAAAATTTAACTCTGCAAAAACAGAACTTGAATGTTAACGACACTGCATGCAGCCTCAGGTGTTTGTTGCTTGTTCAAAGGCTATCTCAGGTCATCATCATCATCATTCTAATACAACTGCAAGAAAAATGTAGGGAACAGAACAAAGGACTCTATGTAACCTTTGTTGATCTCACCAAGGCTTTTGTGAGCAGAAATGCTCTATGGCAGATTTTGGAACGTTTAGGTTGTCCCCCCAAGTTTCTTAAAATGATTATCCTATTCCATGAGAATCAGCATGGCCAAGTCAGATACAGCAATGCACTTTCTGAGCTCTTTCTAATAACTAATGGTGTGAAACAAGGCTGTGTTCTTGCACCAACTCTATTCACACTCTTTTTCAGCATGATGCTCCAAAGGACCAGGACAGAATTTGAGACCAGGATGGTATCTCCATTAGATATCATACTGATGCAAGCCTATTTAACCTAAGGGGTTTGAAGGCCCATACTAAGAGCATAAAGCATCTTGTCCAGGAGCTGCTTTATGCTGCTGACACTGCCCTTGTTGCCCAGACAGAAGTAGCTCTGCAGCGTTTAACGTGCTGCTTTGCAGNCAGCCTTGGCCATATTGCTGCCCTGAACTGCTCTCCTCTGGCCTCCACTCAGCAGCTCTGCACACACACTAGTTTGAATGCCGCCCATGGTTTGGAGCAGGCACGCAGGATCACTCTGGAGGAGAAAAGACAGCGGAGAAAGAATCGTGTCTTGCAGCTTCTACCTCCTGAGGAGTCCTTGTGCTGTGCCTTTTGCAACCACTCTTGTCTGTCCCACATTGGTCTTTTCAGCGAGCAGTGCTTGGAAAAAGCACTTGGGCAGAGCGTGGATGGAGCCCTCCCTGGAGCTACGTTCACGAAGCCTCGCCATGATGACAAAGCACTTTTCTGTGGCTGTCTGAGTAGTAAAGGTCACTTCTTAGCTCTTCAATATTTAGCATTTATCAACACACATTTAAACTCTAACACTGCCAGGCTCCTAGCAGCTGCTCTCAGGCCTGCCCTGTGTTAATAAACTTCAGGAATTGTATGTTATCTGTGTATTTTGCCACTTCAGAAGGGCAAACTTCTCCAGGTGATGAGCAGCCCATCTCAGACAGCATTACAGCTTATGAAGGAAATGTGGTGAGTCCTCTCTGAACCTGATGTTGGGTAAAGTGCTCACTTTCTTCTTACCTGCTATTTTTTTCTGTCTCAGCCATGTTTTGTTCTCAGTTAAAACCTGTCCTTTCTCACCAAGATTACTTTAGGATTCTGAGGTTGGATCTTGGGGTTTGGATAGAGTTTTTCTTGTTTACTCTTGTGAGTGAATATTGCTGGCAGCTTGCAAAAAAATAATGAAACTACTTCCCTCTGGTTTTTTTTTCTGTCCTTTGTCTGGTGACACCAAGGCCTTAGAGTACTTCCAAGTTCAACGGTTTCTTTCTGAGCTCTTGATCTGCCTGTGATCTACCCTAAGGCACATACCAAACTTCAAAGCAGTTGAGGAGATCCCTGCCCTGACTGAGAGTGCCAGAGCTATTGCTGTGCTTCCTCCACACTGCATTTTCAACCTTTATGCCTGTTGTGCGGTCAGAGTTTGAGGGAGGAGAGGAGGATGGTTGTTTGGTTGGCAGTGTTCTTTTGATTGAGGTTAGTTGTATTTTTGTTTTGGAGATATTTGTGTTTAAAGAAAAACAAAACCAGTCAATATAGCCAGCAACTCCAGTCCAGCACCTCTGTCTGATGGTGCAGAGATCCAGGGTCCCATTGTCACTGCTCTAGTTGATAGCACTTTTATGTGACCACTGTTTGTATTACTCCATGGTTTAATGAGAATTGAGTTCCTTCATTTCTTTGTCACAGTTAATATGGTCTATTACCCAGACAGATCAGACATTTTAGAGAATGAATATGACAGTGTAGGTTCTCCACCTGCTTTGGTAAAAAGGATTGTGCCTACCTGTAGAAGTCATACTTGCTCTGTAACCTTATCTCCCTCAGTGCTTCCCTCATCCCCACCCTGCGTCTCTGTTACCTCCATCTAAAATCTATGTTATTGTTGTACACAATGTTTTGCTCAATTTCTTCCTTAAGATACTTTAACTGAAAACTCCCTTACTCTCCAGGCTAGGGGGAATTAGCTCTCTATATTTGTGGGAAGTCTGACACTTCCCCTCCTACCCATTACACTGCCTTGACAAATCTTTGCCATTTGCAAAGGAGCTGCCATTTTATTTTATATGCCACTTTAGCACTGTCTTCATATTGGCAGGGAAAACATTTCCATGCCTACTACCTTGAAGACTCTGTTACCTTACAGAAGGTAGAGCTGACTTCCACAAGCAACACAATTACCATGTTTGCACTGCAGACTGTCCTGCTGCATTCCCAAAGCCATCCTCCTCCAATGCTGGGCTGGGCTTATATATAACTCCTAGACACAGACAAAAGTCAGAGACAATTCCTGACTTAGAGTGCATGCAGCTGTTGGAAATGACACCTGATTAAGAAACACTGTGGCCAGAATAAGATGTATTTATTATTGTTGATCCTATCCTTGTAACTATATATATATATATATATTAGTGTGTCATTGTACCAAGGACTATTTCTGGTTAATACCTTATGCTGTCAGCTCTTCCCAGTTCAGAAATTCTTTAGTAAAGCATGTGCATTTGCTAAGCAAGACAGAGCAGCTTGGCAGTTTTGCAAAGAGAAGTTATTAAAAGGAGATTGCTCTGCAGAAAAAGCAGTTCACAGTACTGTACAGAGACTGTCCCATCAACCACCTCCCTTCCCATTCCACTTTACCCCGAGCACCTCAGTTGACAGTAATCATCCAGCCTCTCTGTTTGGAGAACAAGCACCTTGCTCTTTGGCATTTCAGCTCTCCAGATGGCCTGGAGATTTGGAGGCAATTTCTTCCCCTCCCTCTCTAGCCAAGGTAGCCTGGTGGCAAAGTGCTGGAGTTCCTGAAGGAAGGAAGCTGCCCTCTTGCTACATGAAACCTCTCAGTCATCTTTCATCTCATAAACTACTTTGACTATCCAGAGATACTGTGCAATGCCATCATGTCACATCCCTCTTCAATGCATATGTTCACCTCTTGCTACATCCATGGTTTCACCTCTTGCTGTCCATGTACAGCACCTTTACTCTGGGATATTTACTGCTTGAGCCTGGATAGAGAGGGCTGTGGATCAATGCTTTTCTCCCTCACCTAGTAGTTAATGTTGTACTCTGGCATTAACTGTGAGAAGCAAAACCACTAGTTGCTGGGTTCCTAAACCTGTCCTAGGCTGCAGGCACTCAAAAGAGGGAGTGTTTTGCCAAGGTGAAGTGAGGCCATCTATGTCAGCAGTGGCAGAGCTGGTTTGGGGATGTGAAACAGGAATCAACAGGGAGCCAGGTGCTGCCCAACCTGCTGCTCAGCCCCACTCCAGCAGCCACCCTGCAGCCATCCACTTCACTGACTAAACCTCATTTCCAACACTGAGCCTGATGTTTATGAGTAAACAGTTTGTTAAAAAACATTTATTTCTACATACCTGCCTTATTCCAAAAAGTGGGATGCAAACTACCAAGGTCTTGCACTGATGGATGGAGCAATAGCCATGCACATCAGGAAACTCTAGGTCTCTGCAACTGAGTAAATGACAGTCACCTTCCTTGGATTTTCCTCATGTAACTAGACACCTACAAGTCAGGACAAGAAAGGACACAATTTTAAACTGATAAATACTTTAAAGCTTCCAAAAGGTTTGTTCTAAATGGTCTCTTTGTATAGATTATCAAGTGTAATACTGAAAAATATTCCCACAAGGGGCATGCCTTGCTGCAAGGAAATCCTAGACTGTTCTGAAAGAAGGAGCTTAGTAGTATTAGCTGCATGAGGGATGCCTCTCTGGCTGTGTCCATCAACTTTTGGTACCCATTATTGTATACAGTGTACCTGTTTGTAGTCTCTGCTCCACTCTACCAATCCTTCCTTCTTTTTTTCCCCCAAGTGTTACATTTCATGAGTTTCATCTATCCACCTAGGAAAAAATCCTTATCTAGGCCCTTAAATGGTGAATCTTCAACAGATACAGCAGCAGCTGTTTGTGTTTATTCTGATTTATTGCCAGAGTTACTCACGTGTTCCTGCTTCTGAAATGTACCCAGCTACTTAAAAAGGCTTCGTGCATAGATTTTCCAATGACTGACCTGGTTTAATTTGTTTCTAATGTAACAAAAGGGTAATTTTAGAGAGACATCACATATTTACACCCTGAAGTGTTTCTTGCTTTATTTGCTTTTGATTTCATGGATGTTATTTTCTTTTTATTTTTTTCCAGGTTGGCTGTCTTGGTTTGGAAACAGCATTGTAATTTTTGTCCTGTATAAACAAAGACATCTTCTGCAGCCCACTGACTACCTCACCTTTAACTTGGCAGTATCAGATGCTAGTATCTCTGTGTTTGGTTATTCACGGGGGATCATTGAAATCTTCAATATCTTTAGAGATGATGGATTTATTATCACATCAATATGGACTTGCCAGGTAAGACTGGATTACACTTAATTAGGCAAAATAAGTGCAGCTATTTCTAGGTACCTGCTGTATATAAATAACCAGACAAGCCCAAAAGGGCAAAAAGAAATATTGACTGACCTTCCAGAAGGACAGGGTTCTCTTTTGTCAGCACTCACAAATCTCTGCATTTGATCAGTGTGGGACCAATTTTAGTGATTTTTTTTTTCTATCTATCTATCTATCTTCAATAGTTCCTACTTGCTTGGGTTTTTACTTCATGTCATAGATCCAACTCATGCTGGAAAACTAAGATGTAGGTTGTGCTTGTCTTCAGCTCCCCAGAAGTCAACCCAGTTGTTGGCACTTTAATTTGACTTAAAGCAATGTAGAACTCCTACTTGACAAGATGTCTGGAGCAAAGCCTCCACACAGCATTTGGCTATACTCATAGATTCCAGCATACAACTTCGTGTACTAAATCAGTCATAATTCTTTAGCCTTACCCCTAAATTCTTTGTTGGTTTCTTACCTCTAGGAGAATCAATGACAACTTTAAGTCACAGTAATCCCTGGACTTGGAGTCACCTTTTTGTTGGAGAACTCAGAAAATGTCATTATTGTTAATCCTGAAACACACCTGCAAAGACAGAGTTATAAATACATCCCATGGATAGATAGGGACATGCCTGGCTCCCTGATGCTTGCAGTAACATCTGTGATAAAGCTTATACTTTGTGGATCTGTTTCATGAGGGAATTAAAAATCTGAAAATGACAGTATAGCCTACAGCAAGGTGTAGGAAAGATCATGATGAAGGAAAAGGGAGAGAGAAATAATAGTCTTTTCTTTTTAGTGGTTTGTTGTTTGTTTGTTTTTAAGAGGAAGTTGAACTGTTGTGCCACATAGGTGAAAGAACTTTTACAGCTCCTGATCCCTCCCTTTCAGCACAAAGGTTCCCTTTACTCAGAGAAGAAGGCTTCCCACAGAAGACTCTGATTTAACCTGGAAGCTGTATCTTGATCTTAAAAAATAAAATATTATTTTCTTTTTTAAAATGTATGTCTACATTTTGCAAAAAAAAAAGGATTTATCAAAATGTTTCTCTAATGAGAACACCTACAATTGCAATCTAAGGCTGTTAAGAAGAAACTTTGAGGACACCTCTCTAATTCGTTTAATTAATGGAAACCTTTGAAGTCATCAGATAAAGACATAGCTGCAAAATGTGAAATTCACACTTACTGACATTCAGAACTAAACAGATTCCCATTTTCAAGGAGGCTAGGAGCTATGATTAAGAACAGAAAGGTGAAACCTGGGTCTCTGGGCTCACTTCCAGCTTTGCTGCAGACTTCCTATGTAAGACAGGGTAAGGCATTCAGCATGAAATCCTGAACCAAGATGGTATGGCTAGGCTTTGTGAACAAAGCTCCAGGGAGGGCTCCATCCACGCTCCTCATCAGCGCCTTTTCCAAGCACGCTGATAAAAAGAGGATAGCAGATAGCACCCTCGAGCCTGCACTANACAAGTGATTTTCAGACTGTGCCTGAACCAAGATGGTATAGCTTAACATTTACAACCCAGCAGCTGAAGGAGCTGACATCAAATAACCCATCACCAAGCTCTTCCAGAGCCCTGTCCATGCCAAGGCTCCTTTTTGGGTCTGTAAAAACCAGCACACCCAGGAACTGACACAGCATGGCACACTCTTGACTTGCATGGGAGTCTTCTGGCAGGAGCTTACAGCTTTCATGCTTGGTACCTCTGTCTGGGAGTTTCTCTTAGGGTGATTTTAAGCTCTTTAGAGTCTTGTTATGGTGATCTGACTTGTTTTTTAAATGTAAGAAGACTAGGATGGAGGTGTGTTTAAACTTCATATGATGGAGATATGCTTAATCTTGCTGTTCTTGAACTGCATTTACCAAGGGAGAAAGAGTCTAACCCAAACAGTTTGCTGGTCAGGGTATATATTAAGCAATCTTATTTGGATCTCCTGGTTTTAAACAGCATTCATTTGTAAAATATGGATTTCAAGCAAAGTTTCAAGGCATTGGGATCCAAAGATTTTTATCCAGGACATTAATAATGCATTGGCTTTTCTAAACACTCTGATTTGCAATGTATTAATGTTTCTTCTATGGTAATCTTCTGTAGGCTTTAGAAGTTCCCATTTCTCATTCCAAATAGGAACTAATACTGCATTAATGCTAACTAAAAATTCGTGGTAACCTGGAAAAGTCAATTAGTTCTCTGAATGAATAGTTTGAATTGGTTATGACTTGCAGAGACTTGCTGGTTGTGGCTTGTTGAGAGAATATCATGTAGGATTCCTGTTTCCATCAAGATTTTGTTCTGGTTTGGGGGAGGTCTCAAAAATGTGTTTAAACTCTGATATCCATCTTCTTGGTTATTAAGCTCAACAAGGCAGAAGCCAGTGATGAAAAAGTAACTTATGGAAGCAAAGTGACTGTTTTAAGGAAGAATATAGTGCAGAAAACAGGAAGTTTCTAGGCATAAAAAAAGTGAACATTTCCATTTGGACAACCAGCACACAGGTCATACAAAAAGTGTTCAGTGTTGAACAGTGCTAGGGTTTTGGTTACTTGATTTGAGGTGTTTGCAAAGCATGATGTAATTGTAGTCCAACCAAAATGGGTCTTACATCTAGAACACGAGGAGTGAGGAGCTTGGTGTCAAGAAGCTAAAGCCTCTCTGACACAAGTCCCCAAAATTGGCATCTCTTGAAGGCCCTCACCATGCTCAAGTTGCTCTGTGTGTAGCTGGGAGGACAATTTGGACTATTGTGCATGTGAAAATGACTCTTTACTTAGCATGGCCCACGTGTTTTCCCATTTTCCAAAGAATAGCCTTGCTTGGCTCTCTGCCATTGTTTGTTCCACTGCATATTTGCTCCTGTTTGATCAGTCAGCTTCTGCTGTCAGCTATGCTTAGGGAAATTAAATACCAAAGCTAGCCTGTCAGTTCTGTTTATGAGGAAATTCCACGAGCTCACCTCATTTAATCCACCTAACCATTTTATTCTACTCTGACTTCCCTTCTGTGTCCTCAGGTAATATTTTTCAAGCTTAAGGTTCACCATTCTTGGCTGCTCCACTTAGAGGGAGTGGGGAGAAGACAGTTTGATATTACTTCTCTCTCAAAACTGCCTCATCTGTCAAAATTCTCTGTAACAAAAGAAATCTCCACCTAAAAGGACCATCTTATAACATACCTGCTGAATGGAACAGATATGTGTCCTCCTTCTCTGTATGGAAGAGATAGCATTTTTCTTCTCCATCCTAAACAATATTTTTCTTCTGGGGGGTTTGACAGAGCTCTCCTCTCAGGACTGAGGTTGCATGATAGATCTGTATCCAAATGCTACCCCTGCTGAATGCTGTGGACAGATATGGTTTTCCAAGGGTGGCTTTTGGACACTGCTTTTGCTTCTTGTTTATCCCTTCCCTGATCTACCACTGTGTCTTAGTCCTGATTTTGACAGAGAGAGGACAGTCAGTCTCTAGCACATTCATTTTTTAGCCTCTGGTAATAGTGTCAGTAAGTAAACTAGTTCACATAGTAAAGTTCAGGTCAGGGAATGTAAGCCAGTGACCAAGAGCCATCTGTTCCCCCACTGACTGCAGAGCTAGGGAAAAGCTACTTCAGGATATATTTTTGTCCTTCCCACATGTTTTTATTCATATATTCTGCTGATTTAGAAGTTGCACTGAAACCTGTAAATAACATTGCATGCAAATGTTCCTACGTGTAAGAAGGAGAGAAATGTTAATTCTATGCAGGTAAACAACACAGTTTCATCTAAATGTTAACCAAGCAAGAGGAAGTTTTCCTTGTATCTGCTAATCATGTGATGAACACAAAAGAAAGCCTTTAATTATATGTGAGAAGGTTTATAACTTACCTGATCCCCATAGGTGCATTGCAGTCATGTCAGAAACCAAGAATAGGCTGTGGGGTGCCTTAGAATTTTAAATCCTTCATAATCCTTGTACTTCAGTTTAAACTTGTTTCCACTAATTCAGTCTTTTTTTTTTTTCTTTTTCTTTTTGGGTTTTTTTTTTTGAGCCTCTAATTTGGTTATTTTGACATTATTTTTACAAACACTAAGGTATTTTACTAGGAGGGTCAAGAAAATTGCCTATTCTTATCATGTGCTTACACTGTTGGGACAGACCTTTTCAAAAGAAATCAATGTTAAATATTTCTGACTTTTTCTTAAATATAAGCTGTATCTCATCTGTGTGCAAGAGAGCACAACATAGTTATCTGCAGAGGTCATGGTGCTGCCACAGACATACCCACTGCCACCAACATGCTGACTGATGCTATTATCACAGACACCATCACCTCACTATCAGTCTAGGCATTCCTGGTCCATCTGGCCAGCCAGATGGTGCCAGACCAACCCCAGCAGATCTGGCTCTGTACAGAAACAGCCTCAGAAGGAACAAAACAAAATATGTTCAGCTTTGAGGCATTAGGAGCCCCCTGACAGGATTCAGTCCACACTGCCCTGTTCCTGCAGCCTGCCCTCACTATCTCATCAAGGGCCAGCCTTAGAAGGACCTGCCTTCACCCTCTTTTGTTGAAGCTGCTTTATGTTGTGCAGCATAACAAAGCCACTGAGGAAAACAGGAGAGAAAGAGAGAAATGACTCTCTTACCCTGCAGTTGGGTTTACTACCTAGCAAGGAGGAAACCTGGTTTTGAATCACAGAATCACATAATGGTTGGGGTTGGAAGGACCTCTGAGGATCATCTAGTCCTATCCCCCACTAAAGCAGGTTCACCTAGAGCAGACTGTACAGGAACACATCCAGGTGGGGTCTGAAAGTTTTGTGTTCTAGTTTGTGCCCATTGCCCCTCGACCTATCATTGGGCACCACTGGACTGGCTCTATCCTCTTGACATCTGCCCTTTAGATATTTGTAAGCATTGATAAGATCCCCTCTTAGTCCTCTCTTCTCCAGCCTAAACAGCTCCAAGTCTGTCAGCCTTTCCTCCTAAGAGAGATGCTCCAGTTCCTAATCACCTCTGTAGCCCTGCACAGGACTCTCTCTAGCAGTTCCTTGTGTGTCTTGAACTAGAGAGACCAGAGAGTATTATTCCAGATGTGGCCTCATCAGGGCAGAGTAGAGGAGGAGGATAACCTACCCACATCTGCTGGTCACAATTTTCTTAATGCACCCCAGGATACCATTGGCCTTCTTAGCTAGAAAATCACACTGTTGGCTTGTGGTTAGCTAGTTGTCCACCAGGACTCCGAGGTCCTTCTCCATGGAACTGCTTTCCAGCAGAAAACCCCCTAACCTGTATAGGTGCATGAGGTTATTCATCCTCAGGTGCAAGACTGTCATTTCCTAGGTACTCCTTCTTGCCCCTTCTGAAGACTGGAGTGAGCATTGCCTTTCTTTCAGTCCTCAGGCACCTCTCCACAACCTTTCAAAAACAATGGAGAGTGGCTTAGCAATAATATCAGCCAGCTCCCTCAGCAGTTGTGGGGCAATTCCATCAGGGCCCACAGAAGTGAAAGGACAAGGGCCAATGGTTTTAAATTGGAGAGGAGTAGATTTAAACTGGACATTAGAAAGAAGTTCCTCCCCACGAGGGTGGTGGAGCACTGGAACAGGTTGCCCAGGGAGTTGGTTGAGTTCCCATCCCTGGAGGCATTCCAGGTGAGGCTTGCCAGGGCTCTGGGCAAGCTGCTCTACTTGGGGATGTCCCTGCCCACTGCAGGGGGGTTGGACTAGATGAGCTCCAGAGGTCCCTTCCAACCCAAACCATTCTAGGATTCTATGATTCTATGATTTGTGGGTGCTCAGCTTGCCTAGATGATCTCTAAGTGAGAGTATTTCTTCCTCCAGACTTTCTTTCTTGCGTCCAGGAACTGGGATTCCTGAGGGCAAGTCGTAGCAGTGAAGATTGAAACAAAGGCAGCATTCAGTAACTCTGGCCTCTCTGTATCCTCTGTCACCAGAGCACCCACCTCATTCATCATTGGGCCCACATTTCTCAAGCCTTCCTTTTCCTAGTGATGCACTTGAAGAATCCCTTCTTTTTGTCTCTCACATCCTTTGCCAGATTTAATTCCCAGCTTTCCTCATTGCATCCCTACACACTCTGGCAACATTCTCTATATCTCAGTGTCTGAGCATGTTGCTCGAAGATAGAGGCTGGGACAGAAGAAAACAGTTTTTTTCTCAGCTTGTAATAGCACAGGAATGTGGTCAAATGTCTGCTTAGTTGAAAAATGTTCAGCTATCTACCTTAAGATGTTAAAAGAAACTAATCCAAATGTAAAAAGGGAGTGAAAAATAGTTACTGACTATCCTAGCACAGTGCTGTGGTGTGATATTGCTGGGATTTTACTTATATATAGCTTATCATTCCTGACATTTCAGTAAGATGAAAATAACCCAAAGTCAAATAGTGGAACTGGCACTAAGAGCATTAACAGATAAAGCAGGTGTTAAGGATGCTGAAGAAAAGCTGTGTAACATTAGCTCTGTATTCAGCTCACCTTAGCATGCTGATTCACTCTGAAAGGGAGGATGTGGAGACTGATCTATAAAGCAAATTCACAAAAGAGAGTGCCCTTTACTTTGACTGTGCAGTGCTGCACAAATCTTCCTCTCCCAGCTATGTTTTTCTGAGAAAAGTTTATATCTCAAATATGAACACTAGAATGTATCCTCATTTTTGTTTCCTTGCAGAACTGGGATTTGGATACTGGGGGAAAAAAAAAAGTTGCAGACATAAATCTTCCCTATTTCTTTATTTCTGGTCAGCCTTGAGAGTGTGCACATTGCAGTCAAAGAGGTGAAAGCAACTCAGGTAGACATCTGTGAGCTGAATTTTAATGAGAAAAATGCTTTATCTACAAGGAAGGGGAGAAAATCTGTGCCTTTGCACAAACAGAATCATTACTAATGTAGATCATATTGGTGTATCTAATGTGACTGCAGGGAAGTTATACCCATTTTCATGAATTCTCCTTCATTTCTCTGTAAATTATTATTTCTGCAGCCAATTGTGACAGATTAGGGAAGTTACATGTCTGGTACTTGAAAAATTATGAACGCTCAAACTATCTGTTTCCTTGTTTAACAAGTGTGACCTAGCCCCTCCTGTGCAACCCAAGCACTGCATCAGAACAAGACATTGCTGCCTGAGAGTGCTCCTACAGAACCAGGAGTTTCAAAAGCCTAAACTTTGATTCCTGCATTAGCTTTTCCTCTCATAGGGCTTTGAAGCATCTTTTTCTTGTTTCCTTATGTGGAAAATAGTAACCTTCTTCATTCTTCTGTGCTGATGTGTGTTTCTAAGAGATTGAATGTCTTCTCTCAAAATATGCTGTCCATCACTTATCTTTATCATTCAAGATAAAGACAGAATCATTAAGGTTGGAAGAGACCCCTAAGATCATCAAGTCCAACCATCTACCTATCACCCCCATGCCACCAAAACATGCCCCTAAGTACCACATCTATGCATTTCTTAAACCATTGCAGGGACAGTGAGTCCAGCACCTCCCTGGGCAGCCTGTGTCAATGCCTAACAACACTTGCAGTGAAGAAATATTTCCTAACATTCAATCTAAACCTCCCCTGGTGCAATTTGAAGCCATTTCCTCTTGTCCTCTCACTGGTAACTCTGGAGAAGAGACCTACTGCCACTCCAATCTCCTTTCAGGTAGTTGTAGAGAGAGATAAGGTCTCCTTTGATCATCCTCTTCCTCAGATTAAACAAATCCTGTTCCAACTTCCAGTATTTCCACACCTGAAGAAGGGAAGACATTGCATCTAGAGGTTTTACAGATAGCTCTTTCTGTATATTTTACACTTCCTTTCAGTCTCTCCTGGGCTACTAGGACTCAATTGTTGTCATGTCCAGCTTACCATACACAGCTGTAATGTGAAGACCCTTACAAACCATATCCATTTTAGGACTATGAGAAGTTTCTTGAGATAAATCAGTTATCTTCTGTTTCTCTGGTTATTTTGGTACAGTATCCAGATGACCTAAGAATGTCAACCTGAGAAGAGATGCCCTAGTAACCATGCAGCTTTTTCAGGCTTCCAGGGATGTAGCATGTTCTTGTCCACTTAATGGCTGAGGTGGTACCATCACTAGCCTGCCCTGCCTTGTGTGCCTAGGAGTTTTATGAGTAGAAGGATAAGTTCACTTGTGGGCATTCAGCCAGCAAGCAGGGATGACCTTGTATTAACCTGCTGGTGGCTAGGTAAGCAGATTCCTTCTTGCTGGGAAGCAGCATAGGCAGTTGTACTTGAAGAGCATGGAGAGTCACCTGTAATCTCTGGACTGTCCTGGCAGAGCCTATGAACAGTCTGTGGGACCTCTGCTTATCCTCAAGACATGTATAAGCATCCAGAAACATTGAACCATGATATTCTGAAAAGGCAAAGATGGTACTTTTTTACTTTGAAAATAAAAGTGTGACTTTAATCTGATGGTAATGGATCTCAGTTATTGGGGTAGGATCACCACAGACCACAAAAGCAAGCCTTGTTTGCTTTGGAAATGCAAAGCTGAGATGAGTGACTCATGAGGCTGTTTTCTTCTTTTATATGTCTATTTGTTTGTTTATATTAATGGTGCTGCTAGCAATAAACAAGTAGGCTCTGAATTAATATCACAGAAGTGGAGAAGATTTTTGGCTCAGGCTCAGTGAGTGTAGCATGGATGTTCCCAGAGGACAATGCTAGAGTTTCCCATCTAGTGCTTCTTAATTTCCCTGTGCAGCAATTCACAGAAAGGCAATGGCAATGCAGCATTTAACCTGAAGATGGGAATCTTTCCACTGTATCTGGATCATCGAGTGGTATGAGCTGCATGCTTAGTTGCTTCCTCTCATGGATGGATGGGAGAGAGGTGAAACCTGTCATGGTCCCACAGCATCAACCCAGAATGGGAAACTGGTGCTCCCAAGCATGTGGAGATAGAATACTTTTAGTAAGAATATAATCTGATGAGGCTGTGTAAGGAAATGCTGAAAGAAATGTCTGTCTCTTTATTAAATGAGGTGCACTTAGTGGGGTTGTTATGTTCACAACCATGCTTCTTAATAGGGGCATGAACCACTAGGAGTATAAATTATGACCTGAGAGGGCTACAACTCTAATAGCTAAAAGTCAAACCCAAGGAACTATCTGTGGTTTAACTCTGTATATAAATCTAAAATAACTACAAGCAAACAAAGAGATTTATTCTGGATTCCCTAACATTACTAAAGCCCAAACCTGACCTTCATAAATTAATAACTGGCACTAAATGTACATTTAACTCTATAGTTAATATAATTACATATCTGTACATGTAATTGTATAGCCTAACTATTGCATTCATATTTTTCCTATCTTTAAAGTATATGCCCTCAACAGAAAGGTTTAAGCACTTGATGAATGCATAATACTGAGTGTCTGATCCTCTCACTTAATGGGTTAAACTCTCTAATCCTGTAGCATATCTGTTGTCTTTGTTTATTAGTAAATGAAGTGTCCTTTGTGTCAGAGATCTAGAATGGCTTGGGTTAATGCAATCACCTCCACCAAGAGCTACCCTTGAAGCTTGAGAGACATTTTAAAAGGCAGAATGCAACCATAGCAGAGCAACTGCTGGAAAGCAAAAAGTCATTGTGGAAATTGTGGGAAATGAGAAGTGTCTTTCACCTCCTGTACTGTTGTAAATTTTAAACAAAAAGAGTGCTTGAGGAGCACTATGCCTTGGGAGATACAAGCAGTTGTCTGTGAAGACTGATTTTGATTACAAACCTTGGTAGTTCTTCTATTTGACAGACAAGTTGCTGTAGTTTGATTGACATATAACTGGTACTTTGGAGGGATGGGAGAGTTATATATGTTGTTACCAGGCACTAGATGAATTTTTTTTAACTGCAAACATTCAGAACTTGTTAATTTTTAAAACATTTTATTCAAAAGTATCTAAAATTGTTTTTCCAAATGTATTTCTTTGAGATTGAGTTAGGTGCTTTTTTGTCTCCTGAGGCTGAAGGAGGTTTATTGCCATGAACTATTTACAGTGTCATCTTGGAATAATCTGATCTCTATTCAAAAATATTCTGAGAGAGCTTCTTGTGATGGCTTTAAATATATGCAATGGAAAAAATGATCCCTGTTTAAAGTTCATCTTTTTCTTTACATATTTGTTAACTCATACTTAATAAAAGAGGAAAAAAGGACATTGTGGTTCTGAAGGGAAACAAATGGACCTCAATGTCAATAGATTCACCAGTGGGCCAGAGGAGGGAGCAATGTAGCCTTTCTGGCCATTGAGATCAATGTTTCAGCCTAACTTGTAGTGTAATAGCTATTTTGGCAACTAGCTTTTGTGCCATTACACCCTGATTAATGCAATAATAAAACCAATAGGTTCAATTTTACTCTGCCTGTTTTAGGTGAAGATAACCCTTATGAATTCAACAGGGATGCCTAGTATTAGAGAGAGTAGAAGTGTGGCACACCTGAGTGCATAGCTAGAAATATGATATTGCACTGAGGATTTCTGACTCTCCCTGTGTTGAAGCAAAGCTTAAGAAATGAATTTGCCTGCAGTAGGATCTTCTTCTTAATGGATAAAAAGGAAAGCTAATGGATCAAAATTACCTTACAATCAACTTTGTGTTTGTGTCAGAATTCACTATTGACTATTAACAGTGCTGCTATTTGATTGTAATTAATAATAGGAAGGACAAAATTGCATTACACAAAAATGGAGGAAATAATAGTATGGCTGTGGAAGGAAGGTGTTGACTAGGGGGTAGGATAAAAGAAAAGGAAAACCAGAACCAGAGAAGAGAAGGAGCATCAACCTGCCAAATTAATTGCATGTTATCTTCTATTCTACTATTTCCTTGCCTGTCATTCCATATATCTTTAAGATACAGAAAACTGAGACTGTAATATATTTTTGTTACCTACATATATTAATATCTCTGCCTATACAGATCAATACTATGCTAGAGCAGTTCTTCTGTTGCTAACTACTTTGGGTTGCAAGCAGTCATTTTGCTTAGTATCTACAGTCAGTGTTGTCTGTTCAGAAGCAGAAAAACTGGCAAAGATTTTTCTTCTGTATCCAGTAGGTGTATGCCTGAAGTAGGTTGGCTACAGCTAGAGTAAGATCCCTAATTTTCTTCTGAAGACACATCTAAGTGGCACCAGTATAAAAGTATTGCATATTCAATATACTTACTGGGAAATGGTGTATGCATAGCTAGGCTCAAGAGCAAAATCATTGTCAATAGAAGTTTGGCAGGGACAGTACTGGTTTGAGAATTCTACACCCAAAGCAGTCCTAACCCTGTTGGATGCTCTCTCATGTTTTAGTGTTCCAGATGCTGTGGCCTCTGTATAGGCTGTTGTCCTAGTTTAAGTTAGACCAGAACTAATTTTGTTCAGTGATTTTACTTTTCAGCTAAAGCTCCTCTAAGTCACTGCTAAATGTTGTGTACCACTTTGGGGTGAGAAGTAAAAGATCACACCTGCAGAGAGGAGCAGGCAGTTCAAGTGATCCTAAACTGACCAACAAGGCATTCCATTCCATTCCACATGCATCATATTCAGTATAAATTGAGGGTCAGCTGCTCACTACAGCCAACTTCCACACAAAACTTGTGCCTAAGACCCAAGCAAGGCAAATGCATGATTAAGCTCTTTAGCACATAATTAATAGCAAATACAAAAAAAAAAGGAGAGGTTTAGGTTTCCACCCTTCCTGAAGTTTGAACACCTGAACCATCTGGGGTAGTGGACTGGTAACTCTCTTTGTGAGGATCAGAAGCCCAGCTCTGCTGCTCCAGGACTCTGTTCTGCCTTTGATCCTGATCCAAGAGTTCCTGAATCCAGTTCCAGGATCCAGCCTCTGAGTCTGATTCCCATGTGCTGCTCAGTCCTTCTCCCACAGTATGAGTGGTGATGGTGAGGTAGTTGCCATCAAGGGGGGGTTGGGGTTTGGTATTGGTTCTGTATATATTTGTATATGTTCCATTTTTAGTATTATTTTCCTTAAAGTAGTTTAAGTTTTCATTTCCAATCCACAAGTCTCTCTCTCTCTCATTGTTAAATGCCTTTTCCTTCCTGGAGCAGGGGGAAGAGAGGTAAGAAAGTGTCTGTCCTTGGCTTAGTAGTTGGCCCAGCCCTAATAATTGATAGCTGTTCTACAGCTAGGGAGCCACTTCATTTATCTCATTTTATTCATTTCATCCTGGTACTCTTGTCATCCCCAGAGCTCCCTCTTCTGCTTAACATTTCACCTTGTCACCTGTTCCTAAACCACCAAGTCTGTGGCTGGAGCAGGGGCAGGTAGCACAGCTAACCCTGGCAGACTGCTGCTGCTTTAGTCACTTACAACATGGCCCTGGTCCAATCTCTGATGACAGCCTCAACACTAGCAAGAGCATCAGCATTTTGTTTTTCTGAACTGCTGCTGTGAAATAGTATGAAGACAAGACATGGTGCTAACAATGGCTCAGTTCTGTGAACTAAATTGGTTTAGGTAAAACTGTTTTTTTTAGCAAGGCACCGCTCCACAGAAAACATTTTGTTTTGTTCTTTCTTATGGTGCTATTTCATCTTCAATGGTAAAGGGCAAGAGTGTATTTTTAGACCCACTTTCCTCCCTTGGAAGTGTGCTCAAGAGTTGTTTGAACTTAATATAATTAATATAATATAATTAATATAATTGTCTCTCTTTGGTCTGGTGTTATGGAACGGGTGTGGAAGAATAGTAGTCACATCTGCAGGTGATAAAACATACACCAATGTATTTGAGGAAAACCCAGCCAGTTTCAGCAAAGGGATTAAGATACATATGAAGAAGCTTGTCCTACAAATTTAGTGTTCAATCTCATTGCTCTTTAGACTTAATTTCAAAGTGGGGTGTTGGTTTTTTTTCATCTTTGCTGAAATACTGCTTGCTTTCTAATCTAATATCTAATGCAATTGCTTAAGCTTAGGTAGCCTGGTTTCTAAGAAGTCCTTGGCCACTCTGTTTTGGAGCAAATGGAGAAGTGGCAGCTGTTTGCCTCAATAAGGTTAATGAAATGCAGAGCACATGTGCATATCCAGGTATTTTAACAGTCTCCAAAGCATACAGAGAGCCAAATTCAGCTTCTGGCAGGTAGCTGAGACACCCAAGGAAGTCTGGTTTGTGGTACAAACATGGTTGCATATAAACCCCAAGCATGAGCTTATTTTAAGTGGAGCACAGGTGGATGTAGATTGTTGTAGTAGCAAGTCTTGCATGCATTTAAAATGTGGTGGGTCTGTACAAGTTGGCTTTAAGAAGCGTGTAGAGTAATATAAGGATGTTGGTAGCAAGAAAAAGCACCAGCGAAAGAAATGATGAAGCAGCTCTTTCCTAACCCTTCACCTAATTTAATTTACACAATCTGCCACGATTTCAGGTTTAAGCCTGGATTAAAGCCCCAGATTCAGTGCTGGGATAAACTGAATTCCATGGGAGTTGTGCTCATTCACACAAAGGCAGGGTTTGTTCCTGTAGAATAGTGATGTGCCTTTCCACCGATAATTTTACCTCTTGAATGCCAAGTTACAGCCCAGAGACACTTGCTTAATATTCCTACTTCACTTGCTGTGTAAAACTGGCACCTCCAAGAGCTCCTCTGCTCTGGCTCGTTTGGTATATCAGTGCAAGCTATCCAAAAAGGACTGCCTTCAGTGTTTTGCCTGGATCATTTCCCAGTCATACAATGCTCGCTAGCAGATGGCTACATCCATCTCCACTACAGTCAGCAGCAACATCCTTCCTATACCCATAAGTGAAGCTAGCAGAGTTGTAACCATCCTGTGTGTGTATTGCTGAGACCCTGCCCTCAGTGGGAACCTACAGAGCCATACAGCTCTACCTGCCTCACTCAGAGGTGATGAGAATCAGGGCTTAATAAATAGAAGGCAATCAGTAGCCCCAACATTGAAACTATTGGAACAACTTAGCTTTGGATGGTTTTGTATAATCTTTTTTAAAAGCTTTTCTCACTCAGCCAAGCCCATTACCTCCTACACTCTTCCCTCTTTGGCCTAAGTTTCACAGATTTGGTTTGTTTGTGCTGCCTAAGCAGGGCAGATGCATCCAACACATTTTTGCTTATTCAGGGCTTTTCTGCTCTTCAGTTCATCCTTTTTCTCCTTCATTTGACAAGTCATTTGAGGGAAGCATAGAAGGAAGGGTGTGTTTCCTTGTTTATGTTATGTTCATGACAAAGCACTTCTATAATTTTTGAACATTTACTTGCTCACTGATCCTATAGAAGCTAATTGCAGCTGTCATTTTGTATTTCCCTGCTACTTGGGTTTCTGGAGCAATCCTTGTGGTTCTTTCTTTTCCTCTTCAGTAAAAGAGCCTCCTGCACTGCTTTGTTTTTCAGATTGATGGTTTCCTGACACTTCTCTTTGGCCTGGCTAGCATTAACACCCTTACAGTGATCAGTGTGACTCGCTACATCAAGGGCTGCCATCCTGAGAGAGGTAAGGAGTAAAGGCAAGTCCAGTCCTGCCTCCATCAAACCTGATGTAAATCTGTATTTCTTTTGGTCACAGGCTGTATCAAATATAAATTAGATGCATTGGAAATCAGAACCTAACACAGTCATTTAGTTCACATAGAATCCTGCAGGGTTGATCCTGATAAGAGCCAGATTATTACTAGTACAATTTGGCCACCATGGGTTAAATTCACTCTTGTGTAAAAGGTACCCCAGGTCCTGCTGACCCTCTGTTTTCTTCAAAATGCAACTTAAATGACTCATAAGTGATGAATACATTGTTAAATGGCTCTCATTGTAAGCAATGAATTTCATCTTCTATGAGATGATGTTTGGGAGGTTTCCAGTCATTGATAAGACCCTTGGTTAGGAAGGCTGCCCTACATACAAACACATTCACTCTCTGAAGAGTGTTTTGCCAGGGTTTGCACACAGCAGGCATCATGGACTTCTTTAGAGGGCACTGAAAACTTTCAGTCTGGGCCTCTTGCCTCCACAGCTTTTGTAGCACAGCAGAGCCTGCCATCTCCACAGGCCTCCCCAGCCTCCCCTTGATGGACAGTTTCCTACCACAGGAGGTGAAAATTACTCCTACAATCCCCAGAATTGACCATGACCTGACTCTGCCCAGACGGTCCTCCTAGACCTGCAAAGTGTCATCACCACATACACACTTCTTCCTTCTCAAGTATCCTGTTGATCTGTAACCTAGCTCAACTACTGTTCATTATTGTCTCCAGTTCTAGAAACCTTTTACTAACCACTCCCTTTCTGGTTTTGTGACTTCCATTTTTTATTAACCTTTGGTATGAGTCATAGCAAGGCTTCACGAACGCAGCTCCAGGGAGGGCTCCATCCACACTCTTCCCAAGTGCTGCTGGCTGCAAAGGCCAATTTGGGACAGACCAGAGCAGTTGCAAAAGGCACAGCACAAGGACTCCTCAGGAGGTAGAAGCTGCAAGACACGATTCTTTCTACGCTGTCTTTTCTCCTCCAGAGTGATCCTGCGTGCCTGCTCCAAACCATGGGCGGCATTCAAACTAGTGTGTGTGCAGAGCTGCTGAGTGGAGGCCAGAGGAGAGCAGTTCAGGGCAGCAATATGGCCAAGGCTGAGCTGTTGGTTCAGGGAGTCCTTGCATCTCCTCTTCGGGGCTCCTCTCTTGCCACAGCCAGGGGCAAGTTGCCCCTAGAGCATGATCTTAGGCAGGCAGGAGTTCTTCATCCTGGAGCCGTGAGCTGCCCAACGCAGCTGCGTTCTCAGCAGCATGGCCTCAAGGCTTGGAATTGCTGCTTGTTCTAGGACAGATGGATTAGTCCCAGCATCTGTCCAATGGATGTTTAGGATTGTCCGGAGACAGCGCTGCTGGAAGCGCTCCAAGAGTCGTAGGTGGTGGTGATAGATGACCCAGGATTGGGAACCATAGAAAAGAGTAGACAGCACAATGGCTCTAGAAACACTGAGCTTTGGACTTTTCTTCAAGTGTTTATTTCTCCAGACTCTTTGATAGAGTTTTCCACAAGCACTCTATGCCTTTGCTAGCCTCTTGTCTATCTCTCCGTCAAAAGGCATTTAAACCTTTGGTATAAATGTCTCTGTAAAGGCATATGAGTGTTCCACTTTAGAAACCTGCTCTGAAATCCTTTACATGTTTCCAGCCCCGTGAAGTCTTCATCAGCAAGTCTCTATAGACATGCCATCATTTACCTCTTTCATTTCATGGCTCCTTACATCACCACACTCACCCCACGCACTCCCTTTCACAGTCTCAGTAGAAACCTTTCCTTACCATTCATCCATGACCTCCTGCCTGCTGAAAAATGTGACTTCCACTGAGAGCCTTATGTGATCTTCTCTCTTCTTTATACCTACACCTTCCATTAATTCTCCCTAGTTTTCCTTCCACCCACCCTTAGATAATGTGTTATCAGTTTCCATGCCTTTGTTATGACTATTTTGTACCACCTTTCAGGCAGCAACCCATTCATGTCTGCAGCTAAAGCATGCATAAATATACTGGATGTATCATATGAGGTTTTCTCTCTAATAGTATGAGTAATATTAGCTGGGAAAAGAACTTCTGCAGGGATGTCTTTTTTCTACAGGAAGTTCTGCAGTTTGCTGTAATGATGGAGCTGTTGAAGTTAATTTTCTACACAAATAGCTGATAGAGCTGCTAGAATTTGACTGTGATGTATTGTACATCTTCTATGAATTGCATATGATGAAGTCATACTTGAAACCCACATTTCTCTTTTGCATGTTCATCTGAGGCTGTTCCTGATTTGCTTTCCTCTTGAGGAAATCTGAGCAAGTACCCAGTATAACTTTATAGAAATGTTGAGGAACAGAGATTGATGGATGCATAAATATGTCCCACATAAACCAAGAAATAACCACAATGTATGGTAATAGCAGGGTCGATTAAATCCTTTGTATTGAATAGCTAATACAGTTTGAACATCTGATGTATTTTCTCCTTTTAACAGGGAAAACCTGGAAGTGAATAAGAAAATTCTCTGAATTTAGACTTATCTTGTTTGTTTCTGTGTAAAACTTCACTCTTTCCTGCTTTAAAAAAAAACAAAACATATCTTTGCAAAAAAGTTTTTTTACAAAGAAGTCTAATGTAGAATTTGCTAATTCTGCAGTGCTCATCAAACACATTGTCTCCTGCTTAAAAGCATTCTTTTCCACTCTTCACAAATAGACTTGAACACAAGCCTGACAGATGTTTTCAAATATAAAATTGTCTTATGAATATTCATTTTTTTGTCTTAATTTTTTTTTTTAAATAGTTGTATTTTCTGTATAAGCTGTTGGTACAGAAGTGCTTTGAGATTTCAGAGCTATATTTGTCTGCCTTAATGTTATATTCTGATTAAACCATGCAGGTCATTGCATCAGCAACAGCAGCATAACAGTGGCTCTGGTTCTCATTTGGACAGCAGCTTTCTTCTGGTCAGCAGCTCCATTACTAGGCTGGGGCAGTTATACAGGTAACAGGTATCTTCCAGTTGTACTTATTTGGTACCTCTTCACCTACCTGAACAAAGATACTTACCTTTCTTGCTTGCTATTTGTGATAATCCAGACTGATTATCAGTGGAACTGAAAAAAATCATGCATCATTCATGATGTACAGGCAGCAATAAAGAGATTTTTTTGAAGGTATCACAAGAAAGACTTGCACCAAGTGCATATTACCTATGAAAAAAGAGAGGCTAGAAATATTTGGCATGGTTAAATAATGAGATAAAGGAAACTATCAAAAGAGAGCCTTCAAAAACTGTCAAGATTAGGAAGCTAGAAAAGAATACAAGTTCCAGCAAGTTAAACTTGAAACTATAATAAAAGCCAGAAAGATCTGGTGAAAGAGTTTGTTAAAAATAATGAAAACTAACACAGCAGCAAAAGGTATCAGAAAGTTTGTCAGTCCAAGAAGTGATTAGAGTGCAAGACAAAGCCATAGTGGGAAAAAAAGAGGGGAGAAAAAGGGAACTATTTTGAAGAGTGAACACTGCAGTAATTCAGTGGCTAGGGGATATTCTCACAGCAGAAAAATTCTTCATGGGGAAAAGTTGGAGAAATTGTCTCTAAAAATTCAACAAAGCAAATCTCTAGGAATGAAAGGAAATGATGCAGGAGTTCTAACAACTGAAATCATGTGACTGAAGTTGTCCTGGATCATGTAGGCACCCTTTGAGAAGTCATAAAATCTATGACAGCCTATTAAGCAGCTATGTGACTATATCATCTTACTTATTAAATACATAAGCTTTGAGGTATTTCTGGACCTTTGAAATGTGGGTGTGAGAAAAGCACCCATTTCTATGACCAGGTAATCTTCTATCCTTCCGAAAACAAAATGTTATCAGGATATTAGGCTCAATGGACCTTTTGTTTGAGACAAAACCCAACTTTTTATTTGACTGTTCTAATTTTATGTCATGTTCTTGCATCCTGGATATGCTACAAACTTGAGGGGTTTGGACTGGTCATTTTCCATGTGTCTTCTGGTGATCTGTGTTTTCTTTTTACATTAATCTTATTAGTTCTTTATTTGTAGAAGGATTTCTGATGTCCCTTTTTGGCCTTAAGCTGGACCTATGGACATCTTGGGCATCCAAGTGCCCTCATGGATCCTGTTTGTAGTTTGGATTCAACTGCTTGACAGTGGTCTTCAAGACCACTTCTAGAAGCAGATTTCCTTGCTGAGAATCACAGCAGTTTCAGGTTCCTGGGCTATCTGAGTCTAAACACATTTCCATGGAGGACACGTGTGGGGATGTGGGAATCCAGCAAAGCCAGGCCCAGCAGCAGGCAGAGGAGCAGGCAGCAGGGGCTGGCAGCTCACCGTGCATTATACCTGGCTGCCTTGGATCTGGTGCTTCTACAAAGCAGCTGAAGAGGTCCCCAGGACCCTGTTGGCTTTTGGAAATGCAACTTCCCAGTGTCCTTGCAGAGGAGGGGGAAATGCAGCTCTGAATTCTGACTAGCATAAAATCTGCAGGATTTTCTCTTCATGTCATCTAGAGGATGCTTTCATTTTTCAGTCAAAAGTTTTCACTAATGAGAAACCTGGACTTAAGCTGAGTTTATGGTTATCTTTTGGAATCTTGAGGTCTGCTGATGACAATGGCAAGGGAGATAAAATTCTGTTTCTTCTACTGAACACATCCAGACAGCAACACCTAGAGGTATTGGTGCAAAAAATACCAACCTTTTTCTGATAAGAAACATAAATGAGATTTTAATCTTTTGCTCCTTTATTTGATTCTATCTAAACCTCCAACCACCTGTGACTGAGGAATTAAGGGATTATTTTTTCTTCAGAATTATCACTGGGTGTCAGGGAGAAATGTGTTGCTAAGTCATGAAGGCTTCACCTGTGTTGTATCTCTAGGACTTGTTAATACTCGACTTGCATAATTTTGCTTCATGCTTCATTTATTTGTAATTCAATTTGCTGCCGCAGCTGTCAGGAAAAGAAAAACCACAAAAAAACCCCAGCTTTTTCCAGAAAAAAAAAAGAAAAGTCAACAATTTCTGTAGAAAATTTCTAATGCTATTGTAGTCAAGTTTTCTAGAAGGAGGCATTTGTAAGCACATCAGATGGTCTGAAGAAGTCAACTGTATTTAATCAGAGACTGCCCCTTATTTCCACTGCCTTTCCTTTCAGTACCTGATCAGATAGTGTCCTCTTGTAAAGCTGCAGATCCTGCAATCTGCCTGACTTAATTTTTAAGAGCCTCCACCTTCTTTATAGCTGCAAAACTCTATGCTTCCCATTTAGCAAAAGATCTCATCTAAGTAGTTGTATGTTTCCCCTTCCCATAATCTTTATCATTAGCTATATCAATTTGCTTTCATAGCTTTCGCTGCAGTAAAAATCTAATTGCCTTTGTTTCTAGTAAAAAAAACCACAATATTTTTATTTTCTACTGTGCTATGTAAGTAGTCACTTTTAACATTTCATTTGTTATCTCTTTACCATTATTTGTTGGGCTGTTACTGTTCTTATCTTAGGAGGTTATTATGTAGAAGATTATGACAAATAAGAGTAGATAACTCAAGAACATCAAGCCTACTGAATGATTACCAATTTATTTTTTTTCCTAATAAAGTATCACAATTTCCTATCCTGAAAAAAACAGTTTGTGCATTATGGATTTACACTGGAAATCTAAACTGGAAAGGTTGATAATATGCTTAAACTTGTTGTGGTCTAGTGGGTCTTGAAAAATTGTTTATGTAGGAAATTATGTGATGACTTATGAAATCAGAATGATAAATCAATACTTCAGTGATTAAAACGCTGTATTTTTCTTATTCTAACTGGTAAATTAGTCACTCAAAAGCAGATAAATGCTCCAAAAATGCTAACCAATTTACTTTTGCTTTCCAGATCGCATGTATGGCACATGTGAGATAGACTGGGCCAAAGCCAACTTCTCCACAATCTACAAGTCCTATATTGTCTCCATTTTCATCTGCTGTTTTTTCCTCCCTGTCTCAGTCATGGTCTTCTCATATGTGTCCATTATCAATACTGTCAAGCTAAGCCATGCATTAACAGGACTGGGTGATCCCACAGACAGACAGAGGAGAATAGAGCGGGATGTCACCAGGGTAAGTTTGGCTTTCATGTTGTGTGCGATTCATTTCAGTGAAAATTGTCTTTCCAAAAAATTGGTCTCAACTGGAACAGAACAAAACAACTGAATTTCATGTCTCTATAATCTCTAATGGCAAAGCCTAAACACAGTGAGAAGTATCAGGTTTGTTTAAAGCTCCTACCTCGTCAGTTGGCTAGCAGTGGTGGTAGATCACATGTGTAAAATAATCTAAATATAATTGGAGTGGATTATAGAGCACAAACCCCCAAAATTTACTTTGGCAAAGGCTTTTTTCTTTCATAAGCTAAATTACTTCTGAGCATACACAGAAGTTACAGTGGAGCTTTCAATTTACTTACCGCTGACTTAAGTCTGCCCAAAGCCTTCCAAATTCATATAAACATACAGGGGACTGTAGCTATTTTCATCCCATTAGATGAGGCATTGCTCAAGCAAAGCACCATGCCAAAATTCAATATATAACTTCTAGATCTTCCTGGCTCCACCAAAGTAAAACTTTTGCTTGCTTGTATTCTCTTGTGAGTTGTACCCTCAGGACAATCTAAATGTTTCCCTTTCAGTCAAGTGTCCAAGCTCCAATTCCCAGTGTATTGCTTGGCCTGATGTAGTCTTTCAGAATAGATTTAAGACTATTCTTCTTCTGTCTTTCAGGTTTCTGTTGTCATTTGCACAGCCTTCATTATTGCATGGTCACCATATGCTGTTATCTCTATATGGTCTGCTTATGGTTACCCTGTGCCCAACCTTACCAGCATCCTTGCCAGTTTGTTTGCTAAGTCTGCCAGCTTCTACAATCCCATTATCTACTTTGGAATGAGCTCCAAATTTCGGAGGGACATTTTTGTTTTGTTCCATTGTGCCAAGGAAGTCAAGGACCCTGTCAAGCTCAAGCGTTTCAAAAACCTCAAGCAAAAACAGCAAGAGCCTTCCCAGAAAGGAGAGAAGTATGCAGGAGAAATGCACCCTGCACCAAGCCCTGATTCTGGGGTGGGAAGTCCAACCAATACCCCCCCTCCAGCAAACAGGGAAGTGTATTTTGGTATTCTTGATACACCATCTAATAACCCTAATATTGAATGTGATAGACTGTAAGTTTTGCAGCCACTTAACAGAGGCACCCACTTTGTGTTCAGGAAGACCCTCTTCAGTGCTTGAGTTATTTCCTAATTCCCTGTCCATCTGTTTCTTGCTATAGCACTGATAGCTATACAACTCAAGCAAATCAGGTGGTTAAATGATATTTTCCTTGTCTGTAGGTACAAAATGCTATGAAGCTCCTTGCAATGTGGGCAGCAGACCCAGTGCCAGAAACATTTGATTTTCATATGCATGCAGGAAGACTAATTTGTGAAAAGCAGGCATGAGCTAGCAAAAATAACCAATAGAAGCCTATCAAATGTTATGAATTAGGAGATTACATTTCTAAGTGTGTTTTTTGCTCAGCAGACCCAGCCCTAGAGGCTCAGTTTTAGCTCTGTGGTGCTGCACAGCCCAGTCTGTAGAAGATGGGCCCTGCTGAGGTTGCTGTGGAGCTGCTGCAGCTCCAGCAGCTGTGAGGTGCTGGGTAAAGCTCTGTGAGCACCAAGGTGTGCCCATCATGGAGCTCCAGACCCTGTGTTTGCAGGGCTGTGTGTGTCTGATTGCCTGTGCCTGACTATGTCTATGCAAGTGCTATATGAGTTGTAGATCTTGGCATTTTCCAGTTAGTGTAGCCTGAACAGTGGCTTCATACTTTTCCTTGCTGGCCTACAACAGAATTCTTTCCACTTTTCCAGGGAGCAAGGCCTGGCTGTAGCATTCAGATTCAGGAAAGCTGGCCTTTAATTTTACTGGTCTGTCTTCAAACTAGTTGTTTTTCTACCTGACTATTAAGCTGGAGCAAGAGATGTTATGTAGGCAATGAAACCCAAAATGATGCTAAGGTTGTAAGAGTGCTGATGAAGTGTGGCATCAGAGCTATTCACAAAATATAATCCAGTGCTTCACTCCTGCTTCTAAAGAAAGGTTTTGTACCTCCTTAGGGGTAAAAAAAATTGACTTCTAGGTAAATGTAACTAAGTAGCAGTTAAAGATAGGAATTTAAATAGCAAAGCTGTAGGCTTAAATCAGTAGCAAGACTATCAGGTGTTATAATATCCAATTATTCCATCAAGTTCATTTTAGAGAGTCAAAGTGAGAGAGTATATTTTCAAAACTCCCTGTATTAGAAATTAACTGCATACTTCTATAAAAATGTCTTTCTGTTAGCCATGGAAATTGTGGGTTTGTTTAGTGCCATTTACAGCTTAAACAAGGGGGGAAAAAAATGAAGAAAAGAAAGCCCAACAACATTGGTTGTTAACCTCACTGCTATTTATGACTCTTTGGAATCTCACTGTCTGGGTGTGCTAAAATATAGTTGTTTTGCAAAAGTATGCTTTTCCAGATGTATTTCTTGGGAAAGTTACAAAGAAAGCCTGCCTTCATTTCCCCCATTACTGTATTTGTTTTGAGAAAAATCACCTCTGTTTTGAAGTTGAATACAAATAAACATTGTAAGCAACAGTGGGAAACTGTGTTTTCTTTCATGGCCACAGATCTCAACTACAAGAGTGTTCATTTTTCTGGAAAATTTTGAGAGATGGGTGCTGTTTCATTACCATAAATAATTAAAAGCAAATAAGTAACCGGTTTGCTTCCAGATTGCCCTAAATGATTTAATCTACTTCTGCAGCTAGAGCAGAAGCAAAGTCCTGTCACAGCTGGATGAAGCCAGGCTGGGCTAGCCAAAGCTAGCACATAGTTTTGAAAGCTTTTAGGTGTAGCACAGAATCCACCTTGGTAATCCTGCTGGATTGAGCCTTTTTGTTGCTGAAAGTGTGTAGGGTTTTCCTCCAAGAGGAATGCCACACAGCCCTGTCAGATGTGGGTCTCAGAGATACCTGCAGCTGCAAGGGTGATGGACACCTGCCTGTAGAGCTTCCATAGCCAGAGATGCCAGGCTAGCTTTTAATCTGTATTTCCCTCCTTTATGGATAACTAGGGAATATTCTTGCCCCTGCTGCATTGTAGCAGTGGTGTTGATCTCAGGATTCAGCCTCTGACAGGAAAAGGTGTGAAAAAGGGCAAGGTAGAACAATGAGGCCTTTTCCAAAGAGTACCCTCAAAGTGCAGCTGAAATCCATACCTGTTCATAGGTGATGGAGCATGTGCAGTGAGGTTAGCCTGGGGGAAGAGGAGGGGGTAGTAAAAATGAGTCAGATTAGGAGGAGAGGAAAAACATAAGAGGGGGAAAACCAGATAAGCAATGGAGCAAGGAGCCAAAGGATGCATACCTATTGAAAGACAACTAGAAATAACCAACACAGACAAAGCCTTGACTGGGCCATGGAAAACCTCCCTCCTACAGTTCTTTGTAGATATAAGGTAATACCATGGGACTGTATAACTGTAGAGCAGAAAAATCTGGTTTTGCAGGTTACACAGGGGGAAAAGAGAATAGATGGCCCTGCAGGCACCAACTCCTGCTACAGGTTCAGCAACAGCAGGAGCACATTTGTCACTGAAGCTACTCAGGTTAAAAAAGCTTCCAGCCTTAAAGCATCACTGCCTTATAGCAGCACCCACCACACCAGCAAGTGGCTGAACCCATCACCACTCAAGTGCAGGGAAGGAAATGCACCTCAGCATTTCAGCTATATGGATGAACAGAAATCAATTTCACATAGAATCACAGAATCATTAAGGTTGAAAGAGACCTCTAAGATCATCAAGTCCAACCACACTTATCACTAACATGCCACTAAATCATATCCCTAAGTAGAGCATCTAAACACCTCCAGGGACGGTGACTCCACCACCTGCCTGGGCAGCCTATGGCAAGACTTAACAACTTTTTCAGTAAAGAAATTCCTCCTTATATCCAATCTAAACCTCCCCTGGTGAATTTGTAAACCACTTTGCCTGTGTCCTGCATTTCCTCCCCTTGTCTCTGGTCCTACACGTGCCTGGACAAGGCTGGCCCCTACTGTTGCCTCTAGAGATGGACTCCTCTGCCTGTTGAGCTCACACCACCAGTCAGAGACAAGCAAAGAGCTTGAGTGCTTGAGAAAATCAGCAAGGATAGATAGAGTCTAGGTATGCTGAAGGGGACTGATTGGGTGCTTTTTAACTAGCAAGAATGAACAGTGCAAGCAGCATAGAGTCCTGGAGTCAGATTACTCTTTCCCATATCGTTGCTGTTCCCCACAATCTTGGAGTTACAGTGGATGAGTTTTAGCAGCAGAGATGCAAGAGAGCTGTTGTCCTGACTAATATTCTGGCAACAAGGATGCTTTCCTAGGAGACCAAAGGTTTGAACCTTGGTTTTATGAGATGGTCTTACAAGGGAGGTCCTACTCACCTTGACAAAGCAAAGGGCTACCTCCTCCCAATGCTTTCTTTTTAGAAACACTACATTTTTACTTTTTTCTAATGCAAAAAGCTGATGGCCATGCCAAAGGCCATTAACTGTCATATCTCCACAAGATAGGATATCCCATCCTAGTTCTACCACTTCATCTTGTGTGAAGGCATGCAGCAGGCAGGCAGCGTGGACTTGCTAATAGGAGCTGCATCTTTCACTACCTCTACCAGGGCCTTTTTCAATGTGTTTTGTATTGAATAGATTTGTGCCAGCCTACACAAATCAGATCTCATGTCTGTTGCTAGTATCCTGTTGGTTTCTTGTCATGAGGTAGGAGAACAATATCCAGATCTTCCTCTCTTTGGCATAGAAACTCTGGCATCTATGTTCCTTCTGTCTCTCTTGTTCAGCCCTGGATATTACTGTAATTGTTGGGGTTGGTTTCATGTATGACACACTAAAACTAAGTAGCATTATCTGGTAGAAGCATTTCAATCATTTCAAAGGATGCTCTCAGCATTTGCTGGCTTGTTCCAACAGGATCTGAGATAGAGGTTAGCTCTCTTTTATCCTAGGTGCAATAAACCCAGCCAAAAAACACCTTGCTTAGCTGTTCATTATGCAGTTCTGTACTCACAGCCCTGTTGACATCATTAAAGCACTCCAGCAAAAATAACATGCCTGAGCATAGTAAATTCACTTGGAGCCCTCAAGCCACCCTCTAAAATGTGCCTTTAGCTACTCTACATATTCAATTCCAAACATCTCCCAACTGTTTGGATTAGCTATTGATTGGTATACTCAGCAGGAGAGTTCTTAATGACCACACAATTCATATATTTACATGTATATCAAAACCTCATCAGCTTTTACACAATTGTTTACTATCAGTGCTATTTATAATGATCAACATATCTGTATTATACCATAATCACTGCAGTTATTAATCAAGAAATGCACTTATTAATACTCACATGTCCACCTTGGCCTTGAAGGTGGGTTAGCCACATCCCTGTCACTGACACAACACTTCCACTTGGGTGACACAGTTAAACCAGGACGACTTCTGTTCAATTATTTCCACTTTTAAAAGCAACCTCTTCTAGTTTGAAGTGGGGAAGAGAATAAACCAAACCAAAATAACTATAGTAGTTTGTTTATTTATGCCAAGAAAACCTCCTGGGCTTTCATTTTCCTTGCTGGCATTTTTGCCAAGCTGAGTATACTCAGGACAGTGAAATACACAGCAACATTTCTTAATAGCTTTGACATTTCTAATGGTAAGATGAATAACTTGAGTGTTTCGTTGGAAGGAGTGGGCTAGCCTACTGCAGTCCAGTCCCTGTTCTCAGTGCTATTATCTCAGAGAGAGAACTGGAGACAAAATCCTTTCCTGAGGGCAGGGCTAGACAACAAGATGTTGTTCTCCTGCTACCATTGTGCATGCTCTCACCTTGGGCAATAATGAAAGAGATTGCTAACTCTACCATATCTGTATTTTCAGCTGTTCTGGAGACAAGTCAGCCTGGCAAACCATGTTCTCTTGCAGTGTTTTGTGTGTCCTTCTGCCTACCTCTCAAATTGCTAAAGGCTTGGAGTCTGAACCTTCTCAGTACATCAGCAAATGCAAAGGACTTTTGCAAGCACTTTGGGAACCCTGCAGACCAAAGTAAAGATGCCTACAGGGTCAAATGGTTCTGTCTCTAGTAAGTGGTGTGAAATGCCTAATTTCTCTCTGCAGCAAAGACTCCACAGTAGCTGTCCTTGAATCCCTTCCTGCATTGATAATCTAGGAAGATGGAAAGCTACAATACCATGCAACTGGATAAAATAATTCCTCCAATTCCTCGTGGTCAGCATATAATCCTTCTTTCTGGCTGATGGCAATTGGGTGATTAGCAGGCTAATTTGAAAACAGGATCTTCTCCAGAAGAATAAAGGTGCTACTGGATACACATATACCAATTCCTACAAGAAGCTTTGTGCCTTAAAGACTCACAAAACTTCATATACCCACATTCATATTGAGAGAGGTAGCTAAGTGAATTGCATTGACTGCAGGAGAGAACAGGACTCTGTCATCTATGTATGATGACTTAAGAACACAAATTTAAGATTAAATTTAAGATTTAATCTGCAGATTTAAAAACACAAATGTAGATTTAATACATACTTCTCAAAGTTTGTTTTCTGGGTAGGGCTTTCTGGGGGGGTTGTTTTTTGGGTGTTTTTTTTTTGTAATCTATCTTTATAACAATAACACATCATAGAAGTGAAGCAAGATTGTGTCCTTCATGTGTAGGAGACACACAAGAGTAGAATTAAGACCCAAAGCATGTCCAAATTGTACTACAATAAGAACACAGAACAGTAAGGAAATTACTAAATGGAAAGTATAATCCCATTGCCAATATAAAAATCAGGGCCACACTGAATGATAAAAACAATCATTAAAAAAAACACCCCAGAACTACCAGCTGTCTGTGCCAATAACCATCATCTTTAATGCTCATTGAATGAGACAAAAGCCCTTTGGGGATAACAAACACACAGCATTTAATTATGTAATAGGATGAAACCTAGTAAAAAAAGGAGTGGAAGGACTTGCAGACATCATTGCAATAAAAGCCCTCCCTTGCTGATGTTTGACAGCCTCTAGTAGCCTTTGACACTGTTCTTCAGCCAGGCTGATGAAAGAACCACTGCTAGAGCAAAGCTGAATGGCCCTGGAGGCTGTGCACGTGGCTGGAGAAACATCTGCTGGGTCCAGCACAAGGTCATAGAATTGTTCAGGTTGGAAAAGAGCTTTAAGATCATCAAGTCCAACCATTAACCTAGCACTGTTAGCCAATCTCTGGGATAATATATGGCCTATATGTGGATTTAAA
Organism: Bucco capensis; assembly: GCA_013396975.1. Taxonomy (NCBI): domain Eukaryota; kingdom Metazoa; phylum Chordata; class Aves; order Piciformes; family Bucconidae; genus Bucco; species Bucco capensis. The sequence continues at coordinate 443,163 of VWZO01020100.1, forward strand.
GGGAATGGGAAACAGGCTTTAGTTCATCCTTGGCTGATGGCATGTTATCTGACAATCCACCCTTCAGCTTCCTTTGCTGAAAGGCCATCAAGTACAGCATCATTATTATTATTACTACTATCAGAAAAAAATTATCCTAGGCAAATGGTCGACTCAAGAATTCAAAAGTGTAAGTCCTAGCTCCAGAGATGAGATCCATATCTCCCCACAATTTGCAGGAGCTATTGCCATACCATTCCTGATCTTTTGAGTCATGGCAAGGGAAAACATTCATATTTAGAAAGCTGATATAACTTATTCTTTGAAAGATGCTGTACACTCTTGGAAATGCACATTCTTGAAAAGATAATACACCTTAATGTGTTGTCATGGACAGGGAGTCCAAAGGAGTGAGGGTAGAACATCATGAAAGTCACTGAGGACTCTCCGACTATAAAAGCACAAGAACACCTTGGCTAGTGAAGGAAGACTCAGATCAGGCATGCAACATATAAAAGGACAAAGAAAAGCATAGCAATTTTATTGGCCTGGTGGGATGTTATATTTTATTTCAGTTTCTCCTGGGATGACATAATCCAACTGAAGCATGTAAACATCTGTAAGGATTGGAGGTGTAGCATGGTGTATTTACCCTGCAAACTCATGGGTTGGCAGACTGGGAGCACAGCTTAGACTCATGTTTTTGGAGTTGTTGCCTATTTGGTGAGCTACAGTACTGCTTGAACTGGCTGTTTTCTTTTTGGGAGACAAATGTCACTGCTAGACCTCGGCTAAATTCACAAGAAGGTCTTAAACACTTCAGCTTCTGAGAAGAGTCAGAGCTTTTACAAGAAGTGGAGCACACGGGCTTAGAAAGAGATGGAAAAAGGTGACTCTCTCTTAGAGGGCTGTGAGGAAAAACCAGGCTAGCACTAGGATAACCAGTCACACATAGCTGCAGATAAAGGAGCCAAAAACCCTTCACATCACAACTTACAACTGAGAAGAGCAAGGCTGCAGCAGTATTTAGCAGACTTGAGTGTTCCTGCTGTTTGCTTATGCCCCCCTCACTGGCTCTGTGTAATTGTTTCTGCTGCCCACCCACATCTCTGTTGATTCTCTGTGACCCTGAGGAGAAACAGTTTCACACTTCCACCCTAACAGGAATCCCACATTTCAAGCTGTGTGTTTGCAGCTTGTTTTATTGCCCTATCCCATGTTATACCAAATATGTACTACTGGTAGGTGCTTGGCAACAGATAAGGAAGAGCATAGCCAACAACTAGAATGTTAGCATAGGTGAATACAAGCCCAAACCACTTTCTGATAGGAATTCTTACTGTGAAGCAGGCATGATTTTTCCCAATTGCTTTCCCTCACCCAACCTACTATGAAAATAGAGCATATCATGGATTAGTGGAACATGGAGTTCCCACAGTGTTAAGTCTTCCCTGTTCTGCCCATAAATAGCCCTTTAAGCATTTACCACACTAGCAGCAAAGAATAGCCCTAGCATATGCATCACAAAACCCACTACTGAGAGTAATCTCCCTGAAGTCCTTCTGCAAACACAATGTGCATTTGGGACCATTCCCCCTTTACAACCAGATGAAGTTAACAGCATTAACAATAACAGCAACAAAGTTAACAGTGTTAGTTCTATTGCCACAATATATACCTGGGATGACACTTCTGGACTCATCAAATTATATTCTCCAAATAAAACTCAATGAAGAGGCTCAATAACCACCTGCAAAATCTGGGCTTGTACTTCATCCAGCAAGGTCAGTTGTAGTTCAGTGGGCACAGTCAGGTCTAGCAATGCTCAGCATATGGTCTCTCAGCTGTAGATCCCAAATGATGTGCCTCAGCTGCCCCTAATCCTGAAGAATCTGATTGTCTTCTGAATAGCAGAATGCACCCAAAGCACTTCTGCCGTGAAAAAGTTAGGTTTATCTTACTTTTTTATATGGAATCTTGCACAATAAGCAAAGTAAAAAGTAGCTCTAGTTTGGGCAGTCACAGTCTTTAACAGTGTCGAAATTATTGTTTTCTCAGTCACAACAGCAGGTTTACCTCATCTTTTGATCTCATGGACTTACAGCATTTCACTGACCTACCTAATCTTCAAAACACCTAAGATTCTGCCATTCTAACTGCCATCTTAACTTACAGCTGACCATAGGAAGCCCCCATTTCAAACAGACTACTTTCAGTCATTAAGATAAGAACAACACAGCAAAGAAAGCTTTTCCAGACTCCCCAGAAGACAACCAGCTCATCCCCATTTACAAGCATCAGACTGTAAATCCCTCTATTAACCCAGGTTACAAAAAGAGGACAAAAGACCAGACCATCAGGCAGCAAGAGGGCATGCTCCCAGCCTCTAGCTGCCATTCACACCCTTCCTTGACACCTGGATAAACCCAGCAAGGATTAAATATACTCAGCAGGACTGGGAAACTAGCCTGGTCTGTGTGGCTGGGCTCCCCCTTCAACACTGCTTTGACTTAGTCACAATTATTTCAGGCTTTGTTAACCAGGCGTGGGTCAATTTGACTTACTCAGCAACAAGCTTAAAAAACAAATAATCCAATTAATGAAAGAAGCAGAGTGTAAAAGTGTTTGGAAAGGGTTGGGAAAAGCCAGGAGGAGCAGCTGGCACATCCCTTGTGGGATGTCCCCCTCCAAACAAGGGTGTACAGAGGCCTCTTGTTAGCTCGGTAGGGATGGCAGCATGGCTGCTCTTTGAACCCCACACTCTGTGACATTTTACTGGGACTGTGACATTTCACTGGGACTCAGAAAACCCAGGCAGGGGTGGGACAAAGCCCTGTACACTATGCAGACACTCAGGCTTGCAGTTAAATAAACTGCAGAGACAAACCCTAACATTTGCAACTGCTGCCCGCTTCCGATCCTGCGACAAGATCTCAGCAAGAGCTTATATAAATTTCCCTCTAGCCCACCACCCAGCCTTCATTAGGCAACAACAAAGAAGTGTCAGAAGTGATTTAAGAGCATATCTTTAGCCCTGAAATGAGTGTTTGTGCTTGGGCTGGGAAGGGAGAGGGGTGTGGGAAGGGGAAGGCTGAGAAACATTCACAATTATTCACATTGCAACCACAGCATACATGTGTAGAGCTATTCATTTGAAATGTTGTCCTTGATAATGGCATTCAGCTGCAGAAATCTCTAAATATCATTTAGAAAGAGAGACAACTCCCCTGCCTGCCTGGAGTAGTAAAAATTCGAGGCTTTGGCTTAAATTCCTTGTACCACCTCTCTAGTCCTGGCCCTTGCTGTGTAGAACCTTGTGATTAAGAAGTCATGTTACTGCAACAAACCCCACCATCGATGTTCTCCTTCAGAAAGGGTCATCACAACCATTATGCCTTGCAAAGCCAGGGTGAAATCTCCCCAGCCCTAAATAATGGCTCCAATTTTGTGTCTATGGCCATGGCAGTTTTTAGACATGGCCAGCTCTCTAAGATGGGATGTTGAGGCTCTGAGAGACCCAAACTCTTCCTCAATGGCTATGTTTGTTCCTGCTGGACCCAAGCAGCCAGGATCCTTCCTACATTTTCTCCCCACAGTGCTAAGAGAAGGAAAAACAAAGGGAATCAGAGGAGAAATATCCCCTCTCCCTTTTCCATTGTGCCCTTTCTTATGTCTGACCCTTGGAGCAGAGAGCTCACAGAAACCACCAGCAGCACTAAACAGCCCAAGATAAACTCATCACACAAAGTGTGAAGCAGTTTTGGGCTGCTGTGCCCTGGTGAGCTATCAGTGGAGACACAGAAGCTGAACCAGGATCCAGACGCACCAAGGTCTGGCTGCAACTGTAACTCACCAAAATTAACAAGCAGATGCCTTGCTCAGCCTTCTTCTGGCCTAAGTTACTCCTTGACCTTCTCCCTGCAACTCCCAAACCCCTACTGGAATGCAAGAAAAACCATTAGGATTTTGGAAACCAAAACCCAAGCACTGATCTCAGCACATAGTGTGATGGAGGTGCAGCAGCAGGAAACATTTCCCTTTTGCCTGGTCCTGGGCAACTCCTTCCCCAGTACATACATCTTTGCAGCAGGTATCTGCAGAGCCCTGGATGTCTCTGGGAGCCATGGGGACCTTGGGAATCGCTCACAGCCCTAAAAAAAACCCAGAACCTGTCTGCAATATCTCTGGGGGTTTTTTGCTGGATTAAAAAAAGACAATAGCTTCATACATCCATGCTTCTTCTGACAGAAACCACCAGTTTTCAAAGCTATTTGTTGACCTATTTGCAGAAGAGCTTCCTATTGCCATCAATCCCAAAGAAGCAAGCCAGGTTAAAGGACAGGGCTCTCCTGCAGCCACTTCCTTAGCTCAGGCTTGGGAAGGTCAGCTTTTTGTGGAGCAAGCTATGGGAGACAGGCTCCCTGGTCCTTTATATCTTCAGTATCCCAAGCACCTTTTCAAACTCAGTCAAGTAAGCTCTGTGCTTCTGAGCTTTCATTTGTGCAAAAGCTGCTTGCCTTTCTTTTCTTCTGATACTTTATAAGAACAGGCATGTAATTTAATTTTCTCTCTCTTTTCACTTTCTTTCACTGCCTGCCCTTCTTTGAAAAGAGCTTTGAGAACCTTGGGTGGAAAATAATTTTTAAAGTAGTTTGAACACATTTACAGTGTTTTCCAAAATATAAAACACTCTGAGGAATTAGCAAGCAGAAAATGTAGAGGCTTTCCTCTTACAATTCTTCTGGGGATTTAATGCTGGCAATTATAAGAATGTAAATGGTATTTCCAGCTTAACTGTGCTTGTGACTAAGCAATTTATTAGAACTAATTTACTTAATTTAGGGATCAAAGTGCAGAACTCACCTTATAATGTGTGATTGTGGCACTGGAGGAAAGGAACAGGGGATAGAGAGATTTATTTTTCTAGTAAGATTTGAAGAAGGTTGTTCAGCTTTTTTTTTTTTAATGTAACAAAATAGCAGCATTTCTTCTCAAAGCTTGATTTCAGAGAAGGATTTAAAGTTGCATTAAATCTTTCTGTGGCCTTTAAAGGCATCACAGAAGAAAGATGGCTCCCCTTTGCTCTTCTATTTCTACATTGCTGCATTAACTGAATTGCTACAGCATGGAGTGATATTTGTGCATACTGTCTGTTTTCTGGTTTTCAAAGTGGAAATAAATTGTGAGAAATTACTGGCTTACAAAAAGTACAGATTCATACTGCTGCTCTGCAGAAACCTGTGTCTACATCTTATATCCCTTAGGATACACCTCATTGCTCTTTATGGCCAGAAATGTCCCAAAAAACCTTGATACTTGGGTAAAATTGTGGAAATTGGCAGCAAAGGGGGTCATAGCAGTTCTTCCCAGCCTGCACTCCCCAACTCTGACTTGTTGGCACACATAATACAATAAAATCTTAGTGACAAATAGCCTGTGCAGGAGGAAGGGACATGAGTTTCTTGCCTGCAGCCCTGGCCCATAGCCCCTAGGCCAGCTGCCCTTGGTAGGCAATAACATTTCCAATGCCAGGCTGGTCCACATACACCAGAGTAATTTGTTGAAGGTTTTAGTAGCTGACAGTAGTTTGAAGCTTCAATACATTCACAGAACAATGAACATTTGGATGACAATCAAAGACACACCAGAAACACCATCTCTCCCATCTCACTGCAAGTGAGAGGAACAGAGGCCCAGGATGGAGGAGAGGGTAAAGGCTGGAATCTCTACCAGTTCACTGGGGTCTGCATGCCTGGGGAGGCTCTTACATCACTCTACACCCTCCTTGTATCCACATCACAAGCCCCCAGGTGCATCTTCCATCACATTCCCCCTGCCTTATCCCTCTAGCAGAACCCCAATTTTCCCTGCCCTTTTTCTCCAGTGTCCTGGAGTTAGCCCACAGCACCAGGACCCTACAATCTCTCTCCTTTCCTTCCCAACTAAACTCAGCCTTGCTGAAACACTGGACAGTCTGTCTCCACAATAAGTATCATCCTCCAGAGAAGATGCTGCCAGCACCTGGAATCATATGAAGAGAGGTTTATATGGATGAAGCATCACACAGGAGTTGGAGGGACTCTGAGTATTCCTGCCCCTATGCTGAAATCCCTCATTCCTACACAGGTCCATGCCACCCTGTTCCCCACTCCACCAGCTGGATTGCTCCTGGAAACATTGTCTCTCTGGAAACAAATGGATCTCTAGGAGAACAATTGGCAAGGAGACTCTAGAGGGAGGCCAAGCCACCAGCACTCAGTTGGGAGAGAGCAATGTCAGCCCTCACTCATTGAGCCTGTGCACAGGGGCACATGCAGAGAGGCTTTTCATTAACTCTGGCAAATAGCTGTTTTCAAAGATACATACCAGCAAGGAAAATACATTAATCCACCCATTAAACACACTGTGGCAGTTCTGGCCCCGCTCTATGTTTGGACATTTCTGCTTGCCAGGGCAGCACTCTGATTTCTGCCTGTTGCCTCCAGAAACAACCTGCATTTTGAACAGGCTTCAGTGCCAAGACTTAAAGCTGGAGAATACAAGGATAAGGGCACCACAGAGTGGATGCAGTCAGTTGCTGGGAGACAGCCATGAGCTCTCTACTGTGAAGTGGCTTTTACTGGCATTACCTACTTGCTCTGACACCTGATGCCCTACAGAGCATAAACAGAAAACACATCAGGAAAACAGTCAGAAAGAACAGAGTGAAGACTGTTACTGGGTTTACATTTTCCAGGCCTGATTTGCAGTGAATAGTTGAGCTTTGCTGCCAAGGGAAGGGGCACTGTGATCCAGAGTGAGACCTGGTATTCTTGGCAAACTGAATGAACAGTGGCAGTGATAGCACATGGCTGGCACTGGAAGCAGGCAGATAGGGAAAGCATGCTTGAAAAAGCCATTTGTATTTGCTGAGAGCTTTGGTCCTCAACTGCAAATTGTACCACTCAACTCAGCACTTCTGAAACTTTTGATTAACAAAGAGCACTCTCCTAAGCAGATGACTTTACTCCTCATATGGGGAGCTTTATACTGATGAATCAGGGTTTATATGAGGTAGTAGAACAGTGAAATATATCCCACTTAGTCTGGGAAGACTCAATCTCCACCTGCACTGAATTCAAGATGAACAAAATCCATATGCTGCACTTCCTACAGACCCAGTTCTGTTCAGTCACCCATACACTTTTGTTTGCAATAACTGCAAGTTCTGCCCAAAAATGGTTCTTAAAATTTACTTCCATTATGGCAGCCTCATGGTTTCTGATAGTGGACTGGTGAGACAGAAGCATCACAGTCCACCTCAGTAACATCACAGCTTTTAAAGTTGGTTACCCCACTTCAGATTCAAAGGCCTGTGGCCACAATTAGGGCAAACCCTTCCCAAGCAGCCACTGTTGGCATTTCCTGATCCCAAAATGTGACAGGGTCTGTTCCAGCCCCTGCATTTACTGTTCACTTTATTTATGCCTCAACACAGCATTTGTGGCAGCCTCTGTTCTAAATCTGGCACTGGGAATATGGAGCAAAAGAGGTAAGGGTAGCTGCATGGCAAATGTAATGAAGATTTACTGGTGCCCTTTATAGCTCACTGTTGTATTTTAAGTGTAAGTACATCCTCCATCTGTTTTCTTTCTTCCTACAGAGATATATCTTGAAAAATCAAAGGAAAGCAATATCTGAGCATTGCTTCTTTCTGCTACAGTCCAAGATCTACAAGCAAATCCAGCTGGCTTGTTGGTCCTCACTAGGAAAGTGACTAGTAAAGTGACTGCCCAGAACTTCAACCAACCAACCAACCATCCAAAATCAGTTCAATTCCATGACAGTTCAAATGGTCACTGCTCAATTGGAAAGGCTCAAGCTCTCCACATATCAATCACAGAAAAAGATCCCTTACCCCTTTCCCTCTCTGAACCCTCATTTTCTGATCCTGCCCAGTTGTTGCAGCATGATCCCAGGTAGATTCCATTCCCACTCTGTGTACTGCAGGAGATCCAGGGCAAAGGGTTTATCAGCTCTCACTTTAACATATATAACTATATATATGTATACATATATATATATATACACAACATATATAACAAAACTATAGCAAACCTGAAAAGTATAACTTTGTCACCTTTTGTCCTTTTCTTCCATGTGGGACAAACAAATGAACTTGGGACTTGAGGCTTACTGACAGAGCCCAGCTCTCTCCAGTCTCACCATCTCTGTTGAGAAATACTCAATACATAGTGTAAATTTGGTATCTATCCTTTTAAGCCAAGCATGCCAACATTATGCATTCATTTGGCCCAGGAGTTCTCCTCATTCATAAAAAGAAAAAACAGATACCTGGCTACCCAATTGCCCTAATTGTTTAAAGAAGTTTCTGATGCTGGCAGTGACCACAGCACACATAACTCAGTCTCCATACCTTTCTCAAGACAAACACATCAGTGTATTTTATATAAGCCTTCCAGGACATTGGTTATTCTACATACCTGAGGTCAATTTAGATGTAAGTGCTATAAGCAAACAATGTTAACTCCCTAGCTGTCTTGCCATCACAATTATGCTCCCCATGCCTTGTTCTCTTCATGTATAAATGGTTTTCAAGCACAGATTACCTTAAGTGCAATAATGCCTAAGGTAGTATTTTATGTCAGAGTTTAAGAAATGTAGAGAAAGTGCAGAATTTGAACCCCACTGCCACTTGCTAGGGGTTAGCACTAACATGTGCAGCCACAGTGTCTTTGAGCACAACAAGCACTGTCTGGATGTGCAAGACATCTTGGGGTGTTACAACTTGGAGATGATTCTGCTCTCTGATTCCTGTCCTAGTATTAGGTGGAAAAAGCTTGAGGGTAATTGACTGAGAGCAGAAAACTTGTTCTTTCTACTTAAGCACTTGGATGGGATTAGATGTGACATAGCTACACATGATCGTGTAGAAATAATTTATCTGTGCTTTCTGTCCTTATGTGCAGAGTCAGAAGTTTATAGGACTGGCTTACCAAGCCTGTTAGTGGTCAGTTGAGAAGATACAGTCAACAGTTTCTGTGTGATGATCACAGGCCAGTTAGCTCAGCTCTGAATCACCTTGATTCCTTATACATTTCCTATTCATAAGAGCTCATGGTTTTAAAAGCATGGCCCACAGCCCCACATCAGAAGAGCAGTGTGCACCTTGAGTCCCATGAGTGGAACAAAGACCCAGTGTGCAGGAGACTTTGCACTTTGCCCCTAAAAATTTCCCAGCCAGAGATCAGATTTCTCTAAAAATTTTGCAGGCATATCTTGTTCTGTAACACAGATGAAGATGATTTTCTTTCCCTATGCCTACACTGGTGGAGCCAAAAGTCACCTTCCTGACCAAAAGTCACCAAAAGCCACCTACACCTGTCTCTGATAGTACCCTGACAGTTGGATATGGTCAGGTTGTTTTGGGCCATACCCATTGGTGAGCATCAAGCCCAGAACATGTGAAGTTATTTGCCATTTCCAAATGGGTGAGGTTTCCCCTATTTCATTTTCCTGTCCATCACTGCTTGCAGACAGAGTGAAACAGGAGGAATCTTACATTTCTGTGTCAACTGAAACATGCAAGCCCAGTAGTTACATTATAGAGAAAAGCAACAAAAAATGTTGGAGTTTGGTTGTTAACAAGAATTAGATTAAGTATAATGATCTTCCCCCCAGTGATCAGATTTTATTCCACATGCCCTTTATCCAGATGTTACCCAAAGCAATGTTTTTTAGAACAAAAAACTGTGCACCTTGAAAATTCTGCATCACAGTTGATCTCAACTTGAAGATCTATTTAAGGGTCTGTGACTAAGTTCCATCAGCAAGTGTTTGCTCTTCCAGGTCTACTGCTAACTCTGTTTGAAAACACCAGCTCTCCTTGCTGAGTCCTGGCCACTTTATCTTCTCTGCCTGTGCTAACATTGCTTACACATATCATATATCTTTCTTTCTGATATTTTCTCTTCCAGAGTGAAGGTAATATATCTAAGTAGATCATAATTCAACGCAGCCACTAAATTTTCCTCAAAAATGAAGAACCTTCAAACACTCTTTGAAACCAAAGTATTTGACTCTTGATCTGATTCATTAGCTGCTTCATTAAGACTTTAATGGGACAGATTAGAGATCTGTGTTCTTTTGCTTTCAGGCTTCATAGCACAGTGGAAACAAAGCAACTCTGCATGTCAGAGCTACACACTTAGAAATGAATAGAGCAGTGGTTTTCCTAAATTGTTTTACTGACAGGAGTTCCTGAGCTGCTGCTGTTGTGGTGGAGTGTGGCTCCTTCCTCACTAGCTGTGTAGGTATGTGTATGTGCAGATCTATGGCACACAGGAGTGAAGACTATATCCCCTGGAATTTGTCACCTCCCCTAAGTGTACAATCATTCATTTAATTATATTTTCATTGGACCCTTCTAAATCCTGCTTTAACTACCAAGCAAATGAAAATACAATACAATAAAACTTCAAAACTACCACTACAAACAGTACTACCAATTAGTAGGAAACTCAAAAGAATGCCTCTGATGAGAAGTAATGGTGGGAAACATGAGCAGATACAGAGCATTTGTCCATTCCCCAGACAATCATGTTCAATACCTGTTGTCTTCCACCCTAGAAGCTTCTGACTGCTTGATCACTCCTTTTGCAAACAGATCTTTCCTTGTGGCAAATCCCAGCAGCAAAGTGAAGCCACATGCCATGGTTTACCTCTTGCTCCTGCTCCTTGTGTTGGGTGCTTTGCTCTTGGGTGGTTGGAAATTGCTTCTGTCAGGGAAGAGCACAGGCAGTGCTTGGAAATGTTGTGATAAAAAGAGACAGCCAGTGCTCTCCTCAGTGCTTTGTTTTGATGCTCTTCAGCTCTCCTTTACACATAAGGAGGGGCTCAATACCCTGGATAACGACAAACCTAAATAGGTTTTCTTTTTCTGCCCACTCAGTGTTTCTGCTTTGCAGTTTCTGGGATGCACATTTCCAGTGTGCTGGGTTAGCTCATAGTCAGCCATGCAGAAGTGTGCCAGCTCACTGACAGCATCCTTGACCCTAATCCCCAAGTGGATCCTGTCAGGATGTGATGGATCAGGTGGGTACAGTGTGGACAGGGTTGCACCACTGCTGGGTTTCTGGAAGCAATAGAGCTGTATTCACACACCACTGCATTTGAGCTAAGTCCTGCCAGGTCCATGCTGGCTCTTTGCCCTTGATACAATTTACCCACAAATTAGGATAATCAGTCCATGGAAAATGAGAAATTAATCTATCAGCGCCTTCCTTTGTAAAACTACCATCCTGCAGCAGCAACTGTGAAGCATGACCTTGGTGTAAATGCTGTCACTGTTACTTTGAGACCTTCACAACCACATTCCACATCCCTCAATGCATTGATGTGGGTACCAGAAGCTGAACCTTAGGAGAACTTTTTGCCTGTGCCAGTTATCCCAATCATCCACTGCTTCTGATATCTTAGCTCCATCACTCCAGCTATTTCTATGCAGTCCTGTCCTCTGCTCTACAGACACAGGCTGAGACTTTGCTATCCAACCATGGCTTGCTTTGCCAAAAGCTTACTCTTGAGCAGTCTCACTTGTATTGGTTTGAGATCAAGATGTTTCTTTGACAACTCACTGACCTGAGACTTTAAAGCCATATGGGAAACTCAACATGTACATAGATGTCCATGAATTTCTGAAAATAAACCATCTAAAGGGAAAATAAGTAGCTCAACAGCAGTGAATGTCTGTACCCCAGAAATTTAGAGTATTTCTATCAGCATCTGCAGGCAAGGAGTTTTTGTGGGGACTTCAGCTCTCCACCAGCACTGGTAAATGACACAGAGCCACTTAGTTGCAAAAGCCTAATAAGAAGATGTCTTGCCCCTAGCACCTAATGTACCTCTAAAACTTCAGTTCTAAGAATTCTCTGCTTTTGCACATGATTAGCTGAATAAATAAACCTCACAAAGCCTTATGAAAAAGGTGATGATATTTTGAAAGTGTTAACTTGAATTAATAAGACTTTTGGATTGGGGCAGGGGGAAGCTGGGCCAACCACTACTCCAGTGACACATGTTCTCTATTACACCCTTTTTCTTCACTCCAGGAAGGAAAAAGGAATTAACACAGAGAGAGACACAGAAAAGACTTGTTTGTGGATTGGAAATGAAAACTTCAACTACTTTAAGGAAAATAATAACAATAAAATGAAATATATATTAAAAAATTACCACACCCAAACACCCTTTGATGGAAACTACCTCACGATCACCAGAAGGATTCAGCAGTAGATGAGAATCAGACTCAGGGGCTGGATCCTAGAACTGGATTCAGGAACTCTTGGATCAAGATCAAAGGCAGAACAGAATCCTGGAGCAGCAGAGCTGGGCTTCTGATTCTCATAAGGAGAGTTACCAGTCCTCCACACCAGATGGATCAGCTGCTCAACTTTCAAAAAGAGTGGAGAACCAAACCTCTCCTTTTTTGTATTCACTGTTAATTATGTGCTAAATAGCTTAAATCATGCACCTGCCTTGCTTGGCTCTTAGGCTTTATGGAAGAGACCCCAATGCCCAAGCTTGATGTGAAAGTTTCAGGGACTGACCCTCAGTTTTATACTGAATGTAATGCATGTGGAATGGAATACTTTGTTGGTCAGTTTAGGCTCATAACTCAAACCAGGACACCTTTAAACTAAATGCATTTATGGGATTGTTAGATCAGAAGTAGTCAGGAACTATGTGTGTTTCCAACCTGCCTTTTGAACTCAATCTCCTATGTTTATACTTGATTTTTTTTTCACCAATAATGACCTTAGATAAAGCAGTGTATGTTTGCTCATGTTATCTATACACTTCTGAATACCTAGGTGGAATTCCAGATTATATTTTACATTTCAGCATCCTGCAGCATGCTAGCAGCCCTGTGATAAACTTGTAAATGCTGTGAACTTAATTGTTTCAATAAATTTTTCTTCTTAAATTTACCCAAGAATTTAAGGAGATCTGTGTACAGATGCTTTAAATAAAAAAACAGTCATTTTGTCTATCTCTTTTGGCCAGGTCACACTTAATGAGTGCCAGTGTAGAAGTCTTTGAGAGTGTTTATTTAATTCCTGCACCAAACTTGATCAGAAAGAAATCCATGCTAACCCTCATGCCATCCTTCTACCTCTCTGTGCCCAGACTCACAGACTTTCTCTGTCACTAACCCTCTGACTTCAGAGAAACTCTTGAGGGAATATGATGCTATTCACGAGTAAAGGCTTCCCAGCCTGTCTCTTTAAAAGCTATTTTCCCCTCTTTAAATGTGACTTGCACCTAACTCATCTGGTATTTATAGCCTTTAGAGCTGTATATTTTACTCCTGGCTACTAGTTCTAGTCCTTTAACTACAATGCTGAACTGCACAGGGAGACTGAAAAAAAAAGAAATCCAGGCAAAACATCAGCTGAGTTTCACTTCCCAAAAGAAAAAAACTTGACAATTCTGCAGGCTAGGGCAAAATGAGCACAGAAATGCACACCAAAAATAAGTGGGAGGGAACAATATTTAAAATAGGACCGCCTAATTCAGCTGCTAAATCAATGTAAGGAGCTCTGTAGGTCTGTGTGCCCGAGAGGGAGAAGGAAAGACAGAGGGAGGGAGAGACAGAGAGGGAGAGGGGAGCAGAGGGAGGGAGGGAGGGAAAGCAATGTGCCTTTCACAGAGCTGGGAACTTGATGGGAATGTTTGATTAGCTCCTCTCTGAAAAAGAAAAGGTGTACAGGCCTCCCTCTGCTGCCTGCCTCTCCTTCTGTAGAATAATGTTGGCTGGAGTCTGGGCTACAGAAAAGCTTGGGAAAAATTGCACTTTCATACTGTGTGGAGAAAAGGAATAAAAAGTTGCACACCTCCAGCAAGGTAATTCTGATGTCATTTCTCTGCTATGTTTCTTTAAGGGGGAGAGGAGGGGAGTTGCTTTTATGCCTGTTGATAATAGTTATGTATTTTCACTGCTAAGAAACTGTAGGGATGTAATTTTTTTCTTTAGCATTCCAGCTGTGTACACAGGATCAAAGAACTAAGGAGATGAAGACATAGATGTAGAAAGAAGCTGTACTTTATTTATACTTCATTATGTATTTATAAAAGCATTAAAAACCTATTGTTATGGTGGACACATATACTCAGTGCCTGAACAGCAAGGGCTTAACTATTTGATAAAGAATGGTGTATATTAGTCACACACCAATAAATATATTTATAAGCCTATTGGTCAAATAGTGTGTAATAAGTAATGCAAGTTGTTCCCTAGGTTTAAAACAGTGTTGCTTTCAAGTCATCTTCTTTGTGATCAATAGGAAGGTGTGCACTGTATCATTAATTAGCACTAACTGACACCAGGGAACACTCATCTCTAAGGTACATAATGGAAAATGGTATTATTCCAGTGATCTGCATTTATGTGGTATGAGCTCCTTTGCTGGCTGGCTAGATACAGATGTATGAACAGTACAGCAGCCTAGACACTGTATATCCTTTTGTGCTGAGTGCTTGTTTTGCTGGTGAGGCTCCAAAAATGAATAACCCTGTCAAGCCTGCCACAGTCGTTCAGCTCTCTGCAGAGAGATTAGAGCCTTGATAAGTCTCTTCAAAATGTGATTTCTCCCAGACTAGTACGGACAAGAATCAAATGCCCCAAGCAAACTTTCAACTCTAGTTAATATTTTGTTCCTAGAGTTTATGGGAACTACACCACATCCAGAGCAAAAGAAGAGTTACAGATTATAGAGGCAGATTCTCCTTGGAGCACACTCCTTTTCCTCTAACCCCTCCAAAATTTAAACCAAGCAAGCATACACAGAGAAAAAGTAGTTTAGATGTGTTTTCAAATACATTTGACTGAGAAAAGTAACAGAGTTATATATGTTTATAGCTTGTATTTTACCATATACATCCTAAAGTTAAAAAAACCCTGCATTTGACTATGCTCAAAGAATATCTGTATTTTTCTGTACCTGTAATACCATGTTCTTCAGACTTTATTCAGTTCATTACTTGAATGACAGTCATGGTTGTAAGACTGGTCTCCTTCAGAGATGCAAAGAGAGTTCAAGCAAGAATTACAGCATTACACAGGCACATTACTTTTGGAATATTAAATTAGTATCTTCTTTTAAACAGACTTGTTTGGCTTGCATCTAGTCCTTTTAGTTGCTGGGTTTGTTCTCACTGGGGTGAGAGAAAAGACTTCCTCTCTTCCTGTTATTGAAGACACAGGCAATATTTTCTTATAAAAGAAATCTTGACTAGCCTGCAAATATGATTTAATATTGCTTTGTATTTCCATCTGTAGCAGGAACGTTATGTCCTTTACTTGCTCAGTACTTTATGTAAGATGCTTCTTTCTCTAGCATTCTCACACAGAACTTCCCACTAGCTGGCTGAAGTAAGTAGTTTTATTAGCTAAACCAGTCTTCCTCACACTTTCCATGCAAGAAAAATACTCCATGTGGATTCTTTTGTGCCTAATAACAATGCAATTTCTGCTGAATTCTTTCCTTTAGTGGAGACATTAACAAGGGATTCCCTCTTCACCTACCTACTTACTTTCACAGTAGCAGGAAATCAGTGTTTATACTCCCTTTAGACAAACTTGGCTGAAATAAGCAGTGAGGGCTAGCTGAATTTACTATCTGCAGCTATGACTGTATACCTCCTCCAGTGTCTTGAGGCTAAACACCCAGAAAAAAAATGCTGTGGCACTCATAGATATGAGCTCCCCATACAGAAGGACTGGTGCCAGAGCTGTGAGGTGCATGTTGGTCCACTGCAATGGAGTAAGGAGGCACTGTCTTTTCTGGATGGGTGGGGAAAGCAAGAGTTCAGGATTTCCTGACAGCCTTGTGGAATGCTCTGGCCCTCTGAAGCTCTGTGTCCACCAGGACACCTTTAGGGTGCTGTAGCATCAGCTGAGGTCTAGACCTCTCATTCAGGGCTCAGAAAATAGACAATGAACAGAAAGCACATTCATCATACAGGTCTCATTGGCCTGTGCTGGTAAAGAGAGACTTAGAACAAAACAAAAATAAAGGCAAAACTAAGATTTTGAAGGGTTGTTTTTTTTCCTAAGGAGGTAAAAATAACAGTCATAATAAATTACAGTCATAATAGTAGTCATTACTTATTGTGTCATTAGTCATTTTAATGGTCCTTAATAGTCATTTTAATAGTCATTAAAAATAATAGTCATAAGAGTATCTAAAGCCAGGGAGGATGCAGCTAGAGCAGCCCCAGGTCTACCCTCCTCACCTTTCTCCAGCAGTTTTTCAGCCCCGAGTCAGAGAGAGAACTAGGTGCTTAACACCTACTTAGAGCACTTCGATTCCTCTTTTGAACTTGCCGGGGCACAAGGAGCCTCGTTGTCCCTGCGCTAGCCTGGGGTGCCTGTGCTAGAGCTCAGCTGGGAGCTGGGACAATGCGCTCCCTGTTCAGGGCCAGGCTGTCGCACAGAGACTATAATTATCTCTCTTCTAATGACCAGCCAGGCAAGATAACAGTTTTTATGCTGTGTTTGGAAAACAATGTCTTACTACAAATTGACGGTTCATTCGCCTGTAAAAGAACCTCTCTAACAGCCCTGGAGCAGCTGCCATCCTTTCGCATCCCAGTTCCTTTCTCTGCGGCGCATTACACACTTGGAGAAGTTGGGTGAATGCTGCGGAGGCAGCGCAGCCTCCTCCTGCCGAGGAGGGGGCTCGGATCGACGCAGAAGTGCCCAGAAAACCTGGAGCCGATTAGATTGTATCTCTATTAGTAAATTAAACTCTGACAGCTTGGTCCACAACAGCCTGCATCACCCTTGTGAACTCTTCTGGCCCCCCGACTGCAGGGTGCTGCGGGAAGCGCGGGGAGCATCCCCGCCGCGCAAGGGGAGCGGTGGGAGGCTGCTGCCGTCTGATAATCCCCTGCGGAAAGAAAGCTGCTGCAAAAAGTGGGATGGGAAGGGACTTGCTGCAGATAAAGCAGCAAGCTTAGATAAAGCTCATCAGCATTACTGATGAGCTTTTCTTCCAGTGCTGTGGCCCATAGACAAGTCAGGGATCTACTGAAATTATGTAGGCTCCTAAGGCATCTCTGGGGTAGCTATACTGGCCAGCTGAGTTTGCAGTCTGTGTGGGTATATCTGACTCTTGCAAACACTGGGAGGTATTAGAAGTGGGCAGTTCTGACAGCATGGCACTCATGGGTTAGCTCCCCCAGTATTTGCTCTGGGCTTTGCAAACATTTTGCACCAAACTGTGTTAGGGCTGCTGTCCATGTAGTGGTGTCTGAGGGCTGCTTCCACATCCTCTGCCAGTGCCCTGCCAGCAAAGACACAGAACTCACCTCCTCTTTCTGCAGCTAGCTCACCTTCACCTCTTTTGCCATGTTTTCTGAGTTGGCATCTCTGCTCTCTGTAGCAGAATATGACTGGGTTGCTTTGGTCTGCCCTTCCTATTCAGGCTCATACTTTCAGTAAGTGAGCCCTGGAAGAAAAACAAATCAGAAAGTGTTGATCAGAAAGATGATTTCCCAATGACTTGCAACCAGCAATATTTCTCATTTAAAATATATATCCATAGATCATCGAATCATTTTGGTTGGAAGAAACCTTTAAGGTCATCACGTCCAACCCATTAACCTTTCACTGCCAAGTCACCCCTAAATCATGTCCCTCAGCATCATATCTACAGGTCTTTTAAACACCTCCAGGGTTGGTGACTCCACTACTTCCCTGGGCTGCCTATTCCAATGCTTTACAACCCTTTTGGTGAAGAAACTTTTCCTAAGATCCATCTTAAACCTCCCCTGGTGCAGCCTGAGGCTTTTTCTTCTTGTCCTATTGCTAGTTACCTGGGAGAAGAGACCAAGACCCATTTCACTACAACCTCCTTTTAGGTAGTTGTAGAGAGTGGGGTCCTCCTTGACTCTCCTTTTCTCCAGGCTAAACAACCCCAGTTCCCTCAGCTAGGTCTAAGCAGTTCTTAACCTGACTGTCGTGACTGAACTGGCTAACACCCATTAAGTCCATCCTACCTTTGCTTTATCTCCAGAGCTTCAGAGTGCATTAAGAGGTCAGTGACACATTAAGAACATGATTTGTATCAGTTATCCTTAACGTGTCTCATTCTACAGGACATCCCATAGCCACAGATATAAAAAAAAACAACACTTTCAAGATCAATCTTGCTTTAGCAAACTTTTTTTCAGACTGTTACCTTATAAAATAACTTTGCAAATGTAAGCCATGTAACACAGCAGCCAACAGTCTCCCAGCTGGCAGCTGGTTTCATGTGAACAAAAGCTCATAATTGCCAAGAGACAGCTTTACATGGTCCAAAATTTCTGAGAAAATTCTGATTTATTTTGTGTAGCTTCATACAGTCCTTTAATGTCCCCACCAGGATGAGTTGGGGATTTCCAGCACCTCCAGGTTTGTACATAAAAGTATGGAAACTTTTATCTCTCTTAAATCACTTGTTTACAGGAAAATTTTGATGTGGTCACCTCTGTGCCTCTCAATCTCCCTGCCAGATTCCTTTAGGGATTCAGAAGTCTGCACTCTTTTTATTTTCCCTAAATATGTAGTTTACCCTTGAGTCTGTAGAACAAGGGTGAGACACAGAGGAAAGCTGGCAGCAGCACTGTATGTCCTGGCCCTGGACACCTTCAGTGAGTCAGAGCTACAAAAGGGGAACAGCTCCATGGCTCCAGGGGCTATTTCCACAGCTGCCAGCCAGCTGAGGATGGTGGGGGTCCATCATGCTCACCTGGGTAGAAGCTCATCTTGCTCACCTCACTTGCTTCTGCAGCACTTCAGCATTTTGCTCCCCTCTCAGGCTTCTGTAGCCTACATCTTCTCAATGGTGAAATCTGTGTAGAAAGAAATACATAAGTTAGGCAATAATTAAATTAGAAGTCAAAGCTCAGATGGTAATGTCCTAAAACCAAAGTTCAGAACATCCTCAGCATGGAAGTGGCTTATCTGAATTGATTAAAGGCTTTCTGTGAAATGTTGTATAAAATTACTAGCTTGCTTAAGGACAAGTTTGGTTTTGACCTAGACGTGTAACTCACTTCTGTGGGGAAAGGGATACAATTAGCTTTAATAAGCAGAGTGTAAATATCCTGAACTTCCTCTACATTTCTGCTTCTAAGCTTCTACAAAAAAAAAAAATGCTATCAAGTTTTGTTTGAACATGCTACAGAAATTCCACCAAAAACCATCCCCAGGGCAATGTGCAGTTTCTTCAGTGGTTTAGTGCCTTTAACACAGATTCTTCACTTTTAGACCAAATGTGTGCCTTCAGGGGAATTCTGAGACACCACAAATTCTTGGTTTGCAGGCAGCACAATAGCATGATTAGTCACCTCTCCTTTTTCTCTTTTTGTTGTGCATCCACCTGAGAAACCATGTATCACACTTTAAAAAGTCACTGACCTGTTAAAACCACGTGTTGGAGATAGAAAATGCTGTATTTCCTAAAAAGTGAAAGAAATGTGGCTGTGAATCTCAGGTCACAAAGCTGGCACAGCTTCCAGGTGCTTCCCTTTTTGCCCTCAGTTTCCTAGGGAAATAGCAGTGCCAGGGATTGATGGTACCTGGCTGGAACCTGACCAATGTTAAACAGAAGTAGTTAGATTAGAAAAGGGAAAGAAATTCTCTGCAATAAGAAGCAAGCTCCAGCACACAGAGGGAGCATGGAGCCTAGGATTGAGAGGGATGGATATATACATGAGCAGGTCAGAGCTGTGGTGGGGAGGAGGATGCAGGGAAAGAGTTGTCTGGGCAGGGCTTCACAGATTTGAGCTAACAGCAATACCCAATGAGCCATTAAAGTTATGCATCAAAATGAAAAAAAAAAGCATAATACATTAATCTGTACTTTCCTGGGTTCTGTTAATGATCCTCATAGAAATCATCATTTGGATAGTCTAAATTACATTTTCTCTATGAGTGGGTGACATGTTCTAAATGTATCTCTTCCTTTGCTGGAAGGGGCAGGTCAGACCAGCATAATTTATGGTTATCTTGCTGAGACAGATGAAAAAAGTATAATCATTGCAGTTTTATTTAGGTTCTGAGAAAAGTCTGGCAAGTTAAATCACACTGCAGTTTTAAATAAATTACCTTCTTCTGAAAGAGCTCTGTGGAAAGTAGAGAAATCATTGGACACTGTTACTTCAGCCTTACGTTGGTTTAATTTCAGAGCATTGCATGAGTACAAAATGAGTATTCTAGGGCCAGCTGGGTGTTTTTATTTAGCTCTAAATTGCTGGTTATAGCATCTCTTCATTATACCTACCTGAATAGAGCTATTTTGGACTGAATTCTTCTTGCAAATCTACATATAAATATTTCTTAAATCTGCTCTCAAAAAAAAATAAAGGACTCTTGTGCCCAAAGTGCAACTTAGGTGGAATTTAGACCTCTGAATACACCCATACCTCACTTCAGTCATGTAAGAGTGATTTGACAGGCACCCCACAAGAGGTACTGGCTACTGGCAGTCCTCCTAGTCCTCTTCAAAACATGCCATGGCAGCCACAACCATCAAAGCTTTTCTAGTAAGAAGCAAGTGGTGAGAACCCTTAATCAGGGATAACTGTATCAAAGATGCCCATGACCTCAGAAAGTTTCAACCCATGTTTCCTTTGTCACCAAAGAGATCCTCAGACTCCTGGGCAGAAAAGATTAGGTTATCTTCCATTCTCTGTGATGAAGCAGGACTCCTGTGCAACTAAGAAAGCCAAATGCATGGTCAGAAAGCAAGCAAGTGAGAAGGGGCCTGACTTGCTGCTTGCCTTGGGGGAAAAGCAGAGCCAGAGGTTCTGGCTTTGCTCCTGGAAGGATCATGCATTTCATAGGAGCTCATTCCTGCATAAAAAAATAGAGTGAGTCCATGGAGAAAGAAGGTCCTAGGGCACTACATCCTTCTCTCCATCTGCAAGTCCAAACCATAGGCTACATACAACAAGGCTCTCTGGCCATCTTCCTCATTCTTAGGATCCCAGACACACAGCGGTCTGGCTTCAGTAGAGAGGGGAGAATGTGCCTCAGCAGCCTTGCTCTCAAAAACATATCTTCAATCACTTTGTAGAGGGCCTGGAAGAGGTGAGGCCTCTGCTTTATCCAGGAGCATTTTGAACTCTTGGGGCTTCTCCAAGCAGAGGCCATAATCTCTGATCACCTCTGAGCTAACACTGCTGGGGCTGAGTAGCCAGGGTCTTTCAGGCCACACAGGGATGCTTTCCATGCTTTGTTTGTTAGGGGCAATAGGCCTACACTCACTTTAGGAATTTCACAGACCACTCCATAGGCTAAACAGCCCAACCTGCCTGTAGATACTACATGCTGACACCAGTAAGCCTAGGCACTCAGCCAGAATTCATGGAGAAACAGGCTGAACATCCATCTCTGTACAGCAGAATGGTGTAGACCAGCATGTGTTCAAGAAATGGAGCCTGTCCAAGCCCTCAGCATCCATCTCTGAAGCAAAAGGCCTAAAAGGCAAGGGAACACTGCAGCAGCCATCCCCCTGCTGTCAAAGGGGGGTGGAGAACCCTGCTATCTGGGAGTGGGATTTGCTTGGCCACAGAAAGCAGCTGGACAAGAGTCTGTAGCTACTGTTTAGGTGGTAAAGTCAATTATTCAAAATGAATAGCCCTGACTGTAATCCTAATGCTAGCTGTGTATGTTAATGCAAAGACTCTTTAAGGCAAAAGCACAAGCTGTCCCCAGGCTCAGGAACTTATTGAGCAGTGGTTTGGTTGTTCTTTTTATTAACTACACAACTGCCTAATGTGTGATGGCTGCTACTTCTTTCAACTCCACAACCACAAGGGAAACACCTGCAGCCATACAAGCCTGAGTTTCCTTGTTGGTTCTTTTTGAGGTGCTGGTAATTTAGCAGAATTCATCATGATGCTCCAGGAAGCATTTTTGGGGTTCTCAGTCCTAGTTCCACTTGCCTTTGTCTGTATAGCCAAGATGTGGGGTTTGCAACCACAGCAGAGGCAAGATGAAGAAAGCTGAAGAATACACATGGTACAGGAAACCTTGGGTTGCTTACTGACAATTCCCACAAGCAATGTGGGCAATTCATTTCTTTTCTTCTTGATATGAGCATGTATTTCATGTCCTGTCTTTGCAGATGGTGCTAGTGCAGATATTTTTCCTCTTTCTTCAATTATAGCAAGCCCCTTGCAATTTTCTTCATGTATGAAAGCAAACAGGTGTCCCTTCACTCACCTCTTTTATTAGCAGAAGGTGATGAGATCAGTGATTTATTTTTTTTAATTCCTGGATGCATACATTCTATTTCAGATCACTCAAAGAGTAAAATCCAGCATCCCATGCAAACAACAAGGTCATCCTTGCAAAACAACACCTTGGATGTTACCTTTTGTCACGTGGCCTGAGATACCTACAGGACAACCTAAGCCTCTGAAATGAAATATAGTTATCAATTTGGCTTTTCTAGCTCAGCAGAACTTATCACCTGCTTTTTCCTGGGTGTTTTGGTTTGGTTTTATGTACAGAGTTTCAGAACAACATAGTGCACTGCAGGCACATCATTCCTTCCCTCTGACAAGAAAGAAGGTGAAACTAAATTACATGTGACATGTTCCTTACTGTGCACAGCTATTGTACTGCCAAGCAAGGTAAAATACCACAGGGACAGAGTATGAATGGGAGGCAAAGAAAAGGTTAAACAGGTTATTTTGTCTCTTTTAAAACAACAACAACAACAACAAAAACAAATGGAAAACATTTTATAGAAGCTAAGGATCAACTCTTGCTTCTCCAAACCAGTTTACTCACACCTACACCAAGCCCACTTGATTTTCCCATAAAGGGCACATATTTCTCTCAACCCACAGTGCTCAGAGATCATGTTGCTAACTTCACTCTACTTGCTCAGTTAGGTTTCAAACAAAGTCCACTTCTGTTTTGGTTTTTTTTTTGGGTGGTTTTGGGTTTTGTTTTAATGGTGTCAGCACTGCTGCAATATTACAGAGTCCCTTGAGAAGGGAAACAATAACACACACTATTGTGGTACAAAGAGCACACAAATTAATTTCTGCAGCACAGGAGATTACAGGAAATAAACTGCTTACTCCTGCAGAGGCAAAGCACCTAACACCAGCAAAGAATTTCAGGCTGCACGTGGAACAGACAGCAATGCCTGACACCAAAATTAAGGACTTAAAAATCTACACTTCCATCAGAAAATGTTAAAGCTTGCCATGCAGTGACAATTCATATGGATTTAAATCATCTGTTTGCTGCATCTCTCTCAGATCTTGATAAAAGTCAAGCTGCTAATAAAAGGTCAGTACAAAAATCTTATTTTAGATGCAGAAATAATAGATTGCTAATTCTGTTTCTTCCCTAACATTCAAAACTTTTTCAAGTATTCATGGTAGGGAAAAAGTCATCAACATTCTTTCAAATAGAAATATGATTTTAAAAGGTAAAATAGTATCTGCACTGGGAAACACTGAAGGAGGTGCTTCTTACTTCATTTGTACTTGATTTAACTGGGATTTAAGCACATGTTAATGTAACATATACTAAACTGCTTTTCTGGCATGAGGATAAATTCTGTTATGGCAGCCTGAAGGATACAGATAGGAAAACATTGTGATAAACAAAGATCCAGCATTCAGTTTAGGAGATTTAGTACTGAATGGTCACTATTTATTGACTGGACCTGATAAGGAGAAACCTCAGCAACACTTACACTCCAGACTAATGTAAAGTAGAAGTTTTTGGGTTTGTTTAAATTAGATCTATTCATTTAGTAAAGGAACAACAGCTTTGTGCTCAATAGCAAAATATAATTCTTGATCTATAGGTAAAACCTCTCCAAACTACATGGACTAAAAAGCCTCTTGGATGCATGGATTGGAGCCCTGCTTTCTCAGAGAAGCAAACCAACCCACTATTTTATTTACTAGCTTGAAGTAATAGATGCTATGCTAGTGTAGAGGAGTAGAGGAGATCTCACAGAGCTTAAACCAGGTGGCTCCCTAGGCCCCAGATACAATGAATGCACACAGACTTCCCACAACTGAAAACTTGGAGCCTCTAAGCCTGACACTTCATTGTTGGCAGTGTAAATCCTCCTGCACTTCACCCAATGTGACAGCTTAAGGTCTTAAGGCCAGGACCCCCTTGAGAGTGTTGCCACCAGAGCTGTGTCACAGAATGTCTATGCATTTCTCCTGGCATGTCTAATGTAGAAATTAATATAGTGGGAAAAATAAGTTCATTATTATAGTACTGTTATCCTGATGGATGTAAACTAACTGCAGCAGCAAAAGTATAGAGTCCACAATAAGATGCTTCCACGTGTAGCTATGACAACAAATCTGATAAGTAAGTCTAACACCCTTGTCTAAATGTTTCTGTTAACTCTTTTAGTGATAAAATAACTGTTACTGCAAGCTCAGGAGTCTGATGAACTCATCTGCCCCTGACAGGCTTTACAGATGAACTCCTTCTAGATTTCTTGGCCTATTTCTGCAGAAAATTCATATTTTAGGAAAAAAAAAGCCCATGTTGTGTTGCCTTGAAAGCAACATCCCCAGTAATTGCAGCCAAGCCTGGGGTAGTGCCACCCAAGAAGACTGAAATGGCTCCTGGGGTGGCTGGCCTTGGCTTTGGAACAGTAGGATTTGGGCATGGAAGGTGTCTCAGAAAGCAATGACAAGTCTTGCACAGCATTGGTGGTACAAACAGTTGTGAGACAGGGAAAGTTAAGTAGTATCAGGAAGGAAAAGGGGGATTTAACAGAGAGAGACTTGGGGATTGGAAAGGAAAACTTCAACTACTTTAAGAAAAATAATAACAATAAAATGAAATATATATACAAAAAAAAAATACCACACCCAAACACCCTTTGATGGCAACTACCTCACCATCACCACTGATGCTGTAGCAGAAGGATTCAGCAGTAGATGAGAATCAGACTCAGGGGCTGGATCCTAGAACTGGATTCAGGAACTCTTGGATCAAGATCAAAGGCAGAACAGAATCCTGGAGCAGCAGAACTGGGTTTCTGAGCCTCACAAGGAGAGTTACCAGTCCTCCACCCCAGATGGATCAGCTGCTCAACTTTCAGAGAAGGTAGAGGCCAAAACCTCTCCTTTTTGTATTTGCTGTTAATTAGGTGCTAAAGAGGTTAACCATGCACCTGCCTTGCTTGGGTCTTATGTAAAACACCCCAAGGCCCAAATTTGGTGTGAAAGTTTCAGGGACTGACCCTTAGTTTTATACTGAATATGATGTACATGGCATGGAACACCTTCTTGGGTCAGCTTAGGGTCATAACTCAAACCAGGACACCTTTGCTGCTTTCAGCTTCAGCAGCCTAGCAGGACTGGTTTAGAAAGATCAGTAAGGAAAGACATATAACTATTAGGCAGTGATGTTTTTAGTATGTCCTGGCATTTGAATTCTCTGATCATAGCACAGAAGCAAAACTCAGACATGCAGCTGGTCCATGTAGAAAGGGTTATCATTTTTATAGGCCTGGAACTGGCTGAACTCAGTTTAGTCTAGCATACCATCCTGACTCAAGAAGCATATGGCTTCCTTGAAAAAGAATAACAATTCAAATAAAAAAATGTGGAAACATTTTATATGAAGACAGATTACTGATTTTTTTCTCTCTTTCCTCTATCTGCTTTGTCACTCTAAATTTCTTTCTGGGTGGTCAAAGCCCTTGTTCTGAGTACACAAATTGCTATGTGAAATATGCCACTGCCATTTTTCCAGAAGGCAGATATCTTGCTTTTCCTTATCATTCGCAGCTTTAACATTCCATATATTTTCTTCTTTGATAGGAAGCTAATTTTGATTTTAGTACAAATTTTTCCATTGGTAAGCATGTAAGCAGTTTCTTTGCAAACCAAGTTTATTTTGATCCTTGAGCTTTTCCTGTACAACACACAAATATTTTCTCCCTCTCTAGATGTTTTGCTCTGGTATTTGTCAAGCATCTTGTAGGATTTTAATGACTGAGATTAATTATGAGCTCCCAAAACAGAATTCTCTTAACAATCATCAAATAACTGCAAAAGCAACATGGGAGGTGATGTTCAGAAGGAGCTGTGTGGGGTTATCTCTGGTATGTTTGTATTCTTGTAGCCTGGCCAAGAGCTTCAGAGATGGCAGGGGTCAGGAACCACGTATGTAGACCCAGAAAAAAACATTGTCCAGATGTTCTGACAAAAGTCCTCCTAACCTCAGGTGCTCATGCACACACACAGCTGAGAAAAGCAATCAGTAAGCTGGCTTAAAAATGATGGCATCATTGCAAGATACTTTACACAATGTCCTTCAGGAGTGAACTGACTTATGTTCCTGCTATCTTTATGTGATTACATGCTGTGGTTTGATGTGTAGGTAATATAGAAAAGTAATGAATGAACTTGAATAACTGTTAGACCATGTCATGCCTTCTCCTGCCAGTAGCTTCAAGAAAAAGGATGTGGCATGAAATCTTGATTTCCTAAGGCGAAAGTGTATCTTAGACAGAAGTAACAAATTAATCCATGGGAGTGCCACAGCCCAAACACCATTTCCTCTGGGGACATCAGCTGCTCTACAGAGCATGAGGAGAGTATGCATCATGTGAGGACTGTGAAAGGTTGAAGAGTGCACAGTCCATCTTCCTCTACCATTGCAGTGTCATCTGTGATCTCTCCAAATGCAGTCTGATGTACTTTTCCTTTTCAGTGCACCTTAGTGTCACATCCAGATTTTGCATTACTCACCATGAAGGCCACAGTCATTGCAACCTTCTTTGGTAAGTACAGTTGCTGTGCTGCTAGTAGTAGTTTGTAGATTTGTACTCTCCTGTCCTGGTTGACCAGTGGTTGCTGGCTTCTTCTATTCCCTTTGGACTCCATGGCTCATGAAGTTTTCACTGGCAGGTAAAGTAAGCCTTGGCACAGCTTTTAAGATGTGGGCTACCCAAACTTCTTAACTTTGGCATAGAAACAATTTTACTTGCAGAGATCTCTAAGTACATGACCAGCTGCATGCAGCTCACATCAGGTGGTACAACTGGGCTTGAAAAGTTATCTATGCAGCTTTTCTGTCTTTACTGAGACCAAATTACTGTCTGACCAAACTACACCCTGACATTGTATATTGTTAGGACTTTGCACTTTATTTTCCACTAGTTAGATACTTTTTTTTTCTAACTACAGAAAACTAGGTACACAACTGCACAGTGACAAAAGGCATCTACACACTGTCACTGCATCAGTACTGCATCTATACACTGTCTCTTCAGACACTGAGATGATTTTTCTTTTGAGCAAGTTCTAGGAGTAATTAAGTCTGTAAACTGCTTGCAACCAGTCTAGAGGGAAAAGACCATAAGAGAAATAAGACTGCTGTTGCATATGCTAGTAAGATTAACTTAAAAACTGATGAGAGGATCAGCCAACCATCCATAGAGAGTTTCAATTCCCTCTGAAAGCTCAGAGAAGGAAAGGGGATTGGGGAAGTCAAGATATTTGTAATGAAGTCACTGATTACCCATAACACAGTGCTTGTAAAATAGGCAGAGAGAATGAAGAGGTTTTGTATGTCATCTACTTAGCAAGTAAACCTAACAAGGAAAGCTACATATTGTGCTGAGTATTTTAACACAACAGAGTATGTCTCTTTTTACTATTACACTTTCCAAGCCCCACTTACTGAAGCAAATCAATGCCTTTACTAGGACAGGATACTGTTACATGCCACACTAGAATCTCATGCTGTCCATAATGCTGCCCAATATTCCATATCTACTACAACCAGTGAGTAAAATGCCCCAGCACATGGTTACAGGATAATCTCCATGCCAGACTATGAGGAAGGATCTTTCTCTCCCTAACTTCCCAGTTGCTTTATGCACAGAGTGTGTTGTTCAACTGATATCTCTAGCACACCAATTACAAAGAGTTTCCATGGCTTGTGGAAAAAAATGGGGCCTTTTGTGGGTTTCTGGACCACATGGACTCAATGGCATCTGTTGACAGTGAGTTCCATAGATGAATGTGTGAACTGAACTGATCTTTAATTCCCTTCACAAAACTGCCCCATAGTAGATGTCATCTTGATGGCAAAGTGACCTAACATTACAAACCTAGCTGTGGCTCAGAATATTCCCACTTCATTTTTTTTCAACCTGTTGATCCAAATGTGGAGAATCTCATGTACAGGATCTTGTGGTAACTGATGTTGATCGTTCTCCTTTTTCCTGATACTACGTTTTCTTTGGTTTAGGTGTGCTTTTTGTATGTATATATGCAGCTAAGGAAGCCACAAAGAAGACAAGAAAGGCTAAGCTGTGTAAGTAGTCCCAGTAGCATTCTTGGCTGCTTTACAGTAGATATGTCTGATGCTTAAAAAACAAAAGTGCAAAGTTATATCCTGGTAATTCTTCACAGTTATCTGCAGAGTCAGTGGGAGCATATGTTAACAGATTCTTTTCTTCAAATCAAATCACTAAGGGTGAATATGTGTAAAGGGGAAATTGTTACTTCCCTACTAAAATGTGTCTTCATAGATCATTAGGTAGCACACAAGTGCTTAGCAAGCACTAAAGGTTTTCACAAAGAGAGAGACACACAAATACATGAAATGGACCTGCTGTAACCCAAAGCATATGCAGCTGATGAGCATGAGGCAAGTTGTGCACATCCTGTGCACTAGGATGTGTAGCTTTCAGCACTACTGCTCTCAGAGTATTTCTGCCCACAGATTATCTTCCTCGTTTAGTTGAAAAACAAGCCTGCTGCGAGGTTGTGAACTCACACTTAAACCCCTTGTTCCAAGGAAATTGCACCCAGCAAACAGTTTTTAAAATTAAGGACAAGATAATGGGCTGTGGCTGCAGGCTGGCATCATAGATGGCACAGAGCTACATGAGCACAGCAGGAGGCTTGGGAATTATCCTGCCTCGTGTGTGCACAGCCTTTCCCATTTGTGACTCACAGCCACCCCTTCCCCTACCCACTCTTTCCCACATGTTAGCCCCAGCCTGGGGTGCTTATATTTCTTTCTCCAGCAAAGTGTCATAATAGATATTTCTTCCAGAGAAGCAAGCATTGAAGGTCAGAAATATGCTCAGGCTTCTTTTCTCCATCCTTAGTTACAGCTACATCCCTCAGTGTAGGGATTATTACGTCTTATACTGTAGATGCAGAAGACACAGATCTGTCCTGTATCCCAAAACAATTGATATGAAGACATAAGAGGAGGGCATTTCTGCCACTCAGTTATTCATTATTCCATGACAAGATCACTCAGCTATGAAAACATTCAATCTGATTTATCAAGATTTTCCACTGACAGATGTACCTCAGATCGACTGTGACGTCAAGGCAGGGAAGATAATCAATCCAGAATTCATTGCAAAATGCCCTCCTGGATGTCAAGATGTAAAGTATCGTGTTTATGGCACAGACATTTATGCTTCCTTTTCCAGTGTGTGCAGTGCTGCAATTCACAGGTGAGTGAGTTCAAATGAGCAAAACTGTCATGGCAATGTAGGGAACTCCTGGCTTTTCAAAGCCTTTAAAGTTCCCACTGCCTTGTAGGTTTGATTGCAGGCTGCTAAACCTGCAATCAAGACCACATCTGATGCAATGGAGCCAATCTTAGAAAGTGTTGTCAGTCCTGTATTCCTACTGAAATCAGTCATATCTGAAGCTATATCAAATCACTGTTATGCTATTATTGTTCAAGTGGAATATAAGGATCAAGCTGCTGCTACTAATAAGCTTCAGGAACAAATAGCCATATCACCAGTGATGAATACATACAACACTCATACTTCTGGGATTGGTTTTGCTTCTCCAAGTTTGAATTTAACTGTCCTTGATATCAAAGGCTGAGAAACGTGGTTTTCTTCCACAGAAAAGGACACTGGATGAGAAAATATACAAGACAAAATTTCTAGCATAAATTTTGCCGAGTTTTATTAGCCACCAAAAAAAAAAAAAAGGTGGATAAAATTTTAATGGAGGATAACTTCACAACCTAAGCACACCATAACTAGAGGCAGTATGAAAAGGCTGAATGCATTCAGCTGAAAAGACAGTAAGAACTTACAACGTCTGATTGACCACTTACTTCATTCAGAGTTATTCAAGCTATTGCAGTGCCTCCAGTTGTGTGAAATAGCTGAGATCTTGAGTAAAGTTGAACAGTGAAGGCTTTGGGATATTATACCTCACCTAGGCACTGCAGAGCACACAGGCTGAGGTGCCTGTGTGTGTAGGGCTGCCACCTCCTGGCTCCAGCTGTCATCAGAGGAAGCTGCATCTCTAACACATTCTTCACCACTGTTTGCTTCCCATTACTTATTTTCCTGCAGTGTCCTTACTGCCAGTCAGGCACAGTCTGTAAATCCCTTGTGGTCTCCTGTGGCCNGCCAGTCCTACCACCTCTCAGAGTCCCACTTGTCCCTGGTTTGCCTGCTTTCCTAATGCTGCCACAGCAGGTTGTGTATGCTGAAGGTTTTCTGTTTGTCTGGAGATAAACATTACATTGTATGTCAAACATCATTTAATGGGAGCCTGCCAGGTTTGCTTCTAGCAACACTGTGTTCAATTTTCTCCAGGCTTAGTTTTTTTGCAGATAACACACACTGGAACATGAAGAAAACATGATTTTTTTACAAAAGAAAAAGCCAAGAGAGTGGGAGGTTTGCCTCACATTTGTATTTATGTCACATAGTTGGCCTGAAAACTCCTCCGGGCTCCTCTCCCTGCATCTTCAGGCATTCAATCAAGCTTGAAGGAATTTTAACAAAGGCAGTAGCTTGTTCTTGTGTGCAATTAGGTCAGCCTTAAACACAGGACCAGAAGATCAGTGGGAAAAGCAAACATCCTGATAGCACATTCTAACAAATTGCTCTACTCTGTGCAAAGAAGCACAACTATTTCTTAGCAAAAGACATAGTAGTAGAGCCACAGCTCCACCACAGCCCCTGATTTAAAGGTAAAAGTGAATGTGTCATACCTCTTGCACTGCTGAACAGTTTCTATGTTCTCTGGAGGAATTTCCACCTTCAAACATCATGTTTTCCCCTTGCAGTGGTGTAATTGACAATGCAGGTGGGAAGATCCTCGTGCAGAAAGTCGCCGGCCACTCTGGTTACCGCGGGAGCTTCTCCAACGGCATCCGCTCCCTGTCCCTGCCACGCTGGAGGGAATCCTTCCTCGTGTCAGGTACTGTGCTGGAGCACCAGAGCCACCTGCCCTCTCTGCCTCAACAGGCAAAGAGGGAAGCAGCCTGCTCATTCTAAAGAGCTCTTTAGTCACCACAGGCTCACCCTACCTAGCTTTAGCATGGCTAATGCGCTTGAGACAGTTTTTATTCTGGACTTCCTATCTAGCTAGCAGAGAGACATAAACCTTGACAGTAGTGTCCTTGGTTCAGCCCAGTGTGGGTCTGAGTCCACTGCAGGAGGTAACAGGCAGACTGGATTGATTCTCTGAGGGCAATTTAACTCCTGCTATTGATGCATAAAATCCAAGCCTTGCTAGTTCCTTGGAGTCTTCCTCTGGCACTTGCTCCACCCTGGTAAGTAGTTCTGCTAAGGGAACTAAAGGACTTTTTGGCCATTTGAAGCATCCTCAGCCTGCAGCTGAGTTCATGTCTTCTGAAGTGACTTTTGGCTTGTCAGTCCACCTGAAGCCACGTATAGCCATACTGTAGTTATGCAAATCCTATATTAAACAATTCTATTGGTGCATCCCAAGTATGTTATAAATTCTCCCTACCTCTGTTAGCCAAGCAGTTTTGGTATCTACTCAGTGCAGAGAAATCCATCTTAATTTAATGCTCATTTCCTTTTTTCTCCCCATAGTACACACAGTAGCTTACTTGCATTCCCTGACAAAATTAACATTATTTTTTTTGTAAATTACATCCCCTTTGTACTAGCTTCAGCTTAAACCTCTTTGCACTCATTCTACCTGTGTGAAAGGAGAGTCTAATTTACATTGCTTTACATACAATACCTAAATCTAACTTCTTGCTGCATCCATACAGGGAGTCAGTTCTTGCTGGTTCACACTTTTGGAGGTTTAGGCTAGGTATGATCAATTGATATTAGTTAACTACATCATTCCTGGAAAAATCAACAGCTCAAGCAACTGAACAGCCACTAAAAATAAATAAATGCCCTTTTCATGTGAAAATTTGTGGACAGCAAAGGAGGTCTCAGAACCTGACCGAAATGAACAGCTGTCCACAGTTTGCATTAAATATATTTGGATGAACTTTTTACAGCATTCTGCCATGGGTAGACCAAGATTGTGAGAAGTATTTATTTGGGGTGAGTAAGAATTTCTTGGAATAGCTGAATTGCTGCTTATACTTGTTGCTGTTTTTTTCCCCCAACAAACAGCACATTGTAATTCTGGTACATAAATGGGAAATAAGATTTGCCTCAGCAGCTGCTCAGTTGTTATCCTATAAACCTGCAGGAATTTTTGGTTTAGAGTGGCAAATCTTTATGCTTAATTAAAGAGACACTATAAAAGAAGATACAAGAGAAAGTTACAAGCATATGTTAGGCATGATGAGAAAGCTAGGTGTGTGTAGGCATGATGAGATTTGTCTCTCATGCACTTAATTTTATGCATGCTGAGTGCTCTCAGTGGAACCACTGAGTTTATCAACTAACATAACATATATTTGATATATAAATAGGAAGAAATACTCTCACTATACCTGCTGAAAACGTGGGGATTTGAGAAAGTAATAGAGAAGACTAAAACCCCAGGGAGGTTGTGCTGTTCATCTCAGCAGGCTGAATGCAGACAGATCTCACTCTCAAGAAGAGAAGAGTTAGGTTTGTTGAGTTTTTTTTCACAATTATGAGTCATAAAAAGACAGAGCTGCATAAAGCATTCCCCAATAAAAATGCAGAGTCACCTAAGGCATTAATTTCAGGACAGCTTTGGAGCTTGCCCTGTGTCCCCTGTTCTCCAGCCAAACTCCCTTTCAGCAGTCCAAACCTGCATGCAGTGCCATGCATACTCTGGAAATGTGCCAACAGTTTACTCCTACTTAGGATATTGTCACCAAGAGATTGTGATGTTTAACTTGTGAATGAACATCCACACAAAAAAGCACAGAAGAGGAATTCTCAGGGGACCCAGGCAATGAAGTGGTATGATTTAGGGACAGTGGGGAAGGAGCTCTGTCCTCTGGGATTAAAGCAGCCAGCACACCAGGAGGTGTGCAAATATGCTGGGATTCACTTTCAAGCACTGAAATGCCTTGGCACTCAGTTGAATGACTCCATTCAGTTTAGTGGGAGTTTTGCAGCTAGTGGGTTAAGAAAA
This sequence comes from Bucco capensis, assembly GCA_013396975.1. Classification (NCBI taxonomy): domain Eukaryota; kingdom Metazoa; phylum Chordata; class Aves; order Piciformes; family Bucconidae; genus Bucco; species Bucco capensis. The sequence goes on from VWZO01020100.1 coordinate 476,541, forward strand.
CAGAGTCCTAAACCTCTGGGTTTGTTAGTCACAAGTAAGAGTGAGAGGGTGAGCAGCCTCTACTCTATAGCTGCTACTTCAATGGTCAGAACTTGAGGTTTTCAGCCCATATGTCAATGTAATTTTATATAAGTAATGCAAACTCCAACCTAGATATAACTTTCTTTCCCAGACAGTGAAAAAGACATATTACCATTGCTCCAGAGAGCAGGGCCACATGCAGGTCAGGCCTCAGACCAACCTCTTGGTCACATATGGGATGCAAGTTGCTGTTGATCCAAAATCTCAGCATCCAGGAGCAGACAGCCCACCACGCTAGTTTATTTGCACAGCAGTTGGCTTCAGGTTTGCATTAGAAAACAGATTAGCACAGAAATATTCTAAATTAAGATCAGATTATTATGCTATTGCTGCACCTCCGTACCAGCCACTCATACCTGATCAGTGTGCCTCTGTTGGGAATAAAGAAATGCATTTAGAAATCATCTACAATCCTATAACTTCTTTCTACCAAATGGGCAGAAGAGATTCCTAGTCCTGCTTGGCTCCTGATCCCAGTTTTAACTAGAGGAGAAGTGGATGTGAAGAGCTGCTGTCCTTCCCTTAGGCCAGCTTCTGTGATAGAGGGCAAGAAGAAAGCTCTTTACAGCTTGTCCTTGCATGCTAACTAGTCAGCTCTGGGCTTTGGTGGATCTGTGTTGACTTCAGAGGAGCTGCTCTCAGTTTATATCTCTGTAAATGAGAAATGGAATAACTCTTTACATCATTGCCTCTTTAGTAATTCAAAATCACTCCTTCATCTAGAGGTTTTTAATTACCTCTGCAATTTCAGAAAAGTGTAAAACAAAGGAGATAGAGACATGAAAAAGGGACAAAGGACAGTGCCTCTGCAGCTCCATGGCTATGCCTGAACACAGAGGACCAGTTCCTTTGGCATATACTCTCCTTTTTGTGCCATCATGGGGGAAACAGCCCCCAGCTCCCAGGAGTGGCTCAGTCTGTAGCAGCTAATTCTGTTTAGTGCTATTGATCTCTAGATTAATCACCCAAGATAGCAACTGACATGCTGACAGTGTCATATACACCTCCTTAAAGAATCCACTGAGGGAATAAAGGAAAATAAACCTAGCATGACCCTCATGACCCAGGTTTTGCAGGAGCTGGACGTAGGTCTCACCTGAGGTGCTCCAGATGCATGCCACAGTACAGCATCTTGTAGACAGTCACTGGGGTCAGGAACTTGTACATCCACCAACTCCTAGGGATCAGAGCAGTCTTTCCTGTTACACTTTTCATTCAGTGACATATGGGAATATAAAAACTGCCCCAAGAGATGGGATTGCATGGCCACAATGTACCAACAGAGACTGCATCTGCTGTGGTACTATAAAGGTTTGTGGTTTAAACTAGGAAATGTGCTTCATTGTTTTAAGACAGGGCTCTCATTTTAGATCTAAATATAGGTATCATATGTTCCCACATAGAAGCACAGCCTTCTCTCACTGTTATTACTGCAAAATACTGTTGCCAGAAATGGCATCTTGCAACAGTGAGGTCAGAGAAGAAGGCTGTGTCCATGACGAAATGAATCCCACATCAAACATGTTTTCTAAGTCAACTGCAGAGGAAAGCACTGGAAAATGCTGCCCAGGGAAGCTGTGGGTTTAAGGACAGCTCATCCAGAAGTTCTTCAGGATTGGTGCCTTTATGCTCACCACCATTTGAGAGCAATGGAATGAACTACTTGATCTCTTCAAATCCTTCCCAGCACTGTATTTTTATGCCTTCTAAGTTGTTGGTTTGGGGTTTTTTTGGTTGGTTGGGGGTTTCTTTTTGTGTGGTGTTGTTTTTTTTTTTAATGATGCTGGATTTAGGTGGCATGGGTTTGAGGTTCTACCATCAGATGAAAGAAATCTTCAAGAAGATGAGTTGGGCAGTAAAGAAGTGGGCTCTGATTCTGAACACATATATTAGATGAGAACTTTACTGCAAAAAAAACCAAACCCTTAGGATATTTTATGATGCTTTCTAATGATTTTTTTTTTCAGAGGGCAAGCCAAGAAGAGGTGTGACATATCCATCAACTCTTGAATATTCTTCCTCAAAAAGCACAGTTGTTAAACCAGGCAAGTCATTGTGACTGACTTTCCCTTACATCCATTCACAGCTAACTGTTATAGCTTCTTAGTTGCACAATACAAAGATATAATTACTCAGAGTCAGAAGTTCATGCACCCCTTAGTATCTCATCCAAATCCCTCATGAAATTTTTGTGTGTGTGTGTTAAGCATATGGAAATTATCCCAGCAATTTCTATTTTTTGATCATATTTCACAGTCTTCTGTTTCCAAGTAGTTTCCTCCTTGTTTTAAATCTGTTACTGAGTATGATATTTTACCAGTTATATGAAAGCATTTGAGGCTATACACGTTGACTTTCTGCTCATGTTCTTCATGCTATCTTATGGGATATTCAGTGTTGAAAGTATAATAAGAAATAGTAACATAATACTAATGACACAGATGGTAATGTGCAGTAGCTTTAGCTGAGGATGGCATGATAAGGAACTACTCTGTATAGCTAATTTAGTCAGCATCCTACTCTCTAAGTTGAAATAACTTAGCTCTTTTCAGAGGTCTTTGCTCAAGTCTCACACCAGGTGGTAGCTGATACTCAAGTGCATGTGGAGTGCCTCTGCCACTGAAATGTGACATGTCTTTGTGCCCAAATGTGTAATGTTCAGACTCTTCCTTAGGGGTATGAATGAAACCTAAATTAATTTCTCATACTACTATACACTTCCTTACCACAACTCTTTTGCTGAGCCTGAGCCAGGTACACAGAAATTATTGACCTAGCTCTTATACACTGCTAGAATGGAAGCAACACCTTAGAAATCTTGACTTCTTGTAAGAAACATTTGCTAAAACAACATCTCATCATTCCCAAATGTACCCACACTTGAAACATCAGCCCAAATGTCTCACACCAGACCAGGGACACTCATGGCCAGGGGAGAGCTCAGCAGGCTGCAGGCAATGATTACTTCACCAGTTCTAAACCCAAGATCAAGTGACAATCAGTGTAGATATGGGGACCACCATCAAATCACAGCTAAGTCACAAAAACAAAATACTTTAAACCTGTTCCTGCAGCAAAGCAAAACCACAAGCAGCTTCCTTCACTTTGTTCTTGAATCAGAGTGAATGAAGAAGAATCCTAGCAACACAGACTGTGCACTCACACAAAGAAAACTCAGGATGAGCAAAGGAGCAAATAATAACTGGCACATCAAAAACAGTGTTTGAAGATGTCACTGCCTTGCTTTGTCCAGCCCTGTCCCAGAGGTAGCAAAGAGATCTGATAATCACAAATGATCTTCCCCAAGTCTTGCTTGGCCTCATCAGTCCTCCTTAGCCCTGCCAAACCAGCCCAGCCTTCTCAGCAGTACTCTGTCAGAAACAGCTTGTTCTTCAGATAAAACTCCCAGTAATATGGTGCTGGGGCCATCTTGTGATAGAGGATTTCCTACTTCTTTTTTTGATTTTAAAAAAGCTACCTTATTCTGCTAATTTAAATTACAGAGACCACATTTTTCACTTGGATACTTAAACCTATTATCTGTAGGAGGTAAAGGCAACCCTTTGAGGATTACTTTCACTTGTTGCCAGATTAGTGAAAAACCCTGCTCCATACCTGATTAGCAAGCTGTCAGAAATGCAATTTTGGTCCTCATCCCAGGGGTGGTGGAGATTCATAGTGCCTGGCATTTCTCTGGTTATTACATTGCTTCCCCAACGTTGACCACAGCAAGAAAAACCTTCCCCAAGTTGTGCCTCTTCACAGCTGGTGAAAACAATCAAAAGCTGTTGTTTTAAAAAAATAATACCATTTTTTAAGGAACCCATTAACCCTGGAGTAATTTCTCAAATGGGTCATAGAATCACAGAATTGTCAGGTACTTTAAAGATCATCTAGTTCCAACCCCCCTGCCATAGGCAGGGATACTTCTCCACTAGATGAGGTTGCTCAGAGCCCCATCTAGCCTGGCCTTAAAATCTTCCAGGGATGGGGCTGCCACCACCTCTCTGGGCGACCTGTGCCAATGTCTTACCACTCTCATGGTGAAGAACTTCCTCCTAATATCCAACCTAAATCTCCCCTCCTCAAGCTTGTATCCATTCCCTCTAGTCCTATCACTACCTGACATCCTAAAAAGTCCTTCCCCAGGCCTCTTGTAGTCCCCCTGCAGATCCTGGAAGGCCACAAGAAGGTCTCCTCAAAGCTTTCTCTTCTCCAGACAGAACAATCCCAACTCTCTCAGCCTGTCCTCATAGGAGAGGTGCTCCAGCCTCTGAGCATCCTCATGGCTCTTCTCTGGACACATTCCAGCACATCCCTATCTTTCTTGTCCTGGGGGCTCCAGAACCAGATGCAGTACTCCAGGTGGGGTCTCTTGAGAATGGAGTACAGGGGGAGAATCACCTACCTCCCTTGACCTGCTGGCCACACTTCTCTTGATGCAGCCCAGGACACTGGTCAATGACTGGTCAATTGACACTGGGGTCAATGGTGCCAAAAGAGCTAAAGAAAAGGAAAAAATGGAAGATCAAAATCCTCCACTACCCAGTCAGACAGATTCTTTTGCAGAGCAGCAGTAAATGAACTGCAATAAAGTACTTTCCAAGTCCTTTGATGACTTTAGGTCTTAGAAGAAAGGTGAGACAAAAAGTCCTTCCTTTTCCTTCTAAACCAGTCTATGGCATTCAGGATTTGGCCCCATGAGGATGTGACACTATCAGGCAAAAAAGAACTACATTAGAGGCTGAAATATTGCATGTTAGTTCATATTGCCCCAACACCCTACACACACTGTGACCCTGATTTTCAGGACACTCTGCTACTCAGAGGAAAGATCAACAAATGATGCATTAATCTTCCAGTATTGGCTTGTTAGTGGTAAAATCCCATATTTATTGCTCACTGCAGAAATTCTACTGACATTAGCAGGAGCTTTGGGGCATTAAAAGAGCCTAAATTTAGCACCAGTTATATGAGGTGACTAGTGTGTAGAGGGACCCAGCCATCACTTTCCCTTGCTTGATGAGAAAGCTCTAGTTAGACTGACTGACCTACCTAATGCCAAGTGATGGGATGCCTTCCTTTGGGAACTGAAAATCTCTAAATAGGAGACTTAAAATAATTTCCTTCCAGAGCTGCCTTTCCTAATGTGTTTCATTTTGCTGCAGAATCTAAAAAGCCAGAGCAAGATCTGAGAGCTGTGAAGAATGCAGAAGCAGCTAACACATCAGAAAAAGCATCAGAACAAGGTATGGATTGGGGAGCTCAGTGCTCTTTTACAGTATCCATCCCAGTCTAAATTGCCTGCAGATGACACTGGTAACACAAACAGCTTTACCTCTCCCATCCAGCCTCCTCTCTGCAGCCTTTTTTCCACCAAACCAACCCTGTTCTGTGAGCACCTGCAACACTGCTCGAAAGGCATGTGCCAATTTAGAGCAGAGAGGGCACCCTCACAGTTTAATTTCTGCCTGCATTTGGGGTGAGTTCAGGTGTCCTGAACTTCAAAAGCCTGTAATACAGCTCTCAGCAATTTTTTATGCACATCACATGCCCTGGAAAGCCTTTGAAGATACTCTGAAGGAGATGGATATCCTGCCTGCAGGAGCACTGAGAAGAGCTAGCCCTCAAGAGTTAAAGGCTCCAGCAGATACCCAGCCAACATGCACCAAGGCAACATCTTTGCTCTGCTCTCACTATGCTGCTTCTTTGGGGTTTCTGCTAGTACTGTTAGCTCCCAGATTCCTTACTCCTTGCAGCCTTGGGTATAAAGCTGGCTGATGTGGCTGCTCTCCACTCCAGCAGCACCACATTGCAGGGGAAGACTCACTGTGCCTTCTATCTTCTTTCTTTCAGTGCAGCAGCGTGAAGCAGGGCATCGTTCAGCCCAAAGAGAGCCCATTCAGACTGATTTTTTCAGCTGACTTGTTTTGTTTTTCTTCTGAGCTCTCTTTCAGCATTATCCCATTAAAACTGCCTGAGATCTGAGGTTTTCATTGGCTAGAATTAGGTGGCAATTAATCCACCAGACAGTTTCATGATGATGCTTTCCAAAAGGAGAACATGTAGCAGTAAAATACAAGCTTGTGCTGTGCAGCAATGAATAGACTGCACACCATTCCCTTTCCAGTGTACACAGAGTGTCACACCATCCCCAGGGCAATAGGCAGGAAGGAGAGGAATAAGACTGATATGGACATGGAATATATTTTAGGGCAAATTTTATAGGTAGATGGAGAAAATAACAGTGAAGGATCTTTTTTTTTTTTTTTGAGACAATGATTGGAAAGAAATATAAGCATGTTAACAATTTAACTACAAGGGTATTTAGGATGCAAATTTTGCAACTAGAATTGTCTCTGTTCTCACAACAGATGATACATTTTAAAAGTAGTAACAACTGTGAGATGAGTCAAAGTGAGATGAAATTGGCATCTCCCAGGTGCTGCTCTCCCCTGCTCCCCTCAATCAAAGCCCTAACACTCCCTGGCCCAGCTCTGACCTGCTGCCCAAAGCACCTTTACTTTAAAGTTGTCTTTCTGCCAAAAGCATTTCAGTGCTGTGGTGAGCAATGCATATTTCATTCTGGTCTATGACTCAGAATGGCTATATTTTATTACCAAATGTCAATTGATTTCCATTTATATGGACTTGCTAACTGCTTAATTACACTGAGAAAAGATGGTAAAAGAGAAGCTGCAGCTGTCTGGTTGAACCATTTCACAGGTCTGAGACATCTGTCAGGTTGTTAGTTGTTCCTGGCCAAAGCAGAAAAGTGTACTGGGAACACTAAGGTTGCAACAGGCTGTTGTCAGCACTCTCTGGAGTGTGGTGTCAGGCTGTGTCACACAGGCACCTATGCTACACATCCTCATAGCGACAAAGGCAACTAGTGGCTCCACAGGTGAAGATGCTGTCAGGAGGAGAGAGCCAGGCTCTTCTCAATGTTATCCAATGGTAGGACAAGAGGGAATGGGAGCAAGTTGGACCACAGGAGGTTTAGTATTAACATGAGGAGGAACTTGTTTGCAGTGCAGGTGCCAGAGCACTGGCCCAGGCTGCCCAGGAGGCTGTGGATTCTCCTTGTCTGGAGCCATTGCAGAGCTGCCTGGACACATTGCTGTGTGAGCTGGTCTAGGTGATCCTGCTCTGGCAGGGGGGTTGCACTAGATGATCTTTCTAGGGCCCTTCCAACCCCTGACATTCCGTGATACTGTGTGATACTGTGATTTGTGTCACACATCCATCTGCAGCAATCATGTCAATGTTCCTACAGGGGACACAGTGCACAAAGAGTATCAGACATCTCCAGTGCCAACAGCAGCTACACAAACAGACACTACAACCCCAGCACCAACCACTGGGACAACAGATCCTCCAACCACACCACCAAAGCCAAGCACAACACCTGGAACAACCAGAACTACAACAGCTGCAGCAGCAGTCAAAGCTAAACCTGGACTGCATAGGGTCAGAGATACAGGTCAGTAGCATGGATGCTTGCATTCCTTTCCTCTTGACCAACAGCTTTCCTAAAATTAAGGCACAAGATATGCAGCTGAACATACTATGATTTAGTGGATCACAAATTCAGTACTTTGATGTAGAAATAATAGAAGTGTGAATAAAAAAAAATGAACTCCAGCAGATGGGCTGGGGTTAGAGTTGTGCCTTCAGGAGGCATATAAACTACAGGCTCTCACATAACCACAAATGTGTAGATTCCTTGAGATGTGAGTTCATCTGCAGTAAAATTATGGCTAGTCTTTATCTTTACATATAATATATTGGCATATAAACTAATTCATGTAGGAGTTAGCTCTCCATCCCCAAACACCCTCACGAGTTTCAGGTGTAGTAGTCAACAAATAGTTCTTCGATTCACATGTTTGGACCAAACCCTGTTTTTTCTTGATCTTTCCCCTGCATTTATTCTTATTCATTAATATTGGGGATTTGGGTTCAATAGCTGAAAATTAAAATCTCTTCTTTTTAGGATCTAGCAGGGTCCACCCAGCATATTCATCTGTGGTAGCTGCAGCATCAGGTAAGTATGGTGAAATAACTATGGCACAAGGCATGCAGTGCAGTGTATTTTAAGGTAGCAAGGACTCAATAACCTTTCAAGCCTCAGCAAACTCAACGCCTGAATCCAAGTCCAGATTTAAACTGAGAAAGAGATGCTTGCTCTGAATGTCAGAGATGCTGATCACTCATAGCTCTGGGGAAGCCACTCTAGTGAGTATCTGCACATTTCAGCCTTGACAACTGCTGGGTTTCACAACACTTGAGACAAAGCTTGTGCTGTTTGAATCATGTTTTACTATTCCTTCCTTCTGACACTGTCTCTGAAAGGGAGACTGTCAAGGGTTAGGGCTGGCCACTAAACAACTGACAGATGGTTTCGATTCCTCTCCCTGCCTAAGGAGAAGAGAAGGGGAATAAGGGAGAAAGATTTATGGCTTGGAAAAGAAAACTGTAAGTGCCTTAATGAAAATAACAATGAAATGAAATATATACAAATCTATTTGAAACCAATACTGAACCCAACCCACCAACAAAAGGCAATAATCAGTCCTAGACTGGACTCAGCTGCAGACAAGATTCAGGAGCTGTATTTTGAAATGGGATTCAGGAACTCATGGATTGGGATCAAAGGCAGAATGGACAGAGTCCTCCTCAGATGCTGGCTATTGAAGCAGAGAGCTTGAGCCTCATGATCACAGAATCACAGAATCACCAAGACTGGAAAAGACCCCCAGGATCATCAAGTGCAGCCTATGACCCTNGCTGATCCCTCAGCTTTGTACTGAATGTGATGTATATGGAATGGAATACCTAGTTGGTCAGTTTAGGGTCACCTGAACTGTCTGCTCCTCCCCACAGATGTGACCTTTCACTCTGCAGCCCCTAACATGGTGCACAAGATTTAGCAGTAACCTTGGTCTGCGTACCAATCCTTGGTACTAACTCTTAACACTGAGTCTTATCACTACTACAGCCAGACACTCTCTGCAGAAACAGGCTGTTACCTTCAGAAAGTGCAGTTAATTAGAAGAGACTCTAATTATGTCTTTCCTGGAAAGCAAAATCACTGAACAGAATTAGTTCCGTTCTAACTCAAAGCAAGAGAGACACTTGCTTTTGTTGTAAGATACTTGATGCAGAGGGCTGCACAGCCTCCTAAACCTAGGCCTGAGAGCTCTGACATGCTGACTTAGGTTAAAACAATGCTTTTTCAAAAATCCCAGACTATGGTTCTGAGCCTGGCATAAATGAGATGTATTCCTGGCATGCCACTCTTGTTATTGGTAGAAGAGTTCTAACCACTCTTGAGCTCTGCATCTTGACCCAGAAGTCTCCTCCCATGCTGTGTTTTCCCATACTATGTGTAATTGCTCAGCTGTGTAGTTAAGTAAAGGAGAATATTTTCAACTATTTGCAAGTTTCTGAGCATGGGGATATGACTGCTTTTGAGCACAAAGGGACCTGGGCTTCATTATGTTTTATGCTCTGTGGCTGTTTCTGGGTGCCTTGAGCTAGGCTCTGCTCTCACATACATAACTGTGGCTGTGCCAAGTAATTCAGAGCCAAGCATATGGCAGCACATGTATCTTTACTCAAGTTCTAAACATAAATTAACTCCCAAAAGATTAAAGTGATCACACTTAGAGACAGTTTACTGTGAGCTGGAGGAGTGGTGGAGACAATTCTGATTTCATCTACTTCATTTCTAGGACTGTGTCCAGTGTGTCCTGTACTCAGTATCTGGCTTCCTGAATTCTCCTGAGCTCTTCTTGAATTCTCCCACATTATTTTTGTCATTGTTTCATTATTTACAGTCTGCCTGCTTACTTGTAACCACTTACTTTCTGCAGAAAGGGTAGTATGTGATCTGGGGCTTTTTTTAACCTTCCTCACACAGCCAGAACAATGAGATGATACTGCAGTAGAAGTAAACATAGATAACCAGGGTGAGTGAGAAAAGGGAAAGCACATCATGGCACTGACTACAAACCTTTTTCATGCTGATCATAGACCTGTACAAGTTATATTCATAACTGAAGAGAATGTTAACTAAGCTAATCTATATGATAGAGTAAAGCAATCCTTTAAATGGTCTCAAAAAATATAGCTAATCTCTGAGAAAATCTATTAATGCAAACTCTCTGTATATGAACCTTTGGCTCTGACAGCTATAAAATAAGATAAAGTGAAAAAGCCAGGTAGCAGTAGTCCTGAACCAAACATGGTATAAATAACACATTTCCATTTTGATATCTACCTAGGACAGGTTCAAGCTGCACAAGGAAGAGGACAGAATACAGGTATGTCTTAATAATAAGTGGTAGATTTGTCCTGCTAGAATACTAGAAAATCTGCTTTAGTTCCATGTACTAATCAATACAATATTTTCAAAGCATTCAGGGGCACTTCCTCCTCTGCAAGTAACAGGAATATTTTACGACCCAATACAGGTAAAGGCATTGCAATCCCTTCTCTGATTCCTCCCCATAGCTAACTTCTACCACTCACACTTACTGAGTCATGCAGTAATGCACTGTTTTTCACTCCTAACCACATTCATACCAGGCTGCAGTGAGAGCTGATATCATATTATTTTTTGCATGACAACAGTGTAAATTCTAGGGAAAAAATGGAACAGGAATAATTAAACTTAGAATTGTTCTCAAAACAGTACTCTGAAAGCATTTATAAAAGGCTTTTCTACCATTTGCTGCTGCAAAATGAGAGGGGAACTTTGTGGAAGATTGGGAGATGAAAGCCTGACCCTGAGAGGAGACAAATGTTTTCAATATCCACGTCCTGAGCACTATCAGCATCTTAGGACCCACTACCAAGTTATTCCAGTGCACCAGCTGCACTAACATTTAAACTCTTCTGCTTTTGCCAGCTTCTTTCAGCTTTTAAATCTGGGGGTTGGGGTGTTTTTGTTGGGTTTGGGGTTTGTTTAAAACCCATAGTTTCCACCTTCCCTTTTCATTCGGTTTGAAAACACTTGCAGAAAGACAGCTCAGGGCTATCACATCCCTTGTGACTGTGCTTTTCTCTCCTGACCCAGTGGTGTCTAACCTCTCCCCTCTTTGTTGGATCATGCAGGTATTCAGCGCCAAGAGCCTATTGCCACTTTCCAGAGGGCTGCCAGCTCTCCAGCCCACCTGGGTAAGCAAGATTGCTAGTAGATTTTTCTGCTCCCTTTCATAGTTTTAGCAACCTTGAATTAACCCTCAAGCAGTACTGCACATTGTTTTCACCTGTCCTGGAGGAGGACTTGGGCAAGCCTCAGGCACTGAATAGCGACTAGCAGCTTTCTGGATGTGAAAGGCAAAGGACAGCTAGGTCACTGTTGAGTTGTTGTTTCATGAAACAACATGAAAGCAACAACTGCCACAGTGTTTGCAAGTGTTTGTATTTGTTAATCAAAATGAGAAACAAAATGCCAGCTCTCTGCAGCCTTATCAGGTTTTTGATCAAGGTTTTGATCTGTTCCTGTTGTTCCCAGGAGCATCTAGGCTGGTTGCAAACACAGAGGTTGCCTTTAATACTGAGAGAAGAAACATCACCTGTACTTTCCTTCTTCCCTGGCTGTGCAATTCACTACCCTTCACCAGCAAGCAGCCCTGTCAGTAGGTGCTCTGCAAGGCCACTGAGAACTTCCCAGGGCTCCAGAGCATTCAGTGCACATACAAACCCTAACTCTCCTTTGATGGGACAGCAAAGAGTCTCAGGGTAGATTTTGTCCAGAAGCAGCCAAAGTGGGGGAGGGTGAGAGTTGGGATGGCAGCAAGGCAGGTAGGGCTGCCCCTCACCAACAAGGCCTGCAGATCCACAAAGCCTCAACAAGAAAAGCAGTGGGTCAGGTGATGGCACCCAGGGCCAGTCAACAGCCCAGGCTGCCAGGCAAGTCCGACCAGTTGGGGCAAGATACCAGAGCAGCAAGGCAAGGTCAGGATCAGGTTAGCAAGGTACAAGAATAGGCACAGATACAAGGAGCAAAGGCAGGGGTGTGTGCTTACATGCTGTCCCCGAGCAGTGCAGGTGGAGGACCCCAGGGATGCTTCCCACAGCCCTTCCTCACACTCAGCCCTTGCTCCAGCTCCACCAACTGTGCCCAAGCCTGGCTCAAGGCAACAGATCCGTGCTGTGGCAGAGCTGATCTCTAAGCATGGGCAACTGAACACCCCTGGGGAGGGAGAGGCTGCAGCACATGAGGGTGTCCTCATGGTCCTGAGGGCTTTGGTGAGAGCTGGGAAACACAGGAGGAGGATTGCAACAGGAGAAAGCAAAGAGGTCATTGATGCTGAGGTTAGAGGATGTGATCCCTGCTCAGTGTGGGGAGGTTGGAACTAGATGATCTTTAGGGTCCCTTCCAACCTGGCCATTCTATGATTCTATGATTATGCAATAGGACTCTCTGGATAATACCAGCAAAGTAAATTTACCCACAAATCTCCCCATCAAAATGACAATTTGTGGTTGACCTAGTTGCAGCATATTTGAAATTAATATACCTCTCCTCCTAAGATTATTCTGTTCTCTCAACTTCTCTACCTCTCCTCCTTGTTCCAGTCTCCTTTTTTTTCCTTCTGGTTTCCATCTGTGTTTGTCTTTCCCATATTTTTTGGCCACACAGATGTCACAGCCATTTCTTTTTTAATAATCTCACTTTTTTTTGGTGCTCCCCTGATTCCCTTTGCCCTTGTCAAAATGCAATGCCCACCTTTAGAGCAGAGACAGAGGGGCAAGATTTTCCTGGACTGAACAGCAGAGCTAATATATTGCCTGTAAACATGTTGGTCATGGCAATGCATGAATTACATGACACCACATATAGGGTGGGGATAGTGCTGGGTGACAGAGCTGTCTTCCTGGCAGGGCTGAAATAGGAAGAGCCCTAACATCTGGAGCAAAGGATGTGCTGGCTACTTCCTAGGCTAGCTGAATCTTTGCCAGAGAAGTAGAAAAACATAGTGCTGATTCTTGTTTAAATCAAGTCAGAGTTTGATCCCATCTAACTGCTTAAAGACCCCCTGAAGGTGATTACAGAGCACAAATTTCTATCATGAATCATTCTGTTTTCTTCATCATAGAACAAGAAGAAAAAAAACCCCACAAACACTGCTCACCATGGTCCAAATGAGTCCTCAATCTTTTTTTTCTGCCCAGGTTCTGGCAGCTCAGATGTGTTGCTTCTGAGCAGCCAGCTTTTCTAATAATCAAAGGGAAATCCCTGAACAAGTCCTTGCTTTCTTGGAAAGGAGACTTGTTTTTCCTGATCCTGTGAAGCACATGGAAGCTGCTTTGCAGGCAACAGTGATCAGTTCTGCAGGTTTAGCCAGGCTGTCAGAGAACTTGCTCTCATCAGCTCAGGTTAGCCAAAGGGTGTGCTGGGAAAACACCCTCCCTGACACACCAGTTGCCTATGCAGCTTCTCACTCCATGTTCTTGGAGTTCTTCCTGCCCTAAAGGGAAGCCACACATCTTATTCAGCCATCTGTCTCAGGCAACAAGCCTGTCTCCCAGGGAGAAGCTGGTAGCTCCTTGCTGGGATGGCAGCCTAAGGATAAAGTCAATACTCTCACTAGGCTCAGGGACACTGCCAAGCCCATGACCTTTTCCAGACCTACACTGTGCTTCACCCACTGGCTCTAGCAAAAAGCACACCAGCTGCAGTTTGAGGATGAAAACCCAGGCATGGGAGGCATTTTGGCTTCAGGGAGCATGAGATATATCTTTGTAAACCACCCTAAACAAACCTGGAGATGGACTATGACAGGTCAAAGATCTCACCAGGGCTCTTTGGTACTGTTCTTGTCCTACTTGGCTGCACAGACCTTCATCTGGCTGTAACTCACACCAAAACATTGCTTTTTGGGAAAGCTCTTCAGCAAGCTCAAAAAACAGAAGCACTTTGAAGTTTCTTTATGAAAGCAGCAATTTTGATGAAGTTTTTCAGGCCTATTAGGCTGCAAGCAAAATTTAGACAATTTCTTTGTGTTTGGACAGGCTGAGGGGATAGAGGAAGCTGTAGATGAGAGGTACTCACAGATTTCAGTGGAAAACAATCTAAGCCAAGCAACAGTATACTGAAGTCAGTCTATTTGCCTCAGTATCAATAAAATTTAAAGGAATAAAACCAAAACAGAGGCATATTTATGCCAAGAGATGTATTTAAAGTCATAAAAAAGATGAGTGCTTTAGAGGCAGTGATACAAGGCTCTTAAATACAGCTTGAATGTGCACATAAAATGTTTACTGATTGCCTTAGCTCCTAGCTGTTAATCATAATTCACTGTATAAATTGACCCTCCTAAACTGAGCCAGAATGTTGTAATCTCTAGTAATTCCATTCTTTTCAGTAATAATTTTTCTTCTCTTTCATGTGTGAAAGCAATGGAAACAGACTTGTGGAAAACTGGACTGAGCTTTTTTGACACAGGTAAATACTTAAAGCACCCAATATCTTCTCTGAAAATAGATGGTTTCTATCACACATGGGAAAAGCCAAATCCACTCATTAGGCCCATGACACTGCTGACAACAATCTCATTTTAAGGAGTAATTACTGTATTTAAAACTATAAATATGTTGTTTACCTCTTAGTAGTGAAAATTATTCTGTGCTCACATCAGTCTCATGTTCCTGCCTAAAGCAGAAGCAGAACAGATGAGCTCTGGAAAAGCTGGCAACTACACTGGGGGAAAAGGAATTCTACCTACTGAAATCCATTCATAAATATGAAGGTATTTTGGGAATGCCACAGCTGGGGTCACAGTCTAGAGCTGCAATGAGTGAAGAAGACAACAGATTATTCTGATGTCAATGTACTTACAAAAAACAGTCAGATAAGAAAAGAAGGGTTTAGCTGAGCAGATAGAATAATAAGCATCATTGAAATTTCCTGATATTTTCACCTTAAAAACTGACAATATGGAGATGACAACATTTTCATAACTATCACTGCTACAAGACCAAGACTTGTGCAACACTTAGGAGCAATTCAAGGGATCCCTTTCCCTGGGAACATTTAAAGTAGGCTACACAGACTACAGGCCAATTCATGACAGGGTGCAGGCTCTCTTAGGAGGGGCTGGATCATTTCATATATCTTTTCCATCAAGGGTTTTGTTGCTGGAGAAGGCTGTGCTGGTGGTCTTTGTGAAAACTATTCCCTTAAGCACTCTGCTTAGTTCAAAGCTGAGGCATGACAAACCCTTGTGCTAGCTGTGGCAAGCAGCACAGCCCATATGCACCAGCTTGCAAAGCCAGTGTCAGCAGCCACGGCTGTTGAGGCAAAATCTGCATCAACCCAAACATGAACAGATCTCTCTTCTGCAGCAACAACAGCCTGAGCCAGAGAGAGGAAGCATTTCTAGCCTCTCTAGCTTAAGCCAGCAGTGTGCTTATTGAGAAAAAGCTACAAGCAGTAGGTGTTTCTATGCAGAGGGGTCTTTTGAGGCAGAAAATGACAGATTGAATTAAAAGCAATAAGAGGTTGGGCATGGGGGAAGGGAAGTTGTATTAATAGTTTCTCAGCAACTGAAGTGCCTGCATACACTAGTGTGATACAGTTTGATGAATTCAGGTTGTCACTTCAAAGGAATGGTTGCTGGCATAGATGTAGTCACTGCTGTCTTACTTAAATGAATGGGAAGTTTAATCAGCATGGACAGCTGTGACAATCAGCAAAGGGAACTTTAATTAGCATGGAGTAGGCTGCCCATGCAGTGAGTTGAAATTCCCATGGCAATAACAACATCAAATTGGACTGGTAGAACAGGGAGGCCCATAGAGACTGACCACCTACTCAATTAGTTGGGGAAGGTTATTTGATGGCTGAGCTTATTGTTACACTCAGCACAAATCAGTCAGCTGACCTACAGCCTTCAAGAACTGGTAATTGCACTGGCAAATAAAAATGAAAAGCACCACACTGCCCACACTTGAGTTTTCCATACCAACAAAGCTGTGTGCCTGGGCAAGGGATATGGATTTTATTGGACGTAGCTAAATGCATGAGGCAGATAACTACAAATTAGCTTCTTTATACAATTTAGTTGCTCAAATGAATGCACATGTTAATATCTAATTTCACTACTGTGTTAAATCCACCTACTTCTCTTCTGCAAATAAGGCAAGTGGAGAGAATTGCACATATGGGATACCAAGCTGGCACATGTGAGGTGTATGGTGCACAGGCTGCAGGATGAAGCATGGCTTTGGTCTCTTACTGAGGAACTTTTATGTGCTCATATAATTAGAGCCTGTACTGGAACATAACAGAGTCAGGAAGGCAAGCTGCTAACTATTTCATGTTTTAAAGAAAAAAAACTCTACAACCATTCTCACCCATGTGGTTGACAAAAAAAGGTTATGTAAGGTCCAAGTCATTACTGTCTTTGTGTGTCTCTCTCTCATATCACCCACAATTTCTGCCACCTGCTCTCTTTACAAATACTGATGCTCTCATGCTTGGCTTGCTCATGGCTGGCTGCTGTGGAGAGACAAACTCTGTGGCATCTAGTAATTTCTCATCTTTCTGAAGTTATTTTTTTTACTGTCTCTCCAAAGTCTGTAGTCTTTCTATTTATTTGGTGACTAAGATCTGAGGAAGTCTTCCTCCTCCTTTGTAATAGGAATTAATATGCAGTTTATGTCATTCTGCTATTCTTTTGACCAACTGCTTCCTTGGGGAGCAGTCAGATTGAGACTTATCTAATCATTGCTGTTTCTTCAGAAGATTATCCTAGCTAAATCCGCTTAATCTCGTCATGTTGTAGTGAAAAGAAACAGCTCTTTGCCCTTGCTCAGAAAGGAGATGCTGTACTGTAGCAGACTCTCACCAGACATTCAAGTCATGAGTGAAGTTCAGCCTTTTCAAACCTTCTGAGGCTGGTCTGATGATGCCCTGTGAGGCTGTGCATCTCACAAGGACAGCTGCTACCATCCAAATATCTCAGTTGGGGCCTCAGCTAAAATCCACTAGCGACCCATGAGACTGTTTCTCATGACTTGACTGTAGTTGTCTGCCAACACTTACCCTGCTTCTTTTGTGCTTTCCAAAATAACACAGTCCTCTGGGAAAACCTGAGGAGCTGTGGTTTCCTTTGCTTCCCCAGCTGCGATATGGTGGGGTGAGTTGTTGCCCATGCCTTCCTATCCAGATAGAAAAGCAACATGCCAAACCTGTCACTTGTCTGCTTTAGATAAGGTGCAGCTTGCTGTAAAGCACAGAGAGCTAGAGGCATGGCAGTGCTGGTTCTCTCAGGTAAACTGTTGAAAGTCATCACCCCACACCTTGGCCACCAGCCTCTGCACCTGATGAACTACTTGTGCATGCTGCTCTAAAGCCCTCGTGGTGAGAGGACTGACTCACCAAGGAGAGTCAAAGTTGGTGATTAGAGAGATTTTGGTGCCACTTCTAGAAAAGTCTCTGCTCTTGTTCTATGCTAGAAGTGACGTAGAGGGAAAAAGATAAGCTCCTCAGGCCAGGGGTAACTCTGCAGCCACCCCATTGCCTGTTTCCTTCCAGAGCCAGGGCAGCCAGCAAGCACACATCAATGCAGCCTTTCCTTCCTCTCTCTAGGCTTCAGTTCAAGGGAAGAATTTAACCCGAAGCCACTGGACTCCACCTCCCAGGGGAACACAAGTATGTAATTCAGAATTCATTTCATAATTAAATGATACTGTCTTATTAATTACATATTGCTAGAATGCATTCAAATTAAATAGCAAAAGATAAATTTTCCAGAAAGCTTAAGAAACTCCAGGAATAGATTTTTCTCTTGCAGAGGAATAGCAAGCGTTCTCCACCATCCCCTCTCACACATCTAACTAGTTTTTGCTTCTACAGGGAAGGAAATAATAGCCAAGATTTAGCTTACCTGGGCAGGGAGATGGTGGCTGCTCACTGTTGCCTCTTCCCGAGCAGGATCAGCTCCACGTTCCTGGGATGCAGAGCTTCATTCAGGGACATTGATGGTGGAGGACAGCAAACCAATGTGTCGTGGCCAGGGCTAGATGAGCAAGCTCTGCTGACCAGAGCAGGCACCCTTCCCACAGCATTAGGTAGGAGGGAAGGAGCTCACTTGAGAAAGAGAGCCAGAGCCTGCTGCAGCAAGAAGGGAAGGCATGCAGAAGGACTAGTGAGGATCCCTCAGTCCCAGGGATGGAGATGCAGGGTCTCCTGCTCTGAAAAGGAAATTATTCTACAGCCCTTTCTAATTAAAGGCAAGTTAGTCCAGTAACTCATCTTGAGGTGGGGCCCAGAGTAGAAGGAGAAAGAGAAGGCAAGCTCTGAGTGGAGACGCTGGGTCATCTGCTGCCTTCTCACAGGAATCTGTCCTGGAGAGAGGGCTTCACCCTCCCCCTGGTGCTCAGGTCCTCTCCTGCCCATCGTCCAGCAGAGGAATGCCATCTCTTGCAGAACTTGCATTTCAAGGACTCTTCACATTTACTACTGAACCAAATGCCTCTATGTTCCCAGATTCTCCTCCTAATGCTTAAAAGTTTTTTTTCCCCCGTCAAAATGTCAAATATACCTAAAACAGATACCAAAATAACAGAGAGAAGAAGAAAAGGGGAAGTATCTGCCCTACAGACTCAAATGCTCAGCATAGCAGAGATGCAGGCAAGCACTGTTGGGTTTCTAGCAGTTGACCTGAGAGCACACACATCAGAATCAAAACTCTCATACTGCTGATATCTCTAGGACCACGAAAGCTATAAATCACATCTTGCCTCCCTGCAAATCAGAAAGCACTTGGCTCCCTACAGAGCACCTTTAGCTTGTGGTCCTAGAGAGTCCCACTAATGCCCCAGCACCAAAAAACTCTTGCTGTCTGAATCCTCCGCAGAAATTAAGTCTGTATATAAGTGAATGTAAATTTGTGCATGCCTGGACCCTGCTGGCTAATGAACTCCTCACTTTCCACATCTAGCCTGCATGGTGCAGCCCCCTTTGAAGGACAGGAAAACTTGGCTGTTAATTGAGGTATTATTTGTTATGGGTTCCTGGCCTTGTCTCACAATCTGCTGTGAATGAACACGGTTCTCAGTCACGCTTCTATAATTCAGCATTATTGACACTAGAAAAACAGACAGCTACAGGAGAAAAAATTGAAGGTAATGAGATGGGAGGCAGTTGCATAAGCCAGTAAGAACAATTGGAGCTTTGTAGCCTTCAGGCTACCTAATGATTAAAACACACTACTTTGGACAGGCTGATTGGTAGGAAGCATCATGGGAGGGAAATCAAGAGATGGGGATGCCTCGGATGCCGGAGAGGGAAAATGTTAATTAGCGCTCTAGTTAAGCCAAATCTTGATCCCACTCCTGGTTGCAGTCCAACTGATGAATGCTTTACTACTAACTTGTAGAGATGTAAAAACAGCCTGACAGTGATGAAGACAGCATTTGCAGAAGCACAAAGATGAGGTTCATCTGTGTAATGAAAGTTTGGTTGCAGGTGTAGTTTTCTAGAATATTGCCTTCAGCCCAGAGAATCAACACAAACAGCATACTGCTGCTGCTCACACAGGTACAAGCCTACAGCTACACACAAAAAGACCCCCCACTCTGTCTGAAACACCAGCTGAAATCATCATCCCCTATGTTAGCTCCAGCCCAGAATGAAGTTGCCTAACAATTCTCAGTCAGAAGTGCAGAGTTGTCAGGATTGCCAGCAGCAGCGACTTAAATCAAACCCAAGATGCCCCAGGCACATCCCAGGCATCACACTTGTAGGTAACTGAGTGGGTCTTCCCTCCCCTCTGAGTAGTATTAACACAGAGTGTGAAGAACTGTTCCTTTTGTGTATATAACACCAGTTAGCCAGCAAAGCCTGGATGTTGTACAAGAGAAAATCATGCAAAGGACTGTTAACCAAAGAGCAGGACAGACTTGACTCCCCAGCTGTGACTTGTCCTTGTCAAAGGTGACCTCACGAGAAGCATAGTTGTCAGAAAGGACTAGAAGTATTTTCTGTGTTTCTTTGTGTCTCCTCAGATTGCAAGGTTGATTTGTCCTTCTTGATGGATGGCAGCTGGAGCATCGGTAAACGCCGCTTTCAGCTCCAGAAGCAGTTCCTCAGTAACATGGCTCAAGCCCTTGGCATTGGCAGTGCTGGTCCCTTGATGGGCATTGTTCAGTATGGGTAAGAGCTTCTTGTGCAGCTGCTCCTATTGCCACAGGGCATGACTGCACCTCTGGCTGTTGTAGCTCTGTGGCTGACATGTGCTAAAGGTCTCACTCCAGCTTACACTCAGGAGCCAGCTAGCACAGGCAGGTCCTACAGCTTTTGTGTTGTTGCACATGAAGTAAACTAATAATTGCTGTCATTTCTTCTTTTAGTGATGAGCCTTCCATGGAATTCAACTTAAAAACTTATGCCAACTCCAAGGACCTAAGAAATGCCATTGAGAAAATCCCACAGAAAGGTGGACTTTCCAATGTTGGTAGGTAATGGGGCTGCTGGCATGTCCTCAGCTCAGAGAGGGCTCCAGAGCCTGGGCTGTAGCAAGCCCACATCTTCTCACTGGGGTGCAGAGGCTGTGACCAAGAGGTGCTCAGCGCTAGGGCAGGGCTGGTGTGAGGGTACTGCTTCCACCACAACCTGTGTTGGTCCAGGGTGCTCTAAGTCTATTGCAAGTGGACAGTAATTAGCTTTCTCCTTGTGGGCATGTCCCACCGATGTGTCAGGAATTCTTGCTATTCCAGCTTTTTACCCTCAGCCCCATGGGACACAGAGGGGGGGTGGATTGCATTCAGCACAGGAGGGCTCAGGATGCACTGGCATTGACAGCAACAACTTCCTGTGCTGCTCTCACAGACACAGAAACTGCTGTCATCAGAGCTCCCAACACTTGAATCAATCGTCTGCCTGCCATTCTGTGAGATATTATCAGGCAGAGTTCTTCCAGACCTGTAACTCAGTTCTCATCTCCTCCTTTATTACAGGGAAGGCTCTTTCATTTGTTAACAAAAACTTCTTTTTGGATGCTAATGGAAACCGTGGTGGAGCACCCAATGTGGTTGTAGTGGTTGTAGATGGGTGGCCAACTGACCCAGTGGAGGAGGCCTCCAGGCTGGCTAGAGAATCAGGGATCAACATTTTCTTTGTCACTATTGAAGCAGCTGCTGAAAGTGAGAAGAAGAACATTATCGAACCAAACTTTGTGGACAAGGTACTTACTGGGCTGGGCTCTGCCCAGGAGCTTGGCTCTAACTACATTTTCCAGGCTGTTTCATTTCCTTTCCTTCTCACCATTTATGGTTATCTCTTCTCCTGCTTATACTGTCTTGAGGTGTCCTGTATGAAGAGCCAGGCAGCAATGCTGAAGTCAGAAAGGGGATGAGGTCAGTGAAATTCTGGTTTGAGGTGCATCATGGAGCAAATGGCTTTTTACTAAACATTGGCACAAACCTGCAGTCATACCAAAACGAGAGGCTTTCCAAATTAACAATAGCATGGCAAAGCACAATTGCATCCTGAGCTTTCCACAAGCCTTCTGCTGTGGATCTCTCACCCAGCAAAGGCTGAGGAGCCCTGACAACCTAACATCAGTGTTGCATTCACAAACAGGTCACATACATGCAAATGTTGGAAGACTCCCAACAGGGGCATCAGCTATCCTGGGTAACACAAATATTTGGTTTCCACTGTTGATCTGGTGAGGTTTATATATACTTGTTTCTGCTGCTATGGACTTCATGGCAGCTCTTGGAAATAAATCCCTGCCATGTGCTGCAAGAAAAGAGAACACAAGCCTTGTATTTGGCAGTAATGGTAGGTGCCTGCTCAACAGTGCTTCAGGGCAAGCTGGCACCCAGGTATGGCAGGAGATATCTACCAAGTGCCAGACCAGGCTGGGCTCAGGAAGAAGGATAGGGTTATCTAGTATTTTCGGAAAACAGATTCCCATCTGAACCATGTCATTCTGCCATGAAATAATCTCCCATGAGTTTCAGAGCTGCTCCAGAGAGCTGTGCTCTCTCCAGTCAGCATTTAATTGATTGCAGTCTCAGTGGCATCTAATGTTTTTAAAAGGGCAAAGCTCCAGTGAGTCTCTGCAAACCTGCCAGGGACATGGCAGAAGTGGGAGTAGAGTGGGCTCAGAATAGGAAGGTTAAAGGGAATGGTGATTTGATACTGCTGCACTGTCAAACTGAGTAGCAGTAAGACAGTAAGAGCAAATGAGCAGGACATGGGAGAGGAGCTCAGATTGGTGGGAACTGTAACACCCTTGGAGCTATTAGGCTTTGGGCAAGTCAAGACCATGCACCAAGAAAACAGTTCCTCAGTCTTTTAAAACACTCATACACACACATAAAGCCTGGCTTAGGAAAATATTCTTACCCAGAGACCTGAGGCATTAGCATTTAAAAGGCATTAAAGGCAAGGACAATTTGATCCAGCCTGGCCCCACCACTCTCTCCCACGCTTGACAGCTTCAACTCCTACTTCTGTGCTACCTCTTACTTCCTACTTACACTCACCTAACTCTGACTAAGCCTATAGAAGCCTCTCACAGATCTACTCCCTACAAATATTCTGTTATAAAAAATAATTAATTTATTTATTACTTGGCAGAGTGAGCACAATATAGGATCTTTACAGGCTTTTAGCATTTTCACCCAAACCTGGTTTGTTGGGTTTTTCTCTGCTCAGAAGTGTACAAGCCAAGGATAACCCAAATTCAGCCCCAGGTTTCAGTTCAAGGTGG
Organism: Bucco capensis; assembly: GCA_013396975.1. NCBI lineage: Eukaryota > Metazoa > Chordata > Aves > Piciformes > Bucconidae > Bucco > Bucco capensis. The sequence continues at coordinate 499,367 of VWZO01020100.1, forward strand.
TAGGGTTTGTCAGCAGGCAAAGCTTTCCTTGCTGCCCTGAATGATGGGAGCTGAAGCTGTCACCTGGCAAACACACAGGCTCCCATAATGCCCACTGGAGCCACACTAACAGCAGCTCTGTGATTTGGATGCTTTTTCTGAAAACAATGTCACTCATCTAAAAAAGCTTTGCAGGTGGAAAAACTGCTTATTATATTTCTTTCACTGCTATAAAAATCAGCTCCATCCAATAGCTTTCTCCAAAAAAGGCAGGAATAACTCTCATTACACAAGTACCTGTGATGTTACACTGACATCCTTTCCCAGGCAAACAGATGACTGCAGGAGAGGCCACTTCAGACACCAGCACTGCTCTTTCCAGGAGTCTGTAGTTACAGGTCATCTACATAGCCCAGCTGAAAAAGGAAGACCGACTGTATTTCCATTGCATTCCTCCTTGTGTTGCCTTGCAGGCAGTGTGCAGAACAAATGGTTTCTACTCCATGAACGTGCCCAGCTGGTTCAGCCTCCACAAGGTGGTCCAGCCCTTGGTGAAGCGAGTTTGCGACACGGAGCGGTTGGTGTGCAGCAAGACCTGCCTCAACTCAGCTGACATCGGATTCGTCATCGATGGCTCCAGCAGTGTTGGCACCAACAACTTCCGCACGGTCCTCCAGTTTGTAGCCAACATCAGCAAGGAGTTTGAGATCTCAGACACCGACACCCGCATCGGAGCTGTTCAGTACACCTATGAGCAAAGGCTCGAGTTCAGCTTTGACAAGTACAGCACAAAGCAGGATGTGCTGAGCGCTATTAAAAGGATCAGTTACTGGAGTGGTGGGACCAGCACGGGAGCAGCCATCAGCTACGCCACAGAGCAGCTCTTTAGCAAATCCAAACCCAACAAAAGGAAGATCATGATTCTCATTACAGATGGCAGGTCTTATGATGATGTCCGAGTGCCAGCCATGGCAGCTCACCAGAATGGTAAGATCTTCTAAGTCAACCAGCTCTTCCTACACAACCCAGCATTTATCCAGGTTAGAGAAAGGCAGTTGGCTACAGTTCAAAAGCACTGGATAAAACTTTTTGAAGGAAGAGTAGCACCTCACCCTGGGGTCTCACTAAGCTCTAACAAGACCAGCATCTATTAAATATCTGAATTAGGAACTAAAGAATTCACATCAATCTAGCAAAATGCAGTTATGTCTAGGAAATCTCATGGGATTTCCACTGTCTTTGTAATACAGGAGGCCTCCTTTGGCTTTCCAGTCAGGATAGTCATATATCTTCCAACACAACTGTAAGATATTTGCATTGGAACAAGAAACTGCTGTTCAGACCCAGAGCAGAAGCTTTACTATTGTTTAAACCATTTTGCTGTTGGCAAAAGGTACTTCCAGAGCACAAATTTGATCTTTCCTCTAATTTGAAAATCCCATTTTTACACAGAGAGCATCTCACTACACACACGTTTTTGTGGCCTGCCAACTCCATTTGCAGCACTGCTCTTAAATCAAATGTAATGCAATGACAACCTTTATGCTCATTCTAAACTCCTCTGTTCCTTTGCAGGGGTTATAGCTTACTCTGTTGGAATTGCTTGGGCAGCCCAAGATGAACTGGAAGCCATTGCCACAGACCCCAATAAGGAGCATTCCTTCTTTGTGGATGAATTTGACAACCTCTACCGCTTTGTTCATCAGATCATCCAAAACATTTGCACAGAATTTAATTCCCAGCCACGGAACTGATGGACTTGAGGAAGGCAGGACCCTCAAGTGCCATACTGAAGTCACGTCAAGTGCCACAGGAGTAATGCCAGCCCTCAATTCAAGAAATACTGGTGGTGTTTTTCTCTGGCACTCTCCAGTCAGCAAGGTTGATAGCAGCTCTCTCCCTATGCATGATAACGCTCTGTGTAGACTGTTATTTTCTTTTTCCTTGCAGGCTTCAGAAACTCTGACTTGGATGGATATGAATGAGGAAGTAAACAGGGAGGGAATAACTGGAGCTGTTTGAAAAGCTGCTTCCAGTATAGAGCCCTGAGTTGTCCGATTCCCACCTTTGGGCACACAAAAGTGCCTTAAAATGTATCACCTGCTTCCTCAAGTGGCATGCTGCTCAGCTACTGTGGCTCTGCCCACTAGATGACACCCAAGTCAGAGCTGAAATACCAGACACTTTTTTTGGAGGGAGACACAATCCAAATTTGAGTACCTTTTTAAAAGCAGGCTCTGTCTCCACACAGCTCTCTTGCCAGCAAGTATAGCTTCAGCTAGTGCAAACTCAAGCATTGAGATTTATCTGAACCCAGAGACTGGAAAGCAAGTGAGAGGGAAGATTCAAGCTGTGGGACCCTAGAACCATTTGTCAACCTTAATAAAACCCCAAGTCCACAAAGCAGCCAACATGCAGACACTGGAATCTGCTCCCCTATAGCACTGCATTCATATTTGATTTTGAGATGTGTCTTATCCCCTTAGTTCTCTTGCTCCACTTTTGTGCAGCTCAAGGCCTCCAGAACTGCTGGAGAGCTGCTAGGACAGAGGAGACTCTTCGAGAAAAACTGTGGGTTTAAGGTGCTTACAATAGGAAAAGCATTTGAGGCCCAATGCTATTAAATCACAGCTCAGAACAGCTTACAGCAGTCTCTAGTCTGAGGAGAGCTATTCAAGAGCCATTAACAGGGTTTAAGAGGTTATTATCTGAAGTTCTTTATTATACACTGGGAAAAGAAGCATTTTGATCATTTACAGACAGCCTCTCCCAGATCTGGGATTGGTTTCTGTTTTATGGATTGATTTTAAAATGAACCTACTACAGCCCTGGACTATTCAAAACACACAGTTGTTTCTTAAGTGAAGAACTAGCCAGATTACTAGTCAGTAGGGGAGGAGTGACACATTAAGAGCAGCAAAAGAATTATACCTTAATTAGAAAGCAGCAGTTGCTGGTTATGTTTCCATCCAGTCTAATTTAACATTTCAATTATGCAAAGTTCTTGAAGGAAAGGGATGGAGTTTCAGAGCCAATAATAACTTGTGCATTCAAGCATCTTATGGCAATCAAAGCCATGCCATGTCAGGCTTGTGGAACTAACAGGAAATGGGAAGAAATTAAAAGTCACATTTCACATCTCACTTGCAAACTCTGCTTCTAATAGCATTTCTAGTTCTAATAACCATGACCCAGGATATTTATTATTCACATTAAAATGGTAGTTGAAGTAAATTACCATAAGGAAGACTCCTTTCTGTCAACTGAAGTAGCACATCTTTTAAATCACTATGTTTGGAAATATGACTGAAGTAGCTCAAAAATTACCAAATAAGGAAACATGATGTAAATTAATGAGAATGGCAGATTCTGCTTGATCAGCTTGGTGAGGTAAGATAAGCCAAGCTGGGGTCCTCTCAAGAGGTTATTGAAACCAATCCTAGATGAAACAGCATTTCCCTGGTTTTACAGAAGAAAGATTCAGATCTTCCTTTTAGAAGAAACATCAGTTCCAGATGAACTTCATCAATACAATAATGAAACTCAGAAAGAAGACACAAGGCACTGCCAGCTTCCCCCCAAAAAAGCAACAGAAAGACATAAAATACATTTGTATGCCGAGTTTTTAACACCAATCTGTGCTGCTGCACTTTCACAGCAATAGCCTCTTGGCTTGGAAATAGTAAAGATTAAGGATAGCTAGGCAGAAACAGAGTAACTCATCTCCTGACCCACCTCCCTCACTGTCTTACTCTGTCAACAAGGTACATGGGCTGGACAACACTCAAAGGTATAAATTGAATTTCCTGGGGCCTTCAGTTCAGACGCTGCATCTCTTGTCTGAAAACCTGTTTGCTTGGTGTTTAATTTGGGGCTAGCTAAGAAAAAAGGCCTAAATTTTCACTGTCAGCTCCTCTTAAAACTGCAGTTTCATTTTTAAGGCAACAGCTTACCAGAACATACTGATTTTCCTTCTGGCCATACCCCTACAGCACAGAAGACTGGTACTCTGCAAAGACTCCCCAATCACAGAATCATTAAGGTTAGAAGAGACTTCTAAGATCATCAAGTCCAACCATCAACTTATCACCAACATGCCACCATAGCTATGTCCCTAAGTACCACAGCACAGAACAGCCAAGACATCAGGAACAGTTAGAGCCACACTTGTGATTTGCATTTTAACTTATACCAAAAGCTTAAACCTTAAGCAATGCCAGTGAGCTTTCAAATGCTCTTTCACAGGGAAGTTGCACAGCTATCTTGTGTGTCAAGCATTCATAAAGGGCTCGTTCAGGGTTTGTTGTTGTTTAAATAGCTTATCTTAAGTTTACAGAACTACGGCATTTGGTTGCCAATGTTCATTTTTATTCATTTCAAGGGATAACCTTGAAATTGTTGGATCTCAAAGTGTGAGAGGGGTTTAATGCTTAATCTGACTCTCATCTGAACTTAGATATCCTATTCACAAACACTGGGAAGCAGAGCATAAGCCTTCAAACTTGTAAGAATACACTCTTCTATTAACAAAAGCAAGTGGATCAGCACAAAACCACACTGCTTTTCACCTTATTCTTTCACAGCAATCAAAATGCTTGCCATCTACTAAAGTCTCTGAATATCATTTATTAAAAACATAACTCATGTATAAAACTTCATAAACATTTAAGGAGGTCTACTTATTTGAAAAAAGCAGCAGGACTCCTTCTGTAACATATACAAGCTGTTTTGAGCTTATCAATACATGTTGCTATTTCTTTTGCAATAAAAATGTCCCAAAAGCTTATACAGTACATGTCATCTTGTATATGGTTAAAAAACAAACACCAAATATGGTCCATGCTTTTTTATTTTCTGAAATGCAGAACCATGCAGAATGTTCTTACTAGATTATGGAAGACCTAGCAAGGTTGGTAAAGCCCCAGGTGTTTCAATATCATAGCTGAAAGAAAAGGCCTAAGGGTGAGCTAGCAAAGGAAGGATCACTGAATTACCTATCAGAGGACTCAGTCACTGAAGCTTTTCTCACACTCAAGTCATTATGGGGACATGCCTTGTTCACAGGCAAAGCCATAAAGATGTTAGAAAGGCCTACCCTGTGAAAAGTTATTCCTACATTGCTAGTGAAAGCTTCTTTCTCCTCGTCTCTGGAGGCAGAACACTGGGGTGAATGGACTTGTGCTGTCATTTCATGAAGCAGCACCTCCTCCTTTCCTAGCACTAAATCAGAAAAGTTATTTTACCTACTATGAAGAGGAGAACTTTCCTAATCCCACCTACAAGCTTAGAAAAACCAGGATGGACTTGCTAACAAGTAGTTCTGCTCAGCTCTGTGTAGGTTCCTATACCACCCCCTCACCCAGTGCCATTCTGAGCATCTTCCTGTAGCAACACGGCTCCCATCTGTGATGTGTGGTTTCCTCTCCCTCATCCTCTCCCCAAGGCTAGAACCATGCACTTATTTTTATGAATGTTCTCCCCAGGAAGTGCACCATGTCTTGCACTACTAACAGACCAGCTCCTGCATGATGTGATACCCACTCTGCATGTCTTGCTCACTCCATGAACATACTGGGGACTGTGCACAGAAAGATGCAGGGTGCCAACAGTGCCATAATAGCAGAATATTACAAACCCAAGACATATGGAGAACAGAAAAACTGAGACACTGCACAGTTACCTCATGCTTCTCTAAATGCATGTCTACTTATCCTGGTCTGAGTGCACTTCCCCCTCCTAGTACCCACTCCAATAGCATGCACTTTACACCATGAAACGCAGAATTATGAGCACAAAACAACATGTTGAAAAATAGTATTTATTAGCACCCAATTTACATAATTATATGGTACAAATGACACTTACTTGCTGCTGTAACATTTAAATAAAGCTGCTCTTAAAAACCATTCTTAATTTCTGGATGTCCATGTGGTTTTGCTCAGCACAGAATGCGGGTACAGTATACAGCTACCCCACTTCACTACTGTCATACCAATACAAGTATTGCATGGTTACATCAACGTGGTCTCATTTGAAACAGCACAGGAACAGAAGCAGATCTAGGTCATTTTCATGACAAAATATTTACTTGTTCAGGCAAGTGAATGTAGCTTTAAATGTAACCTATCCAAGAAGTTGCACAAAATATGAATCGCAGTGAAAAAGAGAAAATTCAGGGCTGCAGTTGAGAAGCTCCAAAATATACTGGCATATATTTCAAATTAAACTCCCTCTGAAATTTGTCTTTGCCATTTTAGGTACTTAACCAGGATTTTAAACCATCGAATGTTAGTAAGAAGTTTAGTATTCAATGTTTGAGGAAGCATTTTCATTTAAAGCAAAAATGTATACTTTGTATAATAAATGCTTATCACATCATTGGAGAACAAATCACTTTTTCACTTTTCTCATGTTGCATGATTAAGAAGCCTTTCTGAAATAATGAAATACAGCAAATTTATGGATGCCTACTCCCAATAAAACTATTTCCATCACAAATCAGAAAACAGAATTTCTCACTTAAAAGAACATTCACTCTTGTATGACAGTAGCATTTAATTAAAGTAATTTAGTGGTACTGAAATTCTGAGCTTTGTACTGAGCCATACACAACAACCTGACAAGCAGACACTTACTCACTGAGTAGGTATTTCTCATTTGGATCCACCACTTTGCAAGACACTGAGAAGCCCAACATTGTTTCAAAGTAGTCATTCATAACTGGCACTCAAAAATCATAACCTCAGTGTAATTCTGGAGGGGAGTCCTCATTTCCTTTAGCTTTTTATTTATCAGTCACAGTAGCCTCTTCATACATCAGCTATCTGTCATAGAAGTGACCCAAAAGAGAAGATTACAGAATTAAGTGTAATTACTAACATTTAAGTGGTTATCACCTGTGGTACCTTCTCCAAAAGAGAACTGTCAGGTAACTCTTAAGTTCAATCGTTAGTCTTATAGAGAGGACAAAAAAAAGTATATATATTAATAAGCAACAAAAAAAATCATCCAAACTACAACCCAGAAGGCAAAGAAATTTGTCTTTTTTAACCTGACAATTTATTTTAAAAGAAACCAATTGAAGATATTTATATGAAGTACAATGCAGGTAGTTGATATGCTGACAAATGTCAACAAAAAAAAAATATCACAGCAACAATAGTTTTCTCATCATGGATTTTCTACAAGTTTTTTCAGATGCATGATTCAAGGAAAAGATAGCACAAGACTGCTTTTCAGTCTGCTTGGGCTAGAAAGGTACAAGAAATTATTAGTTAACATGCTCAGTTTGCATTTCCAGAAAAAGTGCTAATACATATGAGAGAGTTTGCAAAATCTATCCATGTTTGTAAATGTCTGACTGCAAGAAAATAAGTCTAGGACTCATACCTCTGACAAAAAGCACTCTATCTTGATGACAGGAAGACTAAAAAAATAATTTTTTAATGGAAAAATATTAGCTTGAAGTCCATCATTTATCCCTTATACAATGTTTTTGGCTGCTTTTAGTAAGTAATGCAAAAATAATGAAAATATTTGGCTTGGCATCAAGTTATCCCTTCCCTTTCAGAACTGTACAAAGCCAGCTGCATAAATCTTTTCTCAATGGCCTAGTCTAATACTCTAGTGTGAAGACCAAGGATTTCTTGAAATAGCAAGGAAGTAATTTTGGGAGCCAGCAACTCAAACTGACTGCATCACCACAAGGCTTTGAGCAGCATAAAAATAGATGTGCAGGCATGGTTTAAACATGGGTGTGATCTCCCAGGATCACAGCATGGCTTGGAAGCATGAACAGGGCAAAACTACTTTAACACACAATACCACAACCCAGACTTCTTCAGGAAGAAAGTTGGGCTAAAAAGCAATGCCTTTTCAGATCTGCTATAGCTTGGATTTTGTCATCTAGCAACAAATCCCTCCTGACAATGTTGAGACCCATAAATTGTACTGCTCAACACAATTTACAACTTCTCTAGTGGAATTTAGATTCTCAAAAACATCTGCAATGCTACAGCATTTAATAAGTTTTCAAAACAGACTATAGAGCAGCAAAAAATAAGTTAGCACGAGGGGTGATAAACCTTCAACACTCTAAGAAAAAAAAAATCAATAGTCCTTTATGAAATGTACTGTGCCATGAGACTCCACTGCAGATAAGATGTTGAGATTCTGAGAAAATAGAGCCTAAAGGAGGATTTCAATGGGAAGATAAAAAGCAGATAACAAAAGGCTAGATAACCTCCACAACAGGTATGCTCATTAGCACAGGCAGAGAGATCATTTGAAAGGTGTTATTTCCCACCATCCTCCCTCTGGGATTAGTCCCCTCAGCCAAATGAGCACTTGTCTGAGCAAGGACTACCTAAACAAAGTTCATCCTAGTCCCCCTCTGCTCCCCAAGTGTCTGTTGTAGGTAATCCTTTTACAATATGGGTTCTTTCTTATCAAACATCATCCCCTTTATAACTGGATTAACAGTTCTCTGATGCTCAGCAGAAACATTGCAGAGGTTTTGACTAGTAGTTTATAAACACTTGCTGCAAAAAGTGGCTTATCTCTAAGCTTAAAGACACACACAAGTTTGAGAAACAAGCCTAAAAGTCGACTCTGTTTCCCAAATATCATAGCTTTGCTTCAGCATTAATGGATATCATGAGACAATGTCTTAGTCCTGCAATTTTGTTTTTAACTAAATGTTTATCTGGAAGCAAAAAAGCAGTCCTGCTACAGTGTTTGAGGAACTTATCTTTGCATAACTGTGTCCCGACATGATCCTGTTCTTAGAATTTAATAAGCTATTACAAGTCTCTCATCTTAAGAGACAGTTTTGAAACTTGAACTATCTCCACCTTTGGCATAAGAGTGTGCCTAATTTGGAATCTGGATATATACTAGATTTTATCTTTCACAAAACCTGCAAGCAATGGATGAATGAATAAATCTGAGGAATCATGGTAAACTTGTTACTCTAACCTTTTAGTGTTTTCCTTTGTGACACCATCAGCCTAAACTCTGCACTGCTGCCCAGCCAAATTCTCTTACAATGACAATAGTCACGTGGAAGGCATATCAGTTCTGGTCATTTAACCTACTGTCTATCCCCTAGTTAGTTTAGCAAATGGTCTCCCTGTTTCCCTTGCTGTTCAGCACAACCCAAATGGTCACTGCCTACAGGAGCTTCAAAGTAAAAAGACAAATTTGCAGATACTCCTTTGCTGCAGAAATTACTTGTGTTAAGATTGCAAACCTGATGCTTTAGCCAAGAGGACTCCAAAGAGAACACTACTATAGTCTGTTGTCAACAACAGTGGTTGCATTTTCCTCCTCAGTGCATGCTACTAGGTTTACTAGCTCCTTCCCACAGGTGTCAAGTAGGCTCCCTAGGACAGTCTGCAAGGACACTGCCAAACCACAGCCTGCAAATGCTTCCCAAACCACATTTTGAAAGGCAGTAGGTTATGCCTGCTTTGTAATATTTAGTTTCCTTTGGGATGGACTAACATTTCTACAACACATCAGTTTATGGAAGTTGCTGCTCCCCAAAATTACATTGTTAAACCTAAGGAAGGAGGTGGGAAAGTGGACATACTTGTGATCTAACAGGTGTGCTGTAAAAGGTGTAACTAAGTCCTTTATCTCTTACACATTTATTCAAAAGGACAAGTTTATGGTTACTTTAAATTCACTACTGCAAAATAGTGTTGTATGACCTAATCACAAAGGTGTATGGTGAACATCACACATTTACTCAAACACATTAAAGATGGGCCTGCTTTAATGTAATGTTATTTGAAAATATATGGCCTAAAAAAATAACCTACAGTACACAGCATATAATTCTACAGGCTTCTTGCTAAAAAACAGATTTTATCAAATTAAAGATGAATGAGATCCCAAAAAATTAATCAGGTGTTCTTCTTACAAGTAACAACATTTTTTAATTTTAGGTCCAAAGTGTTCCCTCTCAGGCAGAAAAATAAATGCAGACACAAGGATTTTGTAAGAGTGAAGAAAGTATTTTCCACAATATATCTCTATCTATCTATTATATCTAGATCTCCAAATCATTTTGTGCAAGCATTTTGGTAACTGAATCAAATAGGTGAAAGCAAACTGCACAGTGAAGTAAATGAATGAGAGCATTTAAACCTAGAAGACCAATTTTCAACATACACAAGGACTGAAAATTCTCCCATTAAATTAGTTAGTAAAATCAAAATCAGTAGCATAGGCTAACATACACAAAAATATTACACGGGTTAACCATTAAAGAAATGTACCAGGTAAGTTAGATATGGGCAAAACAGTAAAATATCATATACTGATGTTGCACAAAAGTGCTTTTTTGCAAGATTAAGTCTAGGGTCCAGTTTTCTTTACATCTTCAATAGATGTATCACATTCATGAAAGTTATCAATTACACTGAACGAGGAAGAACTACACATAAAAGGGTGAAAAAAAATAATGTAGTGCCCTCAAATATCAGAAGTTCAAAGCTTATAAAACCCAAGATAATAATGAAACAGGAATTAAGTATCTAGCTGCAAAGGAATCATTACAATATACTGAAAGTGAAGAAGAGACTTGAGAAGCTAGAATGCTCAGAGTTGCCAGAGATTAAGAAATAGGATTTGGGTTTGTGAGACACTAGCCAGAAGACCAGAAGTTTGGTCTTCCTACACAAAAGCATTAAGTTACAGATGGAAAAAAAAATCAAGCAACCAAGAAAACTCATGCTTAATAGATGACTTTCAGACTAAGTCCAACAAGTCATGCATGTGGAATGGTGTTGTGGGCACCAAGAGATGGAAAACTTAACTGAAAAGCTGAAAACAAGAAAAAGTTGTGTAAAAAGAGCAGACTAAAAAAATAACTTGAAGGAAGTGGAAAGGAATGGAAATATACAGGAGGAATCACTGCATGCATGCAGGTTCCCAAGTACAAAGAGGAATACAGAAAATGGCACAAAACATGGCTTGGAATACTGGCATGAAGTTACAAAAAAGAACTACTAAACATCATGTAAATCCTCTTGTCAGTGAGATGTAACCATTGAAACAATCTTTGAAAGGAAGCCTGTTTAGAACATATATTAAACCTCACTGGCCAAGACAATATCAAAATGTACAAGACTACATCCCTGCTTTAGCAAGCAGATGGACTAGATAACCTAAATAATCTTTTCATCCCTAACTCCTATGATGATGTTCAGAAGATCTGACAGGCTCATGCACAATACCCTGCAGTCCTACAAGTATGTGAGCAAGTACAGTAAAAAGACATTGACATCAGTTATGATGACCGGCACAAAAATATATATACTCCACAACCTCTTTGTAAGGCTACATTTGTTTCGTTTTTGTTTGTTTGTTTTTTTTTAAAGGCACCTCATCCTCTAGCTATTGCCAGCTTTTTAAAAAGAAAAAAATATCACTTTTCAGTTTGAGCAAGAGCTCAGTAATGAGAAGGAAACCTCTTTCATTTCACATTTGAACAGCCACTTCTTACATTCCAATTGTAATCAGAATGACAGTCTTTAAAAACAAGCATGCCAGCCTATTAGTTTTATGTACAGCAATTTAAACAACTGTAACTACATATTGTATTGTGTAAGCAAAAGCACAACATTCATTTCATACTCACACCGTTATCCTTTGTATACACAAACTCAAGAGAACTTGTAGTACTAAAACATTAAAATGCACCCATGGAGTTTTCCCTTACTAGACACATTTAATACATGTTTACAATATATATACACATATATAATATACATAACTTCTAGAATTTTTCAAATAAATCTTTGTCATTTCCTCTTCAAAAAGAAATAAAATAATGACACTGAAAGAGTATGAGTCAAGTACACAGAATTCTCACAAAGTTGAATGCTCAGTTTTGCAGCCAAGGTTTCCTCCTTTCCATCATAACCAAAACATTTTATAAAAACTAAATAATCTGAATTCCTATTGTAGTCATCTGTTTCATGGTAAAAGTTCTAATCTTACCTATGGAAATATATTGCATATCAATATCATGAAGTGACATATCTGAATATTCTGAACAATAAAAGGTATCTCAGGATATTTTAGCAGTAAATATAATGCTTTGCAGGCTCAAACAGCACAGGTCAACCTTTTATTCTAAATAATATAGTTGATTTAAACTCTGAGATCAGCTTCAAATGTGGTCCCATCCCCAGATGCCACTCTAAGACCAACACAGTCAATTCCTAGGTTGATATCTTTCAGTGAGTCCTTTTTATAAAGTGTCAGTTTAAAGGTAAAGGTTTATTTATCAGTCTCCAGTCTTAACTTCAGGTTGGTATGTGGAAGAGTTGCACTGGGTTCTTTCCTACTCCTATTAGTACCACAAATCATCTCCAGCAGAAATTCTGCCTTCCATTCCCATCAGAGGAAAACAGAACTTCAGGCTTACGAGCAGTAATAACTCTGATGATGACACATAACAGAAAAGCATCTACTCACCTTCCTTTAAGAAGGGATAAAAAGACTAAAAGACCAAATTGAAAGTTATTGATATCAACAGAGAAGCTCTGCATACTTAAACAAAGCACATTTGTTCTGTAACTACAAGAAGTACTCATTCTTCAGGTATCCTAATCAATGGCACTATACACCCAGTGAAGCAGGTAAGGTCAAGTCCCACAAATGGTGAAGCTGAGAAATACCTCTAGAACTAGCAGAATCTCTCAAACTGATGGAACTTTGTATAGTTCTCACCTAATGTACTAGCAGGACTCATATAAAACATCAGGTATAGGTTTAATCTTCAAAAGAAGTATTGACTATTATCCTTAATGCCCAGAATGATACCCTTTTTTTAGCAGAACAGGGAAAGGAGATGAATGTTTGATAGTTACATTGTAGGCCAGCTTTGTGATAATTTCTTGTGCCAGATCTCTGGGAATAAACTGCATTATAAATCTGAATAAGTTAAATCTGCTACTACAGTATAGACAGACTGCTTCAGTCTGTTGTTAATTGGGCCTAGACTAAAGGCTCAGCTTCTAGCCACATACTAACACAGTCTTTAAAAAATTATATAAATTCTTTCGCAAACTAAATATTTACTGTATGACACAGAAGATGTAACAAAAACTATACTGCATTTTAATTTCTGTTAGTAATTTGCTTTCCTTTAATTGCATTTATCTTAGGCTAGCAGCCAGGTGGCTGAGATTAACTATCTGCTACTGCTCTCTGAACAAGATCTACTCTATGAAGACCAAAGGGATGACAAAGTGCCTTTCACACAACACAGTAATGAGCATATGAACTGACACTTCTTCCAGGTGATTTAATTTTAAGTACATTAAGATTCCTCAGTAAGAAGCATCCTAGGAAGTTTCCCTCTTTTCCTACTCCCTGATGCAATAGACCCCTTCTTTCTACTACTCCATTTTATTAATAAAGAATACATAGACCTAGTTTCACCCAAGGCCTGCCTGGACGAAAGTTCACACCTTCTGAAATAAAAGCATTTCTTTTGTTTGTTAACTATTTGAAACTGAGAGATTCCAAGCTCTCAGCACCAGCTGAGCTCACAGAAACCGGAACAAACATCAATTTAGAAAACAGCACCCTGCAAAACTAAACACTTACAAACATTCTCTGAATTATAGGGCATGCTAAGAAGACTCATGCCCTCCTCTTTTGTGCAGCTGGTTTAATATATACAAAGCTAGAGTTGAAAGGGAAGCACTCTGTCATACAAACACTTTAGCCAGGGCATCTGCTCCTGCACTGGCAATATAACATTTGGAGGGGTGGAATGCCACATCATGAATGGACTCGTCAAATTTCTTGCGATGAGCAGTAAATTCTTGGATACAGGTCTTGCTTTCAAGATTCCATAAGCGAATGGAACAGTCATGACCTAAAGAAAGGGGAAACAATTTTCTTTGTAATTCTTCATATCTGCCACCATGATCAGAAAAAAAACCAACAAAGAAAGAATGTACTCACTGCCAGACATCAAATACAAGCCATTAGGATCAACAGCTAAACTTGTAACGGCATCTAAGTGAGCTACCATGGAGTGGATCAGTTTTCCTATGAAAGAAAAGAATTGTTTAGTTTATTTTCTGAAAGTAATTTTGTTAACAATGTTAACAATGAGAAGACAAGAGGAAATGGCCTCAAGTTGCACCAGGGAAGGTTTAGATCAGATATAAGAGGGATTTTTTGATATAAGAGGGATTTGTTTCACTGAGAGGGTTGTTAAGTCTTGCAACAGGCTACCCAGGGAAGTGGTGGAGTCACCAACCTGGAGGTGTTTAATAAACATGTAGATGTTCTACTTAGGGCATGGTAGTGATAGGTATGGTTGGCCTTGATGATCTTAGAGGTTTCTTCCAACCTTAATGATTCTGTGATTGCTATCTGTATTCACTGCTTAAACCCTACAGCAGCTCATATTCTAAATCCAAGATCTTGTCCCATGACTGAATCATTATAATTATGCAAGATGCCACTCTTTTAATGTTTATAGTCTCAGGAGAGCCATAGTACAAATATCAACAGCTTTGTTAGACCATTGTTTTATGTCTGCAAAACCACCACGAAGCTGGCAATCACATTATTATCTGCCCCTTATGGGAATTAAGCAAGCTCGGGAGTAAGATCTTGACTGGCAAGGAAGGCAAAAGCTGAGCATACTAATAAGCAATGAATATAAACTACATAAGAATATAGGATAATTTTAGTCAACCCAGACAGAATTAATGTTCTATTACAGTATGATTTCATGTTAAAAATAAGAAATCATGGGTCAAATGTGGGGGTTTTTTGTTGCAGAAGAGAAGAGAAAATAAATGAGTGGCCATTTCCTTTGCTATTTATTACAGAACTACACACCAAACAAATCAACTGTTTTTAGTTTTTCCCTCATGTTCCACTAGGTCCTTTCACCTACTCTTATCTAACGTACTTCTGGGGAATAGCTAACATAAAAATCAACAGGAATATTGAAAGATCTCAATTGAACTTTTAAGACAGTGACCTGCAAGTAGAGAAGTCACAAACTTAAGATTATCAAGATTCAGTCAGAATATCAGATTAATACTACCATTCCTATCAAAAAGTCCTTTAAAACCTAAGAGAGATTTATCATTACACACCTCAGTGCAACTCTCACTACAAAGTAACACAGTCAACACAAAAGAAGAAACATGAATATAAGCCCACAAAGATTTCTAAAAGAGCTTCCTTGTATGTTAAATATTGATACTCCTATACATAAAGCATTTTAAAAGAATGGACAGACTGATGCAGATTCCTTATCACTGTCCCCAAAAGTCTTAAGTGAACTGGCAATCTTTGGACTCTACTGGTGATGAGAGGTTTCTGTTTCAGAGGATAACCAATTCTTGACAATTCCCCAGCATTTATGTAAATAATAATTGTTTATGCTTGATGGTATACAACAGCTATGACTAGCACCTACTGAAAAGATCTGTACCTGTATTGTTGTCATAGAATTTGATATGTCTGTCTTCATGAGCAGTGATACTGATTGGAAGAGTTGGATGGCTGATGACTCTGTTTATCTGACAGGAGGAACTCACTGCTAAGAAAAACCCCAACAAAACACATATATTAATTCATGTAAATTGCTAAGTTCTTTGGAAGACTGCTTCTATGAAATAAACATTTAATCAATCTTATTTGCAATGTAATTCTTACCTTTAAATAATGGAAACACACACTCTTATGTAGTGTTTACTCTAAACACACACAGAGGCATACATAAACCATATGTATGAGTAAATACAAACAAATAAGATCCAAACTTTGAGCCCAGTTTTAGATGGGTGCAGGTAAGAATGTAAAGCCAAAACTGAGTGAAAATACCTTTTTTGCATTTCCTCACCTTCATATTCCTTCTCTTGTCAAGCCAAGCTTTCTTCATAACATACAGACAGTACAAGAAAATCAGCACTTCAGGCAGTGTTTCCAGGCAAACAAAGACCCATGTCCTTACTCTCACAGAGCAAACCCAATTATTATTTGATGTATGTGGATTAAAATTCTCATTGAAGAAAAGGTTGCTAGACTATTCATAGAAGAGTCATTTTCCTAGCCTTCAAGAATCCTGAAATACCATAATATGGTATTTATATATGCACACATACACACAAAAGTATTGGAGGTTTTTTTTGTTGGAACTCTAGGCATTGCTGTGATGCAATGAGTGGTCTTAGGAGGCACAGATTACCACAAAATCACAAAGAGCCACTCCACAGAACATCAAAACACAGTCATCTTCTTTCATGTGGGAGTTGACTGAGTTTAGGTAAACTGCTGCCAAAGAACACTCAAATCATCTAATCAAAATTCTTAGAATAGAAATGCTACTATAGGATCACTAGCTACTAAGCTAGTAAAGACTTCATTTTACATCTCTCTATAAAAATCTGAACCACTAAGCAGTATCAGCATTGGAAGTGTAATTTAGGAAAAAAACCCATTATTAATAAATCCTCCTAAAATTCCTAAAAGCTCATGAGGCTGCATCACAGCCAAATATCCTCACAGTTTTAAAATGCCAAGTAGAGTGAGGCTTATACTGCATAGTGGAGTCCCTGAGTGGTGGTTGTAGGACATTTCAGATGACTTATTTTCCTCTTGCCTAGTTTTTGTAGAATTTATTTTTGTTTTTAAATACATCTAAGTTTTACAGTACTGTTAACTAAATAAAGATACTAAACAGGAACTGCTGGTTGCCAGATCATGGTCACATTTTCTTACAGGAATAATATTAAATTATAGTAAGAGAAAAAAGATAGAAAGGAAAGGAGAATTAAAAAAAAAAGGAGAAAAGAAGAAAGCTAAGTTCCACTGAATAGAGATAATAGATTTAGGACTGTTTTTTTCAAACAGGAACAAAAAAGTGGGATAAAAAAAGAAATGCTACACAGTAAGGAATAATATAAAGGGAAATGACACTTTCCATTTCCTTTTAGAAAATGAGAGTCATTTAACTATTTTAAAACAGACAAGCAAAGCCAGCAAAAAGGGGTAACTCCCTTTTAAACATATAATTAAACAGGAGAATCCAGTGACATAAAACTTTTAGGGGAAAAAAATTACCAACTTTTTTAAAAAGACTGAATGTTTGTCTTGTTATCAGGCTACCATTTTGGCCTGAATATGAAACCTTGAGCTCATTCTTGTCTCTTTCCCAAGGCTCCTAATAGTTTCCTAAAACATTTCTGATATTGGCCACTGCCATGATCCAGGGCATTGTAGAGGACCTTGAAAATCCTCTTTCCACTTGAGCTTTGCTTTTCTCCTACAGTAAAAACATCAACTAAGCTCAACTTCAAATGAGCCAAGAGTGTATACAAAACTTAGAAAAGGGATACCTCTGAGGAAAAACAAAAAAAGAATCCACACACACATCCCCACATTTCTAATAAATTCAACTTCATATTTTCTTGTTATCTGTCTTGCATTCTTAGATTGCAAAGATCACTGGGTTATATTAAAGAAAGCTGTGTTTGAAATTGTGCTACTATTCCTTGAAGAGGAATTCAGATAGAGTGGGCTTGGTTCTTCCACCTTCCTTCAAAAGCATGTGCACTTTTCTGCTACTGAAATAGCAGTTGCAGTATCTGTTGCAGTAGTAATAATTAACTGTAACAATTCATGTTATAATTTATAAGTTAAAATTATTTATATAATTATTAGTATACAATTATATATATTATATATAAATATATATTTATATTCTATAATTATAAAATATTTATATAATTTATAATTATTATGAATTATAATTTATAATTCATGTTTATAATTTATCATGACATTGTCTAATTGTTTGGAAACAGCAGAAAGAGTATGAAGAGCATTGATCTTAAACAAGCTTTTTTGCTGTTGTTGGTTTAAGGTTCTCTTTGATACATACTAGTATCCACGCTGGACTCCAGGGTGAGAATTCGTTGCTGTGTCTCCATGTTAAAAATGCTTGTGTGTCCACTGTTAAATGATGCTACCATGAGGCTTGGGTCACTGCTCACAAGATCTACTGACAAAGGGATTCCCATTTCTGGAAAACAATGTCAAGAACATTTTCATAAGATTAGGTTGGTGTAAAGAAAACAAACAACCAACCCTCAACCAGTAAGCACTTCAGTATCAAAAGGGCCATGATTAGGAGAGGAAATGTCACATTTTAAAATCTACACTATGACAGTCTAAATAGTCTGTCCTGTATGATCACTATCTTGATCCTGTTTTTCTGATATGCTTATCACAGAATCATTAAGGTTGGAAGAGACTTCTAAGATCATCAAGTCCAACCATACCTATCACTACCATGTCATTAAACAACATTCTTTATTAAGATGCTGTATCTGGAACTGTGGCTGGACAGAAATCTACTCTGAAATTAAAAATTAAGAAAGTAAGAATTAAGAACTCCTTTCCTTCTTTTAATTATAAGAGCAATTCTCAAACAAACTTCCATTATATCAAGTAAAAGGATATGTAAGAGAGGTGGTAAAACCATTTACATGACAGATGATTAAGGTTTACAGTATCACAGTATGTTAGGGGTTGGAAGGGCCCTAGAAAGATCATCTAGTGCAACCCCCCTGCCAGAGCAGGATCACCTAGACCAGCTCACNTTATTATTAACCTGAGCAAATCCAGAGCTTAAAAAAACCCCAAAGCTTTCCAGGTGCAAATTTTATATGCTGATAGTGTCAGCATGGAAAATTACATGAATACATTATCCCATCATAGTACAAAGCTTCATCCATACTGCCTGTTATGGTACACAGCTGATCTCCTTACACTGTAGCTATCTGAGCACTACAGGGCAGAAGGCCAAATCATCAGAGCTTGGGTATAGGAAATATCTCTTAGAATTCTTCTTGAATGTCTTGTTCACCACCTGCTATGTGAAAGAATAACACCAGCTGCAACAGATGCCAGGAGGAGGAGGAAGAGGTAGAGAGAGAGACATTGAATGTTAAGCAGCCTAGTGTCCATAAATCCAGATAACACAAGAATATCATCACCTCTCTCTAAACCTAAGATTCATGGAAGAGACATCTCTCTTGGACACATGACCTCAGTAATGTTGCTCAGAAATGCTGGCACTTATCTACAGGTACTCAAAAAAAAGCCAAAAAGAACTGGTGTAAGAAAAAAACATGTTTCTGAAGTGACCTTTTCTAACATTGCTATGCCTGCACTCTGCAGCTTCCTGGTATGTCTACAATGGTTAATTTAGAGGACTTAAATGATGACTGCTACATATTTTAGAGAGTTTGTTCCAGGTTCTCAAGAAGCCATTGGAAGACTCAGTTTCAAAGGACAATCTTTGAATTTCACAACTGGGTGTCATTCCAGTATGATATAGAAAAACCCCAAAGATTAGCCCTGTTAGGCAACACTACTCCTCCTTAATTTAAATAATTTAAACTAAAACCAAACAAACAAAACACTGCCAGGAAGTTTTCAAAGTAGACAGGTAGGTAAGCTGGCAGCAAACCAGTTATGTTTTTATCAGAATCCTGCAGACCTTTGGAAACAATTCTGCAAGAACTAAAAGGTACGTAACATTTTTATTTTGCTCAGTCTATTTTAACTAACAAGTAATGTCAGATTTGACCAGCTTTACTCTATAATTTGATAAGCCTCTTCAGTTATGCCAGAGTTTATTTTGCCTCAAACTTGTTCTAAAGAACTAAGGAAGTGTCTTGGTTTGTGGGTTGCCTTAAGCACCATCAGATCTAAGATAGTTTGACAATGTCAACTGGCTCATTCTAGAGCACTTACTCAGCAACCTAAAGAAATAAAGCTTTAAACAACAGGATTTTGATTTATGCATTTCAATTCAGTAACTAAATACAAAGAAGTAAGTTTTTCCAACTAGCAGTGTTGAGGATGATGTTATTGTTATTTCCTTCATGCTCAAACTCAGAAATTCAACTGCAACCTCTGTGTTAGAAGCACAAAGAACATAATTTGGAAGGTACCATAACACTGACCTGAAATGAAGCACTCCAAACCCCTAGTGGTGGGGAAAAAAAGGGTTATTCTGTATAAACCAAAAGCTAGAGTCTAATGAAATCTCAGTTATCTATGGTTCTAGTAACATCAAGAGATCATCTGCTGCAGTTGGCTTCTAGATTTTGTGACTGTACCCTTGCACATATGCATGTAGTCACCTGGTGTCAAAGCAGAAGGGACCAAACATTTACTCTTTCCCCCAAAGCATTCATAAAGAGAAAAATCCAGCAAAACCCACAAAGGATTTCTATTCAGTAGTCAAAAGTATAGCAGTCTGACCAGTGAGGCTTATCAACTTTTAAGGCAGATTTTCTGTACCTTGATTATCGTTAAATATATTGAGAGCTGGAGCAATTTCTGTAGCTTTCCAGAGCCGTATAGTGCCGTCTGCTGAACACGACAACAAGCGCTGGTGTGCTCCACTGAAAACCAGCCCCCACACTGCATCTGTATGGCCTACAAATGCACCTCTCAGAACAGAAGGATCTGTCAATCAAACAAAACAAACCACTTTACATCACAAAATCTGAATTAAATCAGTAGTTATATCTTTATAGCTTGGTTTGTGGTTATGGACCAATCTTAAGAAGCTAGGCCATAAAAAACCCAAGACCAACCAAGTTACATCATAAAATCATAGAATGACCCAGGTTGGAAGGGACATTAAAGATCATCTAGTTCCAACCCCCCCTGCCATGGGCAGGGATGCCACACACTAGACCAGGTTGCCCAGGGCCACATCAATATAGAAGTCCCAATTTTTCTTGCATAAGATTCTTGAATATCATCAGCACACATGTCATTCAGCTATCCAGTTTACAACTAATGGAACAAAACAATGTTTCAGCAGAAGTGACAAGATCAAAGCTGGAAAAACACCCTTTGGTTTTAAAATTTACTCTCAAACAACCACTAATGGCACATCAGTCCCTTTCTTCCAAAAGCTTGTTTTAAGGCCAAACCATGTCTGAAGCTATGAGAACTGAAAAATGTTTTAAAACACAGACACAAGGCTGACATCCACAAGATCACAGAATGTTAGGAGTTGGAAGGGACCTCTGGAGATTATCTAGTCCAAACCCCCTGCAAGAGCAGGAGAAGCTAGAGCAGGTTGCACAGGATGGGGTCCAGCTGGGTTTTGAATATCTCCAGAGATGTCATTCCACCACCTCCCTGGGCAGCCTGGGCCAGTGCTCCACCACCCTCAAAGGAAAAAAGTTCCTCCTCATGTTCAGATGGAACTTCCTCTGAGCTAGTTTTTTCCCATTACCTCTAGTCCTGTCNGCTTTGGTCTCAGAGTATACAACCTCTTTTTATCCCAACTGTACAGAGATTTGTTGAAGAACAGCAGATTAAAATAGCCATTTGCTGTACTTGCAAAGTATCAGGTTTAGTCCTGTACTTTATCATCCTAGCTGCTTCTCAAAACTGTGATGAGATCAAGGCCTCTTAAGAGAAGGAAAAAATCTTATCTTCTCATCAACCAAGAGCACTATCAAAAGAAAAATTTAAAGTAACTGAAGCCAACACTGCATTTTCTCTTTTAAATACTCAAAGAAGCATTACCTACACATTATACTATTTTAAGCCATATAAAATTCATGTCACTAAAGGCATTGCTTCACTGGTGTGTGTAACAGCAACATACCATAAGAGTCATAGGGGTCAATGTTTGGGTTGGTTGTATTCCAGCCATGGATGAGGCCATCTGTTCCCCCACTGTAACACTGTTCACCATTACTGCTCATCACCACACAGAGCACTGGTCCACTGGAAGAACATTCCCCAAAGAAATGTTGAGTATTAATATTTTCATTAGGTGAAAAACAATGTCAATGGAATCTTCAAATTTCCCTAGTAGATAAAAGTCACTTGCTGCATGGAGTCAGATCCCATGCTTTGACACTTCCCACGGAAATACCTCCACAGTATTTGGTAATGTAACTACAATCAGGACAGTTTAATCATTTATGCACATAAAACATGAAAAGTGTCACACTTTTCAACTACAGGCTTCTTATTTTGTATGTACAGCTATTTTTCCTCTTTTTTAAAGATCTAAGGCTCTTTGATGAAATCAGTTCACTAGATTTAAATTCACTGCAAACAGCTTCATTCTACAGATGCATGTATCTGGCAAAAAAGGCAAGAGCTACACTGATGAAGAGAATACCTAATCAAATGGGAACAGTATTGAATTTGCAGGGTTTTCTTGTTAAAACTGTGTGGTGTACCTAGCTCCAGCCATTAATAACGATGCAGAAAGATTAACATATGCAGATAGTTTAAATAACATGAAAACTAAATGTATCACATGAAATCACTAGTTCACAAGGATGAAATTACTTTCCTGAAGAAACTTTGTAGCTGTTTAAAAATCATATATTTCTCAAAACATGCCAGTGTTTCTCAGGAAATACTCACGTGTGTGCTCTGAAGGTATATATTGGCTCTACATCCAGAGAAGCACTCCTAAATGAAGTATAAGAAAATGTTCACATGTTTATGATCTTACAAAATGCTTTACAAAAGCGTGCCAGCATTGCTAAATTCTTCAAATCACTGCTGCATCTTTTGAAGTGTTTCTCCCACAACTTCCTCTCCCAACATCATTTTTCATCTGTCTAGAAATGCTCTGCATTCTTCCAAAATATGATAGGATTGTTTTGGTTGGTTGGTCATTTTGTTTAAGAACCTTCAGAGTCTACAAACTCTCACACACCAATCAAACCAGCAGGTAGATACATCACCAGTAGAGAAGGAGTGGAGGGCTATCAGTATCACATGGAATAAACCAAGTGTTCCAAATCCCTACCAGAGCAAAGGAGCTTAAGACACCTTCTCTTTATATCAACACTAGCACAGTTACAAACCACTCTGAAAACTGCTATCTGGACTTCATCAATTTGGTGCTTGTTAAAGACTGCAGGAAGATCTCATGCTTTGCCCAGTCCTAAAAGGTATGATGCACTCCCTTTCCTATATTAGCCCCACTATGAATTTGCTCTCATTTCTGCAAATCCTCAGCAACATGTAAGAGACAAAGGAATCTAGGAACATTTCAGTTAAAGCTGAAAGCTGTACACATGCATAGGCACATAAGTGTACACATATATATATAAATGCATTTTTATACATTTATATACACATGCAAGCAAACTAACAGGCCACATCCAAACATTTTCACTAGTAAATTGATTTGCCATGTTACCTCCAAGGAAAATGAATGGTTTTCATTTTCACAAACAAAATACACTCACAAACACATGAATTTCTGCTGACACTTTAGAAGTCTCCATCCTTCTCTTGAGAACTTGGTTTTGTACTCTTTTAAGTTCAAGGAACAATTTCCATTAACTGCAAGGGCCATCCAGTGAAGTGCCATCTCCAATCACTTTTTTTCTTCATAAATTAAAATATTTTTTGAAACAAAGTAAAAGAAAAGACATCTTACTTTTTTGCTGGGGCTGTTTTTTGTAAATTCCACATTTTTAAGGTATGGTCCTCTGAAGCTGTTATTAAGACTGGTTCAACCGGATGAAAAGCAAGACCTCTTATTCCATCAAAGTGACTTCTCAATGTGAATTTGGGGTTCCAAGTCTTTCTCAATGCATCCTTATTGTTTGCTATCTAATGAAAAAAAACAAACAAACAACAACAAACAACCAAACAATGCCAAACTTGTAATTAATCTGTAAGGCACAAGGAAAGGAAGAAATCAAAAATTTAGTTTGGTGTTTTTAGAAGATGTCAAATTACCTCATTCACTTCTCATAACAAAATTGTTGTTCAGCAACAGTTCATGTAACACTGATCAGACAGGCTCTGAGCAACCTGATCTAGTGGGAGGTGTCCCTGCCCATGGCAGGGGGGGTTGGAACTAGATGACTTTAAGGTCCCTTCCAACCCTGACAATTCTATGATTCTATGAAAATGAGAACAAAGGCAGATGTATACCACAAAGGCAGTAATAATGTTGTGTTCATAATAAGACATTCTGTGCCCGTTTGAAATACACCACATCTGTTAAGTTACACAATTTGAAAGCTGCAAAGTACCTTGCTGGCTGATCCTGCTGTGAACTCAGCATGATCTTTGAAATTTCATCTATACCTACTGGCTCATTCATTAACACTGGGCCTGACTCAACCAAGCTGTGGTCCCTGAATATCCAAAGTACCACTGACATGGCATCTCTGAATTAAGAGAAACAGAGAAGTGTCTGGCAGCACAGAAAGGAACACAACCCAAGTCACCTAAGGCAACACAAACTCTGTAATAATGCAAAGACAAGTGAAGCTTGCCAGAAAAGAAACAAAGGGTAAAAAGGACTTGGCTACACACCAAGAATATAACTGACAAGCTGTAAGCTAACATATATAGACAAAATTATGAGGCCATAAATGCATTTTAGCAGATCCAAAAGGAAAGCCCCTTAAAAATGAACAGTTACTTCAATATTAATCCTCTGAACAAATGCTGATGTAAAATGCTGAACAGACTTTTATCAACTCTGCCAGTCAACACAGTCACAGTTACAGTTAAATTGACCTTTTCACAGCTACTGCTGATGGTGGTTATGTAAAACCAGGAAAAGAAACAATTGTAACTCAAATACTGATGATTTCATTACGTTGAAAGCTACAGATAACCTCAAATCATTTAGTATCATTAGCTGTAAAGAAGAGAGAACTGTTCTGAGTCACTTCAAGAATCTACATTTTATTCTGGAATGTGGGCCAGCATGGTAGTTTAAGAACAAAAGTGCTTTTTCTTAAGTTCTGTTACTTCTGGACTTAATAATAAAAATATGCTTCAATTAAGAGTTTCTCTAGATTTTTTAAACAACAAGAAATACAAACAGCACGTTTAGTCTCATCATATTTCTTAGTAATTACGTACTGTCTTTTGCTTGAGGAGACAACTCAGTTTCTTTGCCAGTTTACTGAGCTGAGCTGGCTCAAGGAAGGAACAGACAAATGCTTGAGCTGGTACAAGGATGGGGCAGGACTACAAAGTTAGCAGCTCATGCAGATTTTCTGGAGGTTGTCCAAGAAAATCTCAGCAAAAAGGGTACAAATTGTACAGAGTACAGAGAGGAATATGGTTGCCTCAACACAGGCATCTAACGATGATTAGGTGATGCAGGGAACCCTGCTGTTGCTCCAGCTGCTATACCAGTAACACAAGTCCTTTGTCATGTCTGTGGAAGCCACAGAGACACCTCAGGCAGCCTAATAGTGCATGCCAGCTCTGCCAGGATAGCATTCTCCATTTGCTTCTCATTCATTCAGAGATGTTCTTCCAGAGTCCAAGATGATTAGCTCATAAATTGAGAAGTAGATGGAAGGCAGTCCCAGTCAGCAGAAGTAGCAGAGATGGAAACAGACCCCAGCCCTGATGCACTGCCTGCCTGGTTCACCACCACCACCACTACTCCTTAGCCAGCAGCCTCACAAGCTATGAGCAAAAATCATCTTTTTTGGGGGGTTGAGCCAAAATTAGGAGATAATGCTAATAGTGAATTTCAGCAGAGATGTTCTGTACCATTGCAATCCTGATGCTCCAAAAGTTGCTACAGTAGTAGAACACATCTCTGCAGTGTCGCTCTCAAAATGTATGTAAACTTTCATTAACTGTGTAATTCATTGCTTTACAAGTACATACAAAGGTAGAACTGCAGGTTATCTCTGAAGTAAAATCCCAGATGGTGATTACTGTAAGATTACTGTAAGAGTCAGATTAACTGAAGGGTAGGATTCCTCCCCAAGATGCAATACTGAAAAATAATCTCTGAAATCCCTCAACCTTGACAAAGCTAGGCAGTGCAATGACAAGATTAATCTGACATTGAGAGATCACAAAGGAGCAGATGATTAAAGCAATATCTGAAGTATCTTTTCCGCCAAAAAATCAGAAATGCAGACAAAAATTGTGTATGATTGCAAGGAAGCCATTTTAAGAAAGAAAGAAAGAAATAGGCTACTCACATAGCTACAGAAGTGCTGGCCACAATAGCCTCCTAAATAGTCTTTAGTCCAGCTTCCCATTTGAACTGAGACTCGCACACATTAGGTAATGGAAGCCACAGCTCTCCTCCAGTCAAGTCTTGAATATCCCCCAGGAGGGGAATTTGACAGTTTCTCTAAACAACTTGCTTCACCTCACACACAACACTTTTCCCCCTAATGCCCAACCTGAACCTCCTGAACCATAATTTCTTACTGTTTGTCATATTTATTATTTTTTATGTTATTATTATAATTTTTTGTTACTTCTGGCACTATAACCCTTTGAGCCTGACCCCTCAGCCAGTTGTTCTCCTATCATATGATGTACTGATCTAGCTGTATGCTGCACATTTTGTCCAGGAGGATACTGTGGGAAACAGTATTGAAGGCTTTACTGAAAATCAAAAAGGTTACACCAATTGGTCTCCCTTGGTCAACCAGGTAGGTAACCTTGTCATAAAAGGAAATGAAGTTTGTTAATCAGATATGTCAAGTAAAGATATGTTAAGATATGTCAAGTAAAAGCTTGTAACATCCTCTGGCAGTATAATTTTAACAGGAAAATGTCTTCTGCTGAGTCTGCACATATGTAACTTGCATCTGCCTTCAGCAAATAGACAGTAGAAGCTTGAGTTATCATTAAACACTTACATCATAAGTGAGTGAATCTGCCTCATTGGCTACTGTAAGGCCTGCCAGTTCTCCAAGACCCAGCTCATTTTCAAGGGCTTCATCTGTTCCCATAATGAAAGATTTCCCTGAAGAAGGAGGGAATGTTAAAGCTTCCACTGCAAGAAAACAAAACAATAAAAATCCTGAAACATGGGTTTATGTAACATTAATAAAAGCATATTTTCCACTTCCAAAACACTAAGCATCTCTCAAATAGCTGATGGCAAAAAGATATAAAAATGCATAAAAATTAGCCATTCTGGAGATAATCACTGTACTTATGAATAAACAGTATCTTCTGAACATAATACTTGCCCTTAAGGTGTGCACAACAAGACAGTAAGTGTAATTAGCCACAGGAAGGAAGACTACACTACCATTCACCTACATATGAGGCAAAATAAACACAGAAAAGCTCAGGTCCTTCCCCAACACCACTATAAAAGATGCAAATGGGTTCTGAAGAAGGAAAAATGGAGACAAGAATAGCTGGTGGGAACAGCTGGACTCTTCCCTCCTAACAAGTCCATAAGTGTGTCTACAACAAAGCTGTATACGTGCCCTGCAATTTAGCAACATGACTGGGAGCTGACAATTCATCACTCCTTGTGAAATTAGTTCAACTGCCAAACAGGTTGGTCAGCACTGAATTCTAGGTTTACTAGCAGTATCCAAACTTCCTAGTCCACAGCTGCTCTGGCATGCCTATAGTAGCTCCAGTCACTGTAACATACATATCCAGAGGCAGATCCACTAGAAACAGGAGGATCAAAGGCTAGGATACCACATAAGGCTCCACATCAAGTGGTATGACTCAAAAGAAGCTGTGCCCTTTACCAGCTTCCCTGTACAATAGCTCTCTATACATCACAAAAAGGGGACTGAAGAGATGAAAATGTTGATTTCTGAACAGAGCAGACTTCACTCAATTTTATACACCTTCTGTCTTAAATGACAAGGGTTTTGCAGTAAATGACAATTTTTTTCCCTTTGCTTCATTGTAAATACAAGCCCTTGGCAAATACTATTGCTACCAGGGAGAAAGAAAAGGAAACGACATCTCATTCTCAGCATCTTGGTTTAACAGTCCCAAAACTAAGTTAAAACTAAGCAAACTATGGTTTCCAGTGAATAGTCTGTTCTGTTTAGGTTGCTTTATCCTAAAGGCATCAGGTTCAGATGCTATTCAATTCCTCTCCAGTTCACCCAGCATAAAGTAAGCACTAATCTTTCTGTTCCATGCTTTCACACCTACTGAGTGTCCTATTTGCTTTCTATTACTTCTTACAACCAAATAAGAGCCCTCAAGCTCTGCCATGTGATCAGGTCTTTTAGTCACCTTTTAATCACAAATATCTCTAACCTTCTTCACTCTGAAGTCTAAACTACCATTCTCTTTTTCCTCTCTTTTGAACTTTTGATGTAATAATCCACTCAAAACACAACATGTACAGGACATCACATTTGAAAAGTTACTAGAATGAAAAAGTTGTATGTCAAAAATATCACAGAGTAACAGATATAAAAAGAAATACACAGCTAATAGTTTGTAATACTGAACTTAGACTGATAACAATCAGCTATCCTCTTCTGTTTTTGCAGAAGTCCATCTGAGTCTCTGAATTCAAACACATATTCCTGAAAGGTCATGAAAATAGAGGTCTGCTTATATGGCTCTCAGCACATGTGAGAAAAGTTGGAAAAGAAACACTCAACAAAAAAATTCCTCCACTTCTCCAAGTGTTGCTAAGTTATTCCCTTCTTTCATAAAGCAAATCATTGAGCATGTAGGAAGTAGGAGTACTGAGATCTTTGGTAATTGTGCTGCATGCTGGGGCTTTTTATGCACCTTAATTATAACTTAGCTGACCTACTTTTTCCACACTCACTGAAAGACTACTAAGTGAAACTCATGTTTTGCTCATTTTACAAAAGACATATTTACCATTTAAATAAAGAGCACATGACATGATATTCTACAAATTAATATAGCCTCATATGTTTACTTGATTGTGCTGCATATTATGGCAATTCAAATGTTGACTCAACCAGATGATTTGGCAACTTTCAGATATAATCCTAAGGAAAGTAACCACATGCCTCATTGCAAAAATGCATGTGGACTAGTCACTATAAGAGTTTTTATTTAACTTTTGGAACACTATTGAAATTAATACACTGGCAAGCTGTACATTGTTCTGTATGGCTCATTAGGCAATCACCACATGCATGTAAAAGCTATTTGTGCCTACCTGTAGAGCTCCTATCTTAGATGCTCTTATCTTCTGAAAGATTGTTCTACACTTAACTGCTAGGCCTAAGCACAAGCAAGTGACTTAAGATCCTCATATTACAAAGCCACCAAGTGCTAAATGTTTTTTTCCCTTCATGTTCACACATATTCAGTCAAGATTTTACCTAGGTAGGTGTCTTGATCTCACCAGTAGTGACCCAGAGAGGAGGAATAGGAATGCCATTTATTGCACTTAGAACTCATATTGCTGAATTACTATTTGTAAAGTGCTTGGAAAGTCTTAGAAGATTAACTTTAAGCAGAAGTAACCATACATTGAGATCTGTCCTTTACAAAGGTGTATGCACTTATTTAATACTTACCTTCATCTGTCCTGCTTATCTCATGTTCAATGAGCCTTGAGCTACTGGGCCTAGAAGAAGGTGCAACAGATGGCTGTAATGAAGGCAGATCATCAACATCTCTCAAGTTTGCAAGCATATCTTGCAGCTTTGACCTGTTGGGCCCTAACCAGAAAAAAAAATAAAAAATTAAATGGTTTATACCTAGTTCACGATGGCAACTACTTATATTAAATATGCTACAGCAGCACATGCAACCATGGATCCAACCTTGCATTATAACATTACCACAGAAAAACTAATGAGCACCTATTTTCAACAGTAACTAATCATCCAGCATGAAATGAATTTCTTGAAAAGAAAGTGATAGAAGCAACTGAGAATTGTGAACACATGATTTTCCCCACATTTATCAACTCATCCTGCTTCTTGCATGGGATGCTGAAGAAGGCCTCCAACTGAGTCACACTGATTATTAGAATATTTACTTTTCCAAAATAGCTGACATTTGTGAATATGTTAAAATTTGTGCATCAGGTACTTATATATGTGCAGCACATTCTTAGGACAACATGATTATTTTAAATTTATTTGTGTAGTAGTGTAGTATGGTGAGCCACGTAATGCAAAAAGTTACACTTATATTAAAATATAAATGCAACTGGATTCACTGGCTTACTTCCTGAAGCTACAGATGGTGAAGACCCATGCCCTTCTTGACACTTACCTGTGCTTTGCTCCATCATTTTCCCACATCCCTGTTTTGACTGTTTTATATAGGATTGAGGCTGAAACATATCTTCGGTAGTTTTTCCTGTTGTAAGTTTAATTAAGAATGGGAAAATGTCTTACCCATAGTCCATTATGTTTTTTTTTTCCTAGACCAGTAAATAATACAGCTATTTTTAGGCAGCTTTAACACAGAAGTGTACTCTAACAGATGTATTCTTTCATAAACCATTCTATGATTCTATTACTACTTCAAAGGAGTGTTCACTACAGCCTTGCAAAATCATAAGTTTACTAATGCAGCTGCAAACTCTACTTTGTCTATCCTAACCATAATGACTGCCAATGAACTAAACTGTATTTAACTTGTCTATCACAAAAATATTACTTGATTCAGGAAAATAGCAAGATTGTTTTACCATAATATCTTATTTATAAAAGCAGATTTTTACTTTGTAGCAGTTCAGTGTCTAAGCACAATTTATGATGAGATTAAAGTCACAGAAACAAACTGTACAAATTAATGTCAAGATATTTAGTCCCTTTTTCTCTGGACTTCCTTCCTCACATTCTTCTTCACTACATGCAATATCATAAATAGCTGAAAACAGGCTGTGATTCTTCCTGATTTTTCTGCATTGGATGCCCTTCCAATGATGGTTTGTCTATGGAAAGATGCTTAATTTATGTAGTGCAGTAAACCATTTGGCCTCCCAATTAAATCAACCCAAAATGTAGTTATCTGCATGAAGGAGCACTAGATGTCCACGTGCTGCCTTACATCAGGAATTTTTCTCATAAATGTATAAAACATGTTCCAATAATGTCTATATTAACAATTAAATATTAAGATTTGTTATTAAAAATAAAAAGCACTCAATAGCTGTTCAAGAATAAAATTTCAACAGTGTAATTAAATAATTTCTGCTAATTAACCCTATAGCTATTTACCCTGAGCTACATAGCGTGTCTGTGTATTTTAAAAACAACAGACAAGTCACAAAAATCAATTTTACTCCAGTCATACAGTGGCATGTTCTCTCTATCTCAACTATAAGGAAGTTTAGAATTAGTTTTGTGAAACATCAACACTTCAGTTGGCCAGCTCAGCTTCTTGTCAGGTTTGCAGTTAACTTCTAGTAACTTAAATGATTCCAAAGATAACAAAAATATCACATGAGGAATTTAAAATATGGTAGTGATTTAAAAAAGAAAAGAAGAGCTTTAGTTTGTGTATTTGATAGTGTAATTTCAGCAACATAACCAACTGCTGAGCAGCAGCTTTTCCACAATGTCAATACAAAAAGTAACAGAACAAGTCAGCCTCGATGCAAGGATCTGACATCATTATGCCTGTCTCTTTGGAAGTGAGAATTTCCTTGGTATTTATAAGCATCTTCCCACAAAGGGAGAAACATCCCTCAATATTCTTATTGGGCTACATGCAATACTATTTATTTACATAATTCACACATGAATTTTCCATACAGCTATATGTTTGAAACATAGCTCTGAATACAGTGTTTCATTTTAAACACTGCATTCCAGTTCAAAAAGTTCTAACATTTACTTATCAAAAACCAGTGATTTTACAAAACAGATCTGTATCTCAAGAATGCTAATTAAAAATATAATACAGGGCTAGAAACTGTATTTCAGATAAAGATCACCATTTTCTGTTTGGATAACAACACCCAACATTTTGAAAGGCTAGTCCCACAGGTATGAAAGTCAATAAATAAATCCTGTGATTCACAAATAAACTGATGGTCAGAGTTGCTTCCTATTTCGAGCCCTGCATAACAAATTACAATGACAGCATGACTTTCATGTTGTGAATGTTAAGTATAAACAGGGGTAGAAATTAACCTGGTTTCTCCCTCTGTTATCTAACAGGATACTTAATATAGTTCTGTTTGTTGTCTGGGTTTTTTTGTTGTTGTTCTGGTTAGTTTTGTTTGTTTGTTTGAATATTATTTATTTATTCACATACCAGACTTTAACTCTTCCTGTGAAACTGGCATGTTTCCAGCTAAGAAAGGGTTCTGAAGACTTCTATATTAAAGTGTGAACTATTAAACCAATGCCTTTTGCAATTTAAGTTTCTGAATAACGAAAGTATAATCCAAAGCAAGAATTTGTGACTAACCCAACACCTGGTTGGAAAAAGTTGTATCTCATAATAGTTATTCATCAGGGTAACTTGACTGACTTGCATTAATTTCAACCCCTGAGAATTGGTGAACAGGAAAGCAGTCAGGAGCAGCAAAGTAAAAGAGTAAGTAATTGTAGGAAAACATTGAAAGAGAGATAGAATCAAGGGTGTGAAAGATGTGAGGTTTATGATTTTAAGGTGCAATGTTTTCCACTTACTCTTCACCCCCTTTTTCCCCTTGCGCTCCTTTTTGTATTGTTCCTTGAGCTTGGTTATTACTCCCTGGTCGACATTCCAAGCTTCTGGCATGAGACACTGGTCTTCCTTTTCTAAACAAAGTGAAACAAATGAAACATCCTTTTTCAATAATGTCACCAAGTGATCTCCACTGAAGGAGGTAACAGCTGCTGTCAATGGTATTTGTCTTTTATTTTAAACAGACAGAAATAGCACCAAGCTTGTGAAAGCTGTAAAACTGCTACTCATATTCCACTTCTGTTTGCTCAGAATTTTCTTAACAAAAAACTGAGAGGACATTTCACATCCCTAATCTCTATAACCAAGCACATAGCTGATCATAAATGCAAACAATATTTACTTTATAATAAATCAGGATATGTTCTTCAGCTTTTTCTATCCTTCAGGCAAAGAATTATTATACCTAGAAGCAGCAGCTATGTGCTGTTGGTTGACATAACTGCACAATTCAGATGCTACATCCCTGCATTTCAAATTCATACTTCATTGTCTTTCTGCTATGTTGTCATTTACACAAAGCAGCAGCACATTTAAATCATTTTGGAACATAGTACACATGTCAACAAGGTTTGATTAGAATCTTAAAGCACTACAGCCATGAAATTTGGCAAAAAGGGGAAGGCCTGAGGTATTAAGTCTTTGAACAAATACAGAAAACATTTCAATATGCCTAATGAAAAAAAAATCCCTTTTTTTTTAAACATCTCTGTCAAAGTGCTTCCCCTGTGACATAACATGGAGAGGAAGTATTCTTCCAATAGATGTGTTACATGCCATTTTTTCCATATAGGGAAAGACTCTACTGAAGCAGCTTAAGAAAATCATTTACAAGGAGGGAAGTAATTCTGTTTTTCCTCATATATATTTATTTTCATAACCATTACAGACACAAAATTTTTTGAAAAGCATTCTTTTTGCTTCATTTTCCTCATTTTTCTCAACCTTACTATTTAAAAACTAATTCCTTTCAGATCAAGTTTGCTTTACACATCAATAAGCTATTCTAGACCTTTTAAAATACACACAACAACAAACTTATTTGCAGACTAATATGCAGAAAGGGGATGAAATGTCTGTTGAAGAAGCATAACCAATCACAATCTGAAGGAGACACTACCACTGAACAAAAGCTAAAAAAACAGTTATGGATTGTTATGGGGACTGACCTAAAGGTGGATTATATGATAGAAGGGGAGAAACTTTTTAGGTGGTCAGATTGTTATTACAACGGAGAATGACTATAAGCTGAAGGAGGGGAAATTTAGATTGGAGATTAGGAGGAAGTTCTTTCCCCAGAGGGTGGTTAGGCACTGGCACAGGTTGCCCAGAGAGGCTGTGGATGCTCCATCCCTGGCAGTGTTCAAGGCCAGGCCGGATGTGGCCCTGGGCAACCTGGTCTAGTGTGTGGAATCCCTGCCCATGGCAGGGGGGTTGGAACTAGATGATCTTTAAGATCCCTTCCAACCTGGGCCATTCTATGAATCTGTGATTTGTTAGAAATTAACCATGCTGAAAAAGACCTATCCTAGGGATGCTCTATCTACACCAAAGTGAACAGGAGTCAGCAGCATGCTCCTGCAGCAAAGGCAAACAACCATATCCCAGGTTATATTAACAAGAATGTAGCCAGTAGGGTGAGGGAAGTTATTATTCCCCTCTGTTTGGCACTTGTGAGACTACTCCTTGAGTACTGCAACCAGTATATTTCTTATATTGGGAAATCATCTAAGGATAATGCTGAGTACCTAGTATTGACACAGTAAGCTAAGACAACTGGAGCAAATCAGCTACAAGGAGGGGAGTAACCTGATGCAAATGGACCTGAGCAGGAAGTTAAACTAGATTATCTCTTACTCCTTTGAACCCTGCAGTCACAATCCTACACTCATAAGTGACAGGGTAATTCAAGACCCTAAGTCTTGATGCATTAGCCTTTTTGCAGCACCTATGAAAACAGAAAGGTATTAATAAGCTGAAGACTCTAAAAAAGATGGTCTGTGGACTAAGTCATGTCCTCTTAATACATATGGCAATTAAGTACCACTAATGATCAAAAGTTGCATGAACAACTCAAAAAAAGTTTGATCTGAGAAAATCATGCTGCAGAGAAACAAGCATGTATTCTTTCTGGGATCATGCTTTTCCACCCTGACTAGACAAGATTTTTTTGCTCTCCTTCAGCAAAAACTTTAAATGGATTTATATTAGATTGTATGATTGCCAGGAAAATAGCTAATATATTAATTTTCTGCAGATTGTGCCAGGGTGCTTCCTGCATGTCCTGCAGGTTCTGTTCAAGTGGATCCTAAACTACTACTGTGCAAGTGCTTTACAGTCTAAGAATTACCTGAACACTTCTGAGGACCTTTCAAGCTCAAAGGGTTCAACAGATTACTGTAAGTGATCAGTAATGCCTGTGATCCAAAGTGAAGCAAGGACTTCCTCTGTTTGCTTCTATCCTCACTCTATATAACATCAACCTTCTAAGCTGCATTTAAAATTTTCACTTAAATCAAATTAACATGATTCATAATGGCAGTTCCTTGAAGCTTATTCTTACATAAATTTCACAGGTTGTGAAACAAGTAATTGAAAAACATGACATGTCTTAACTACAAAAAAAACCAACCCTTAACATTTCTAGAAGTGAAACTACTACTTTCACAACAATTTATTTTTATTGCTAGACTTTTCTTAACTTGTACTTGGTTGTTACCAATGAAAGCAAAAATAAACCAGAAGTATGAATTTGAGAACAAATAAGCTCCTGTTGGCATCTGAACTTTTCAGTGACACAAACAACTGCTACACTTAAGCACAAATGAATAAGATTTTAATATTAAAGTATCAGAATAACCTAATAAAAATGTTTTTCATTAAAAAAGAAGCAACATTCCTGAATTTCTTTGGTGAACAGAACACTCACTGCTGTCTCTAGTAATACTGAGACACGTTCTCTTAAGCAGAGAGACTACAGCACTCTGAACAATAATTTGGAGACCAACCAGTTGCACATGGCTTCAGTGAAATAAAGCACCTTGGAACTGTTAGCTCATGTAAAAGCCACAGCTACTCTGGCTTATTTGTCTGTCAAGGTTTCAGTTTATTATAAAGCTTAATTATTTCCCATTCATCTTTTATAACTCCCTCTGTGTCCACTAATGCTTTCCAGAGCAGCTAAGTAGGAAACAACTCCCCATCAGGACATTTAACTGGTTCTCTTTCTTCTTGCCTTCTGTGTGCATTGGCTTTATGCAGAATAATTATGTCAAGAAAAAAGTGGATGCTGGCCTTCTGGGTTAGGACATGAACCTCAAAGGACAGAGGTGAAAAGTTTGTGAAATGTCTCTCTGTGACTGGTTTAAAGATATAGTCTTCTGATCAATCATAGAAGAAAATCTGAGCAACTGAATAGTTCATATTGCCCAAACTGCTAACACGTAATAAGAGTACAATTAATTCAGTCTTTATGACTCACATTCTACTCTGTACTAAAGTGGGAGAAAGCAAAGATGATGAAATAACTTTCATGTCATAATTGTAAAACAGAGCTTTATCAGAGCCCTTCATTAGCATGGGTCACTGGAAAAACATGCTGAAATTCCACTCATAAAATACAAATTGTATTTGCCTTATTATTAAAGGAAAAAGACAATGACCAGAAGCATAAAAAATACTTATCATTAAAGCAATACACAGAAAAATGAGAATATTGCATCAAGAGAACTTTAATCTGTCAATTATTTACTGTAGGAATACTCACAGGGTGCTGTGATCTTGACAGAGATCTCAATCAATCAATCACAATATAGCCTTAGCACTTTTTTTTTTCTCCTGGTATTCCATAACATTTCCTTACCCCAGTCTGTTCCATCTCCTGAACTTCTCGATTCTCCATCACCTTCATCTGAGGTAACCAAGAAGTCAAACTCTTTCAAAGCTTCTTCTGTATCTCTGTCTTCACTGCTGTCAGACAGCACCCTTTTCCTTACAATCTGAAAAGTTAGGAAGGAGAGAAAACAGCTGAATTAAGTTACACACACATCTTTATACCAAGCACTACTGTCTTGTCTTTCTCTGCAAAATTCTCACAGGATGAAGAAGTAGAAAAGGATACGTTAATAAGCAAATCTGGACTATGCATATAGACTTTGTTCAAGTTTCTAAGTTAAAATGAAATTTGTCTGTAGCTCTTTCCTCCTGTGACTACCAATATTCAATTGCTTAATGAATCTACACTGACCTAGATCATTTTTTTAATACTAGAAAATTATAAACTTTCTCTTAATAGAGATTTAAAAAAAACCCACACAAACCTCACAAAGAAAAAAACCTCAGAATACTATAGAAAGGATTTCAACAAAACCAAACTCACTCTGCTTTTCTGAAAAGAGCCATTTTAACTCACACCTCTGAAACCACTCTAGATGTGAACCAAAAGACAAGTCTTGAAAAAAACCAAACCACTACAACTGACAAGAACTAATTTGCTTAGATTTGGCAAAAAAAATTCATCCTGAACAGATATTACCTCTATCTAAACACAGTATTTCCATATTTAAACTGCACTTCCTTTCAAGGTCAAAAGCAAATTTGATTTTTTAGAAAATACCAAATTTTGGTAAATGAATTTTGGTACATTTTTTAAAGAAGGACCTTACTGGATGCTTTCTCCCATAAATTTACTTTTCCCTTAATAATCAAAATGGCCTAGATATTTTAGAGTTATGACTAACAGCTGAGTGTCAGGATACATGAAATCTGTAGCATAAATTTTACTTCCACAGAAGATGAAAAATCACATTTATCACAATATTTTGACTTGGAACCTTGCTAAGGGTCAGTCTGAAAAGACTTCACTACATAGGTCAACATCCTACAGTTCATGAAGATGAATGACTCTTTCCTCTAAGTACAATGAGCCAATTCTAAACGTCAAGCTTCACTCCATCAGTAGGCTTATTGAACATACTGGATTGCAGATGATTTTACAGGATAGTCTCAGACATTATTTCACAGTTCATGGATGACAGGAACAAGTTTATAAAGAGCCTCTTTAAAACTCATGTTTTTAAAGTGTTCACTCTTCAAACTGATCACAGAAACAATCATATCCATCATAATTATTTGTGGCATTATGGCCTAGTTTTCTGTTTGCAAGAAATAGAGGCTGGTTTAGTGTGCTTTGTGAGAAAGGTTGGGATGCTTACAAGCAAGCAACGTTTCTGTTATCTCTGTGAATGTGATCCACAAAGCTGGCCTAGCAGCTGGCTGAGGGTGGGAGTCATATGGAGATAAGAAGGTCCTGCTTCAGCTAAAATTATTGAGGCAAGGCCAAAATCACATAACATATAGCTTCAAACCAGATTCTGAAGGCTATAGTGACCAAAAGCAGACCTTTGCCTAATTAACTGTGATTTTTCTATGAAAGCTGACACTCTTCAGTATGCTAATAAGCCAAACAGAGTACATGCTATACATATAATGACTATGCTAAATGTCACCTAGAAGGTAGGGACAGTTGGACTCAGGATAGAAAAACCCATGTGAGGAACATTTCCTTGTTGGTGAGGGACAGAATGAAGACCTTAGAATTTAGAGGATGACCTACAGGCCTCCTCTGACCATCAGAAAGATATACTTTCTTGTTAAGAATTGTGCCTATCAATATATGGCCTAATATATTTGCTAGCGTTTCTATCTATTATATTTTAGTGCTATTTCAAAGATATGACCAAATCATATAGCAAAGTACAGATCATGAGGGAGTTTCAGGTAATCGATTGAATAACCAAAAAAGTTTATTAACCACATCAGTATTTCTAGTTATACTTTTTCTTCCTTCCACAAGCTATTTAAAGAGAAATGTGGTATTTGAGATCTGTATTCTACAAGGATAAATTTCTACAAGTCATTTTAAATATCAGAACATTTCTATAAATATTTGAGAAACAACATGCAACAGTATAAACAATATCTAAGTTGAAAAGTGTAAAAAAAAAGACATCTGCTACCTTAAAAATAGTATCCAATATAAAAAAAATACTAGGCAGTATAGAGTAATAGAAAGACAATTTAAAAAACTTGAAACCATCACTGCAAACTTAAAGCCATAAAGATGGTAAAGCTTAACTTGTATGCACAAACTCAGAAATGCAGGTATAATTCCTCTTATGCACACATGCTTGGACAGACCATCATAAAGATGCATTAATGATTTGCACGTGTACATACACAGTCATTTACTTTGCATACAGGCATCTCATTAATCTCACTTTTTCTGTTCTTCTTAACTTTTGCAATTATTTTTTTCCACTCACTGTTGCGCTATCAATGATTGTTTTCTCTCTTCCTTCTATGTCTTCCTCATCTTCTTCATCACTGAAGTCTGCAGCTGCATTTTCAAGAAACTTGAAGGTCTCTAGCAGAGAGGCAGAGTCAGTCAATTCAGGTTTCCTAAATAACAACAACAATCACCATCATGAGTCAAAAGAAACCATAACAAAGACACTTTTGCAATTACCAGTCTGTTCTGTGCTATGATGTCCAACAACATAGGAGACTAAAATAAACCTATAGCTAAAAGCAGCCTATTACAGGTGAAAATGCTTGTGGATTAAATAACTAAACATTATCTATAAACTAACTTATTATTTTTCATCCGGCTGTAATTACTGGACAAACAGTTCTATATTTTATTTGAAAGCATTTTAAAGCAACATTCCTTTGCTGTGTACCTAAAAGAAACATGAATACTGATAAACCATCACTGAAAACCTCAACAACAAGGATATGAGTTACAGCTACTAAGTTGGCCTCCCACATGTACATCAGGGTACAGGAAATCCTTGCTGCTGCTATCTGATCTTCCTCACCTTGCCAGAAAACATCAAACTACAGATCTATCATTCATTAACTTCTGAGACAGGGTAAATTTGCCACCATAAAAAAGTATCATGGTAAAGTATAACTGATGATTAAATGTTTATGTAAATGTTAACATTAAACAAACAAGGAAAGGGATGAAGATTGGGTAAACTTATGACTGCACTGACACAAATTCAGGCAGTGCCTCAGAACAGGAAGTCTAAGAGTTTGCATATTAACAACTGAAGAGAAAGAATCCAAGAGGCAGGACTGTAAGCATTACTAAAACTCTGAAGAAAGTACCATTAAAGCAATCCTTGAATTAACAGCATGTACCATGTTTTCTATGCAGAACACACACTTCTCTATCAATCCCTTGAAGATAAGGGGGTGAAAAAAATTATTCAGTTTGAACTGTAAAGATTATTTTCCATAAAAACTTTCACATTCTTTACATGGCTTCAGTGCAGTAAAGATGAGCTTTGTTGTTTCCTTACCTTTAATCAGCAGTCTGTTTTCAATAGTTCAGCACTAAATGCACGTCATCTTCATTTTCACAACCACTGAAACAATAGAAGTGCCTCTCTCTTTCCAGAATTGTAGCTCTAAATTGTCTTGTACAGTCACCCTTACTATCAGAAAATGCCTTGGTAATGCAACCTTTTGCTTCTGCTATGACTCATTTCAAAAGGTTCAATCAACTAACAAGCCTATATAATAAGACCTTTTAAACTCCCTGCAGTGTAAACACCTGATTATCCATCCATCACCCACTTATTCCAGGGTTTCTTTTCAAAAGTTTATTATATGATATCCAAGGGCAAAAGATCTCACTTCTTTACAGCTCCAATATGTCTGCATCTTATTAAGATAATCTGCTATTCTACCATTTTTTCATTTACTCATCTTTACACACCAAAAAAACTAATTAAGATTTCACCTGCCATTAGAAACTCCACATACTATACAATGATGTCCAGTATGGTTTCATGTAAGGAGCAATATATAAAATAATACCAAACACAGAATATAAAATTTTAATCAACAGAACTTGTTATTAAGAGACAAATATCCTTTCACAGATATATGTATTTGCAGTTGGTTTGGTACTCATGTGCTCTTAAATCAGGCTATCTCAGACTGAAGTTCAAAGTGGCTACCAAAAGAGAAGGTAGTATCTTTTATTAAGTAGTTGGTCTAAATTCAACTTTCATGTTAACTATTGAATACTTTAGTGGGCAGGACAGATACAAAATTGTATATCTCCATTTACACAGGAGTGTAAAAGGCACCCCAGGCACTGGAGTTTATCATGTATGTCGAAACTCCTGTAAATTCAGCATAGCACAACAGATTATTGTGCTAAGGCACAAGTTCCAAGAAAGAATTCACAAGAATCACAGAAAGGTTAAGGCTGGAAGGGACCACAAGAAATCTACTAGTCCAACCTCCTTTCTCTAGCAGGGTCCCCTAAAGCACATTACTCAGGATCATGTCCAGATGGTTTTTGAGTATCTCCAGGGAAGGAGACTCCACAACCTCTCTGGGCAAACTGTTCCAGTGCTCAGTCACCCTCATAGTAAAGTACTTCCTCATGTTTAGGTTGAGCTTCCTGTGTTCCAGTTTGTGCCCATTGCCTCATGTCCTATTGCTTCACACCATGAAGAGCCTGGCTCCGTCCTCTTGACACCCTCCCTTCAGATACACTGATAAGGCCCTCTCTCAGCCTAAACTAAACAAGCCCAGCTCCCTCAGGCTTCCCTCATGAGGGGGATGCTCCAGCCCTCTAATCACCTTTGTAGCTCTCTGTTGGACTAACTCCAGCAGAACCATATCTCTCTTGTACTGAGGAGACCAGAACTGAACACAGTATCACAGGTGGGGCCTTGCCAAGACAGTGCAGAAAGG
Organism: Bucco capensis; assembly: GCA_013396975.1. Lineage (NCBI taxonomy): Eukaryota > Metazoa > Chordata > Aves > Piciformes > Bucconidae > Bucco > Bucco capensis. Next base: position 540,590 of record VWZO01020100.1, read on the forward strand.
CAAGATCAATTCTCTGGCCGCTCTTGCCAATTCACCTGCTTGCAGTGTTCTTGCCAGTGCAGCCCAGGATACCATTGGCTTTCTTGGCACAATGGCACATTGCTAGCTCATGGACAACTTGCTGCCCACTGATCACAACCCTCAGACTGGCCATTCATCCAGTCCACACTTCCTGAGCTTGCCTGTGAGGATGTTATGAGAGACAGTGTCAAAAGACTTGCTGAGGTGTAGGTAGACAACATCTACTGCTCTCCCCTTGTTTATCCAGCCAGTTATCCCATTGTAGAAAGCAATCAGGTTTGTTAAGCGTGATTTCCCTTTGATGAATCCATGCTAACTACTCCTTATCACCTTCTTATCTTCATATACTTAGAAATGGTCTTCAGGATGAGCCATTCCATCACATGCCCAGGGACTGAGGTGAGGCTTACCTTTTTCATTTCACTTCTGCATACCCAGAAGTGACAGATTATTTGAACTATTTAAAGGTTATACAGGGAAAGGAAGCTTCAAGCTGATAGGTTGATTGGCTACTTTATATCCCAATACACTTCAGCAGTCAAATCAGAAGTAACTCAATACTTGAGCTATTTTTAATTTAGCTATTTTTCATCCTTTAGCAGCACATAAAGACAATGCAGTTTAGATATTAATATCAGCATGAACACTTAGAAATACTGTAAAATATACATAAGATGATGTCTAGCCTTAGCTAGTTTATGTTACATACTTCAATGGCAATGGAGGCTTGCTTATTTCATTATTTTCCATCTGTTTAGTTTGTTTCTCTTTTGGGATCATCCACATAGCAACATAAAAAAAAGCAGAGATGGCAAAAATATATTCTGAGATAGGGTACTATAATAAATTACTTTAAATTCCATTTTGGAAAAAAAACCCATAACATCTCCAGGGCCTTTGTAGTCTAGAATGCTTTAAAAAATATTAATGGATGAAAACAACAGAATGGAGCTCCAAAGGCAGGGATGGATATATGAACTGTAGTATTTTTATAGGCCTTTACCCTGTGCTTCTCAGCTGCTTGTCCTAAATCTCTTTCCCACTGCTCCTTCCTCAAGCATATCCTGCAACAGCATCCTTACATGGTTTTCTCCTGAGTACCTAACCTTGCCTTCTTTACTTAAGGGTTTCATACCAGTTGACTTGCCACTTCCTAACCAAATCAAATCAAATTAATTAATTAAAATTGTTTGACTGATATAACAGCTTCTCTCAGTTACAGTTTATTGATTCTGTTAACTGCACATTCCTCTCCAGTAGCCTTATCTAATTAGACAGGAACACTTTTGGGGCTAAGAGACTACCTGCTACTTATGTCTACAAATAATTGAGTATAACAGGACTTGTCACAAGCACAACAAGTACAGTAAGTCATGCCAGAAAAAAACCCAAACCAGCTACAGTAATAATGCTGGGGTATGTAGATTTTGTCAATATTACTCCTCACACAGGGAACTTCTGATCCCTAAAGATTAGACACTTTTTCCTATTTAAAATATAAAATTCTTGTTACAAATAGACTGGTAACTCAAGTATTTACCTCCCTTAAAGCACCATAAACCTGAAGTCACTTGAATGTTTTTCTCTACTGTGACCCATCACATCCACAGAAGCTGCTAGGATTTTCTGCAGTTGTGACTGTCCTGAAAATCTCATCCCAATTGGTATTTTACAGACTGTTCCATTATCCAGATTTGTCTTAACCCCTTGGCCCCTTTAAGGCTAAAAATAATAATAATCTCTTCCCATGAAATCTTAAGACATGAGATATCCTACATGTACTGTTTAAAGCAAGTGTGGCTCTCACTGAGCCTCAGCAGGCCAACACTTCATTTCCTACCCTACAGTGACATGGCTCAAGACAAATGTTTTGTGTAAAAATCCAGTTGACCCCAACATCAAAATATTAGCAGCTTTACAAAATGTACAGTGTTCAATTAGCTCTCAACATTTAATATTCAGGATCTTAGCAAAAGTCTTGTTTCTTACTGAGGGAATCTATAGGAAAGGTGAAGTTGTCACATAGAAACTAAAGAAGCACATTGATGACTCGGACTGGTGAGACACTGCACAGGTTGCCCAGAAAGGTGCTGGAAGCCCCATCCCTGGAGATTTTTAAGGCCAGGCTAGATGTGGCTCTGAGCAACATGATCTAGTGGGAGGTGTCCCTGCCTATGGACAGAGGATTGGAACTAGATGATCTTTAAGGTCCCTTCCAACCCTGACATGATTCTATGATACCTTTCCTGCTCCCAACATGATCTAGAACATTTCATATTGCAAAATCAAGTTTAATTTTAGACTAAAGTCACATTACAAATATGTAATGCTTGTAATGTTTTCTTTGTAACCAACACATTTAACATTTTCATCATTACCTTTTCCCTTGTTGATAACTTGGAAGTCTGTGGTCATGGCCAGGGAGACTCTCCTAAACTTCTCCCATGAAATGCCCAACCACAAGGCTATTAACTGCCTCAGTCCTACTCACTCCCTCAAAGGAAAAAGTAGAGGGGTTTTTCGTTTGTTTTATCCAATACATACACAAGTTATCTTAAATATAACCAGATTTTATTGATAAATTCAGACACAGGAAGAAATACCACAGTGAAGTTAAATAAACACAAGTTTAGCTTACGCTGAGAAATGTTTCTATGGATCTGTACAGGAAAAAAACCTGTTGTGACCCAGCATTCAAAGAGCTACTCTAGTATACTGCTTCTTGAGTCATTTTCTTTGGTTCAGTTTCCTCCTACTATCAAAATGTGCTACTGCAAGGTCATAAGTTTTACTAATTCCCTGTAAAATTTAGTTATTTCTTGTCTTAACTCAGTCTTTCCAGTGGTGCTAGTTGAGTTCTTTCAAACTGGATGCAGTAAATAAATGCATTAAAAATCAAATGTATTCCTTTCTGTGAGGATTGTCTTTAAGAACAGTTAGTTAAATCTTTGATACTGTGAAAAATCTTTCATAATGCAGCACAGAAAATATCAAACTACTAATTTATGAAACTATGGAAAACTTAGAATCATCAAAATTTACACAAAAGGAACAACCTTTGACATCCCTTAGGAATTCACAGCACACAATGCAAGAGCCAGCACAATACATACTAGCAACTTGTAAGCAACACTTACAAAATGGTTTGGATGTATATTGGAACCTCAAAGGAATGACACTTTAAAAGGAAAGGCCATTTCTCTTGCCAAGTCTAGTCAGATAACTATGTCAAATAACATTTTAAAGGATAATAATAAAACCTAAATTCAGTATTTGAAAAAACAAAGCAACTTTTAGAAGTTATTTTTCCATTCACCTCCCCTTTGCTTATCTCTCTCTCACTACACTTCTCTGTCTCTTTCTCCCCATTCCTCCTGTATCATGAGTCGTATGCGACATTTCCAGAAGCATCTCTCAAATCCTTAAGCCATAGATCTGTGCCAATGAAATGAGTGGTCCATTGGTACTATTTTCTTCAAAACACCAGTGTTTTGGATCATTTCCACACCCCACACCCCCCACTTTAATGCATCTGTTGAAAGTGTCTAGGTCTGGTCTAAATCAGGTGGTTTTGAAATGTCTGTTAAGGTCACTGCAAGACAGAGACAGGGACAAAGAGAAAAAAGGTGGGGGGAAAAAACCACCAGTAGAGGGAATAAGACAAATGGATTTGAGATTTTTTTCTTTTTGTAATTCAATTTAGTCTCCCATACTACTCTGGAAAACATTTCATGACAGATGTTACCTCAAGCTGTAAAATTCAGAGATACTTTCCAAATAAACCATTTTATAAGTTAGTCAACACACAGCATTCATCAGCCAATATGCAGCATTTTAATTACAAGGGTCAGTGTTAATAGAGATGCAAAAGAGTTATTCAAGGCCTTCTGGTATAGAAAGGCATTCATTTGCTCAGTTGGAATGATTTGTTGTACATCAGAAAGATAAGGTCTTTAAAATGTTTTATTTTCATCTTTGAAAAAGTCTTTGGATTTGTTCTTAAATGTTTAGATTTGATGCCATTTTGCTCATGTATAGGCAGTGGAAGCCATATGTGGTTCAACAGAATAAAAAGGCAGTAGAACAGTCTCAAAGAAAGACTGATATATTATTTAGGAACATTTGTCTTTATAACACTTCTATTAGCTATTTAAACATAGTTCAAATCTTTAGGAAGAACTCAGATAATTTATCTATATTGTTTATATATATACACACACATCCATATATATGTGTGTATATACATACATATGCTTCGTATACCCTCATTACTTACTGATTTATTCCTTTATTAAATTTGCTTCCACTCATATCAAATGGTAGTCAAATACACACCTTCAAGAAGGTAAACTAATTTAACTGTTCAGGTTTCAGTCAGTAAAATAAAGTTATTAAAAAATGAGGCAATAAGTGAACTGAAGATACTTAAAATCTCTCATGTTTTCAAGGCTACAAGTGACTTTTGCAAGCAGCTTTCAATCCTGTTTCAGTTTGTTGGGGGAAAGGCACCTGCTCCTCTCACTGTAGGTGTTAAAAATTTCAACCATTATTATAAAGTTATTATTTTTAGTATCAATTTTTGAGTCCAGTCATGCCAAGTGGTACTTATCTTCTGTAATGCAAGAGAGATGATTGAAGAAAACGAAAACAAATTCTCTTTTAAATTCCATTAAATAAGTGGAAACAGGACTAGATCTATCTCAGGTTATCATATCAACATTTCATTTATGGTATCAAAGTCTTGCAGGGTGCATTCAAAATCCACATGATGTCTTGAGTGCTAAAGTTTTCAAGGGGATCTGTACATTAGCAAATAAATAGGCAATGTAAGAATACAAGTTTGGCCACTGATGCAGCAGCTAGTAACACAAAGATTGAGGCTATTTCACCTAATACTAAGAGGAGAAGTTGATTTGGCTTCAAAAGACTTTCAGACAAAAGTAGTTTGTTCACACTGTACCAAAAGAAAAAAATATAAAGAGGTGGAGAGAGTTCTTTGATGTAACTGCAGCCCTCTAAAACACACAAAATTAAGCTGAGAGGTATAAAAGATCAGATGGCAATTCTCCAAAATGACTGTAGCCTAGCAGAATTCAAGTATGCACATTGTGTGCTGCAAATAAATATAATTGCCTTCAGTATTTGCACTGCAGTACCTACTGCATGCTTATACATACCAAAGTAAACAGCATCAACTTCACAATAATCATCCCAAACATCTCAGCAGCCTCTCTCATGAAAAGGCTTGGCTTACTGTCAGTACCACAGCACCTGAGTGTCTGAAGCCCTGCTGTTGAGGTAGGTATAATAAAACAACAAGATATAAATGGTATAAATGACATGTGCTGCTATAACAGACAACTCACAAAAAACTTTCAAGGATGTAGTGAGCTGAGCAGAGGAGGACTAGCTTCCCTATCCACCATCAAGTATATACTTCACACATCCCTATGGGAGAGGAAAAAGGCCAGGGCTTACCCTTACAATAGTCAAACACATTTCAAAATAAAATAGTTTGTTCTCCATCACTTTCATTTCACTGAGAAAGAATGGTTGATTACCAATAAACAGTCAAAACAAAGCTTTGTTTCCTGTTTCCATTACCTCCTCTCTCCTCCCCAAAAGACAACCATATGGAAGCATAAAAGCATCAAATACTTTTTTTTTTTAAACTTTCTTTAAGATTTCTCATGAGTGTTCAGTTGTACAGAAGGCAGTTTAGCCAATCTGTTCTTTCTGCAATTCACACTGCTATACAGAGAATTCTTTAAGGAAATGTAAAGGTAATGTGCCTTCCATTTTCCTGTTTCTGAAACACATCATTATATCCATTTTCCTTCTGTTTGTGTGGGGTTTTTTATTGTGCTGTTTTCTCCTCTCTTATACATTATCTTCATCTCATTTACCCACATTCTTTCCAAACTCCTGTTGAATTGTCTTCATTGTTTCTCACCCACAAGCTTTCTCTTTATCCAATACTTGGACTCCACTTCTCATATTCTTCCCTCCAGGTAAATGTTTTTCTAAAAATCACACTTAAAATCCACAGTCTCACATGGGTCTACAATATTATGCAGTTCTTCCAAGATCAAACAAGTCACATATTCTATGAGCTGCATTTTCTCATTGTAACAGAGGTCTTTCATGCTAGACCAGATTCTTATCAATGCACTACATTCTGTCCTGTACTATGCTCTTCAGATGTAACTTAAACATCATCAGGCTCACCACCAGCCTCAGACTTCCCAACAGATATTTGACATCAGTGTTCATTAAAGGTTTTGAACATTGGTTTGAGCAGTTCATAGGCTTCTTCTGTGATAGCAAAGCTTTCTCATACAGAGTTTCACTGTATCCCTACAGTCACATGGCATCTTCCATCTGCATTTTAGTTTGCAACTGTCCCAATGTCTGGTGGTCCTGGCAAACACATGCCCTTAAACTTCCTGGGATTGCACTAAGGTTTTGGATAGTTTCTTGTTCTTCCAATCTCTCACCACAACTGTCCTCCTCTACCACTACCAAACTGCAGGCACTTTTTCATTGCACTCCTTCCAACTGTACAAGCTTGCTGTGCTCCCAAAGCTCTTCTCATTACATGCATGCTAGGAATAACAAGAGGCTGCTGAGAGAACTGTCAACCTTTTTGTCCTCCCATAAGATGCCTGGCACTGATGAGGTTGCTTCAGAGTGCCTCTACCTCAACTATGAGACAGAGTTTAGCTGAGCCACCTAAATATCTCCCCGTTTTGCCAATTGGGTAGAAGAGCATTGAATTAAGTTTTCGAACTCTCAGTAAGAATTCCAACTGGGATCAGGAGGAAGATCCATGTGCCTCAAATTGTAGTTACCTATTTGATGGTAAAATATGTACAGAACAGCTTCTGTTTGAAAAATATTAGCATGTAGTAAGTAATGCTGTCCTTAAATGAGGTAGGTAACAGGTAAGTATGAGCTAATCAAGAACATCACCTCATTTCTGATTTCCCATCTGCCATAAAGCTGCACTTTGAAATCTCAGAGGCAAGCAATGATGCAGTTGGGAAGAGGTGAACAGTGCCACATGCCACAGATACAATGAAGTGTAAAATTTTACAGTATCTAGTAGCACAAGATGAGATAGCTGTTAAATAACAGGCAGCTGCTGCCACAAAGAAAGCCACTGAATGCTTCCAGCATGGAAAACTCAAAGATTGACTGAAAGTGGACTTCAAGCACCCAGAAGAATCACAGCATTGAAAGCTAGTCCTGTACTCAGATTGACCAAGGAATTTTAGTAGAATCACAACTTTTTCCTCTCAGTGAGGGAAATCTCAGTGGACATCCACAAACTCCAAAGCCCCCCTGAAGACTGATGTGACTGTGCTAAACAACCCCCAGAGTCACTTCTCACACATCATGTATCAAAATGCTCCCCTAAGCTTTCTAATACAGTTTGCCATCTTACACATCACAAGTGAGATCAGTTCTCAAAGTGCAACCTGATCAGCCTTGTAGTTGTCAAGCTTGCAGAGCCACAACAGAAGAGAACTCATTTTCCTCCATCAGTGAATATCATCAGCCATAGGGTATACTACAAAGTGTTAAACCTAATATCAGATCTACCCTGAAAGCAAGTAGATGGGAAACAAATGCAAATGTATCCAAAATTGCAATATCAAAACTATTGTCCAACTATTCCATCCATCACATAACTAATTACTTTATAAATATCTACTTCAAAACCAAAGTAAACACAATTAAATAAATTTTAAAGTGTAAGAAGAGCTATATTTACCCACTTCCCCTGAGAAGTGATCCCCTTCACCAGAAACTGAACCAAAATTCTTAGTGTAATCTATCAAGCACTCCTTGTTCTTCAAAACCAAAGCTGCTGTACATAAGCAACATGGCTTGTCAACTATATAGCAGCAGAATATATTTTAGCAGCTTGTGGGTTTTCTCATATGTTCCCTTTTTCCACCTCACAGCCCTAAATTTAATTACATAACAATGAACTTCTGCCCTTATGTAACCTGTTGGCCTGAAGTTGCTGCAGCTATCTGCTTGGTATCATGAAATTGTACAAATGCTTTTTAAAAGACAGAATGTGTCATCTAACAGCATAAGACCTTAGGAAAAATATACCAAAATCTTGAGTTTTGCCACATCAGTATAGAAAAAAAAGCAGAAGAATCTTTGGAGAAAGCTGTACTTGCTGATGCAGCACAAACTAGTGGGAACAGCTACATTGTGCATTGTTCAGACAAACAATTCCACCTCGTTTTTCATTTTCATTATTTTTCAAGTTTTGCAAATACAACATCTTGAACAAGAATCAAGAGATTAAATAGATTGTTTTCCTGAAGCCTTTTGTGTTTCCAACTCTACTTAAAACAAAAGTAAGCACAACAAGCTCTTACTCTCCTTGACTGACTACACAGGGTATTAGAAACACTGAAAGACAGAAATTAATACCTTACATTTCAGTCACATTTACCTAAGTATATTAATTAGTGAAAAAATAAAAACATCAAGGAATCAGAATGTACCAAGTAACTCTGTTTTTGAGATCCAGTTAAAAAAATCCTGTATCACATATAGACTATCATGTCCTAGCACAGATCAGAAAAGGAAAGCCCGTAAATGATAAAGTTCCTAGCAATACAAATAAACAGTTAACTTGAAACAATGCTGACCTCTAACCACTCAGCAATCCTGACTCAAAGCAGCTCGATCTGACTTTGCACTGCCATCCAACTGACAAAAACTTATGTGCTTTTAAATTGTGACCCTAAAAGAGTTTCATCCATACTTATTGCTTAATATAAGAAAGTTACAATTGCTCTAGTCTCCAACTAGAGAAAAAACTCCTGACATTTTCTCAGTAAACAACAATTTGCTCTACACCATGAAGTATATTTATGTAGAAAGATAACTGTCATCTTGATGCTTACCCGATCATTGTGTTCTCTTTGATCTGGCCCTCTGTGCCATTTACCATTGGCTCTTGATTTCTGTTTTCCTTCTCTGAAGCATCACTTGAGAGGCCCAATAAAGCTCGTACTCGTTTTGACTTCACATCCAGTATCGCGTCTGTATAGCCCACTTCTTGTAGATACCTGTAGGAACAGAACCCATGCTAAACTTCCATACACATCTCACTTCTATTCAAAAGAGTAAGTTAACACTTCTCCCTAAACTCATCTTCAGCCCCTTAGCTTAGCAAAGTATGGTGCTGTGCTAATGAAACATGCTTATAAATCATCCTGTACCAGCTGCAGAGGGATCGCCTCTTGCAGTACCAGCCTCTAGAGTCACTGAGGAGAAAAAAAGAGAGCCTAGCAGTCAGAGGTTATACAATAGGTTATTCATTCATTTACTAAAATGGATGGAAAAAGCACTTTCAATGAAAATATTTACAACTAGCTTATAGAAATCATCACAGTTCCGTATATAACATAGCCATTTTATTCTTTAAACACATGGAAACTATCCATGAAGCTTCACAAGAAGTATCAGGTATGATTCTCATGTAAGCCTAGAAAACAGAGGAAATGAAAACAAATTCTGTAGCTGTAGCTACTGGTAAGAGTTGTTATTTATAATGCACTAGGTTTGACAAAAATCTTTGTCTTGCCTTTTCCTTATTCTGCAATGGATCTGTAAAACATTACTTTGTCTTGCATGTGAGGGCTGGGCAGCAAGAATCCTGGACTAGCTTATACAAACACCTCAAGGTCAAAAGTCAGCTCTTTCATCAATATGCCATATTGCCTTTTGGGGAAATAGGAAAAATAAAGATTTACCAAAAAAAAGCAAAAACTGGTCTCTGTCCTTTCCTCTAGAACATGGAGTTAAAGAGCACTGTCTTCTTAGAAGCACTGGACTGAGTAAATGGTCAATATTCTAGAGGACTCAAGAAGGGAAACACTATTTTACAATAACAGCTTTACAAATCAAGGACGTGAACTTTTCCTACAAGAATATTCTCCTCCAATTATTTAACAACATCCTCCACATAACCACATTAGGAAAGAAATATTGATTGTTGGCTGTATAAAAGTCAAACAAGTCACCTATGCAAAAGAGAGTCTGTCAGTAACATGCACTCTGTATTCAGCACCCCATCACGTTTTTATGAATTGCACTGTGAGGGAATGACATTGCTTCAAAATCACTGATTCAAATCAAGACCACCTTATTTACATTTATTCAACACACATGCAAAGATTTGAGCTCTTGCAAAAGAAAAGCATGTACAAGCCATTCAACAGACAAATTTAACTTGTCTAAAATTTTTTGGGGAAAAATGTCCTTTAACATAAGCTCCAGAATGTCCCCTTACTGCTTGCCTCCCTGTCATTTAATCCTCTGTAACAAAATAAAAGAAAAATAACAAACCAACAACAGAACAACAACATCCCTCCCCCCCCCCAAAAAAAAACCCACAACCCTAAAACAACAACAAAAACCACCACAAAAAACAGAAAGCAAAAGTTTAGCTAGCTGAGTAGAACACCTCTCAATCTAGCACTGGGGATGAGGCAAATGCATGAAAAAATAGACAGAGACACTCTAATAAGAGGTCTTCTACAGACCTCTTCACTTTCAACCAAGGGTTGCAACCAAGGCAAAAAAAACCCATAAAAGATGTGACCAAGTATCTTAGAAATTAATTAACTCATTATGACCACAATTCTGCTCTTAAAATTACTTGTGTGCGTTGTGTTTTAATTGCAAAAACAATTGCAAAGTGTCATAACCCACTGCTCTCCCAAGCAGATTGTTTTATTATGCTCAGTGAAACAAAAGCAAAGATTAGGTATTTGTGATTTGTTAAGGCTTCTTATCTGAAGTTCTGAAATACTAGGGTTTCTTTCAAAACTCTAGGAAAAATAGGGAAAAAGTTGAATGAACTTCACAGAATCATTTTCATTGGAAGAGATCTTTAAGATCAATAAGTCCAACTACTAAGCCAGCACTTCCAGGTCACCACTAAACGATGGTCATCACATACACTAACTCTTCATGAAAGAAAATCTAACAGAAAAAAAAATCAAATACCACCAACATCACAATTACCATATTATTATCTCCCTTGCCTTCATTATTGAAGATTTTTTTTCAATACTTACTGTCTTAGCAGCTGTCGTCCTTGTTTCCATATTAGCTGACTGTTCTGTGGAGGCTGAATTTCTGTCTCATTCCCTTCATCTGGAAAAAATTATTTCATTATGAACAGTTTTTTCTTTGTCCTTCTCTTTAAAAAGATGCCCAAAGACTTGAAAAGACAAGTGTGATTTGTCCCAAAATGATGGGGAATGGTTTAATAATAAAAGAATTGTGAAGTGCCAGTAATCAAGAGAGTAAAAAGTGCACATAGGTACATTCTACTGTGTGACAGCAAGTTCCACTAGTCATCAGTGCCTTCCCTTCTGTCTTGCATCCAAAAGCCCCATCTTAGTCCTTTTTCTTTAAGGGTATGTAATCACACAGACAACCTGGAGTTATATTTTTGCTTTAATCTTCCAATATAATTGCTGTTCATAATTTATGGCTGAATACAAACATCTTCAACTGCTACCAACATCACATACAATTGCAGCAGGGTATCTATTTACAGCTTACTAGCCAACCAATTTCCTTAATATGTGACTGTTCAACATAAAGCCAACAGTCCTACTGATATCAAATTCATTTGTATTTGTATTAGTTTTGTGGAAGGCAAAAAAAAATACAACAGGGGTTGTTTGTTTATTTTTCTAACTTAAAAGGTATTGAAAAAATTTTACTGCATTTTCCACAACCAAAAATTTATATCCAAACAGCACTACCCCAAGAAAATCCACAAAAAAAATAGGTTTGTCACCAGAACAGCTACATATCTGAATGCTAGCAACCAATACCTAGACATTTATTTCATATATAGCTTCACGCTACATGGTTGTGGGGTTTTTCCCCCCTCCTCAAGGAGACACATAAAGCAGATGCTTCCCAAAATAAAAGATTTTGGTTTATTATTTATGAAAGCCTCAACAAAACGTGAAATCCTTGTGGTCCAAACACTGAAGGATGAACAACCTTCTTGTGTAAACAAAAATTAAGAACCAGAAAAACCTGTGGTATAAGCCTATGAGTAATGATATGTGATGTGGGAAAGCTATTGTCTTTACTGGGAAGTCCTTTACCTTCAAAGGACTGAATCAACACCGCACACAAAACCCTCACCACTCACCCAAAGAAGCTATCAAAGACTAATCAGAATTCACATGAAAGGAGAGCCATAAGCACAAATCCATTTAAGAGCAACCTCAGGAAATAACCAATTGCACAATGATTTTCTGACAATAGCTGAGCTCAACCACCAAAACTCAGTTTATAAGAATTAAAACATGACTGAGATAAATCTGCCTGGAAAAATACTTTTGAAAGCAAGACCCCTTCCTCCAAAGGCAGTATTAAGCATATCTACAGGCAAGAATCCTCTCTTGCTTAGTCTCCTCAAAACTGGTGACTGCAAGCACTAACAGTAGGTTACAAGTAATAGCAGAAGATACTACAAGCAGTTAAAGAGAAAAAAAAGCAGCATGCCTTTACCAGGGGATTTAACTCTTTCTTCTAAATTGTATTACTGACTCCCCAAAAGAACATATAGAAAACAAGTAAAAAGGACCAATGTGGAAGTATTAGGAATACTTCCACTTTTTTCTGACTGGGTAGGAAAAACAGGGGCATGGGAATGAAAGACACAGACATACAAGTAAGTATCTATCAAAGAGAACTCCAAAGGAGCATGATAAAGTTTCTATTTTAAGTGTGTACCTTAATCAGCCCACATTTAATATAGATTTGGACATTTCTGACAGCTCCATATATAGAATGCAATGGAATAAATCAGGATAGGAGAATTCTAACAAAGGTAATTCCACTGATGTTCACTTAGCAGAAGTAATACAGTGGCTATGGCTCTGCTGGGCAAGCCATGCCTTGTGTCACCTTCCTCAGCTGGAACTGGAACAGCATGCTATAGCTGTGTCCTGAGAAAGTACAAAAACTAAGCATATCTAGAATCTTGGTATGATCAGGACAAAGTTTTCTAGTGGTCCAGATACAGATTGAGGTCTTCCACCTCATAACTCCAAATTAAACTAATTCTTCAGTTAAGGAAATTACCTTAATAATAACGTGAAATAAAATTTCTCAAAACTACATTTTATCTTGGACAAGAAAAGCCTGGTGTAAAGGTTCATCAGTTGGTACGGGCCTGGGTTTTTTGTTTGTTTGGGTTTTTTAATGACCTTCTGAATCCGATGAAATAAGAATTAACAATGACAGTAAACCAGGCTACCCCTTCCACAAACCAAGTGACACAGCTGAGGACTGCAGACCTTTTATAGTCTTCTTTCACGTACAGAGGGTTCTACTTTTGTTGCTGTAGTAGGAGCATCAGAGGACTGAGACAAAAACATCACCACCTTTCAAGAGCTTAACCTATAACCAGATCTCTATATCCATTTTTTTTGTGTGTGTGTGTGTGAGAAGGGACAGGGAGACATAGGGGTAAAAGGAAGTAATTTAACTTCTTAATTCCTCAAGTTCAGTGCTTAACACCTTTTGTGTGAAGAGATGCGACCTCTAGAAAAACAAATCAGCTTTCCAGAGATCAAGGTGTAAAACTGTCCTCTCACAGCACAGTGCTGAATTTGTTGTATGCATTTCCAATGATCATTGGCATTCTGTAAATAAAGTCCCCATTCTCCAATTCTCATTTATGTCTAACATGCAGTTTCATTTTTCTCCTGAAATACAATTGAAGTAATTGAAAAAAAAAAAAGAACTATACATGTCATGTCCTTTGCCATTCACCCTTTTTTCAGAAGACATATTCAAAGAGAAAAGCATTCTCTAGCTATACATCTAGTAACTCCCTGATCTAAAACATCCATACACATTACTACAGAAGAAAAAAATTATTTTATTTTGTTGGTTTGGGGTTTTTTAAATCTAAACTAGTTTGATTTATTAATAAGACTCTTACAGAGCATTAGGATATATTTTTAATTTTACAAGAGTAAAATACAGTCTTTATTCATTATCTCTATTCCCACTGCTTCCATTAAGTGGCTTATTTTATCAACACTATGATTTCAGCATTTGCACAAACCACAATTAAGCTTGCATGCCAGTAATTAACTTAATAAATTCTTACCAGAATCATAGTTTGGTGGCTTCATATCTCCCTGATTCAATTCTGTGCCATATTTTAATTTGTGATATTTAGCCCTGGGGGGAAAAAAAGGCAGAAGATCAACTATTAGCATGTTCAAAGGGTATCTCTAAACACAGAAATATCACCTGTCTTCACTTGGAAAGTCACTGCTTTGTTCTAAGCTAGGAACAAAACAAATCATTTCAGCAGGACCTCAGATATGTAATTTTTCTTAATTATGTTTTACAAGGTTGACACATAATTGCAAAGTGATTACTGATGAAACACAGGGATCAGCAGACTGCAGATTATACAAAATGTTCTTGCCACAGAAAAGGTTCCTCCCCTGCATTCATGGGTTACTCTCTGCTTCCCTCCCCACTCTTCTTCTTTTCGCCATCACAACATTTTTACTATCCAAGTCAGTTTAGTCTCATCTAATTTGCATTTCATATTGTCACCTCAATTCAACAAACCTCAAGTTTCATTCTTCAAAATGTTGTGCTTTCCACCAGCAGCAGGCCCTCAGAGCTATTCTGAGCTTTAGCACTGACAGCATCCCGTCTACATCAGTATCTCTGCAAGCTGCTAGATCAGCCACTTGATCAAGTTCAAAAATATTTTAGCCTACAGAAGGCCTATTGTAATAAACCCCACAAAGCATGCTAGACAATGACAGCAAGAGCTGCTAGAAGAAAAAAGGAAATGCCTTTTAATTTGAAAAGCTTCATCCCACAGTCAGCATCTACAGACTTCTGAACACACACAATTATCATTATTAAAGATTCATTAGAGGAGTCTTACATCAGTAACAGAGGAACAGAGGCAGAGAGCCTTAGCCAGTTTTACAATCTGTTCCTCCCTTCTCTCACACTCACAGTAACTTTTGTCTCTATGATTGTTTTCTGGCAAGCATGAAAATTTAGATGACTCAAAAAAACCCTGATTCCCTATAAAGTTTTGTAGACATCCAGAACTGGGTAAAAAAGCAGCACTTCTACTAGTTCCTATCCTGAGTGGAAGGCAGGGAAGAATTCAGGCAAAGCTTAGAGTGAAGCCTGGCAACAGGTGGACAAACCAACCAGCACATTACACATGCAGCTCCACCACAAATGTATGGGAGTTAGGTGTGAAACAACCCTCACACAGACCAACGTTAGAATGGGCTTCATCAGCTCCACTACTCACAAGGGAACTCTTCCACTTAACATTAGTTTTTAAATAATTAATGGGTATAACACTTCATAACCCCATGAGGCAAGACTCACTAAGCTCAAATAACTCTATCAAGAACAACTGTAGGTAATGTTTTCAAGTTACCTGCACATCTTAATTGCTTCGCAGACATCTTCACTGCATTACTGTTTTCTTTTGCCTTTTCTATTTCATCAACAAAACTTACCATTTCTAACAAAATGAGTTGTGGGAAGCAATGCTTGGTAGTTCTCAGGCTTCAGTATCAACAGCACTGGTTTCCTACTAATCCAGTTGCATTTTAATGGTGATAAACATTTAATTCTGGATGAGAAGGATAAGTGCAGAGTGAAGAAATGTCTTTTAGGCATAGCAACAAAGACAGATGAAGGAACTGACTTCCTTCTCAGGAGCTAGGGCACTGAGCTCTAACTCAGCTGAGCAGCAACCAGCAAGGAAGGAAGGATGCACTTGAAATGTACTGACAGCAGTAAGTGAAGGATAAACATTTTGGTCAGTACCTAAAAGAATAACCAAGAATAGAACAAAATAAAAGCTAAACAAAATGTTAATCTTTCCTTTTCCAGCTGTTTCCTATATCTCACCAGCAGAGATATGTTACCCTGGTAAAACAACTGCATTTCACTATCATTAAAATACTGATGCTATATATACTTTGATCACCATCATCAATAATAAAAAGTAATGACTAATTAAGAAGTAAGAAATCCTCAACTCTGTCACTAACCTACCTCATCAACTTTAAACACTACACTTTGTCAAAAACTTTGTTTTTATCATCAAGTGACACCAGTGTTTAATCTATTCTGATTTGACTTGTCAAAAGCGAGCAAATATTAATACTTTAACCTGGATTAGTGGCCTATACAGTGCTCTACTCAATTCCTGAAAGTAATTTCAGAGAGCAGTTAGTTTTGTGGCATGAGGTATTTGCATTTGGCTCATGGGTCTTATATAAATTTCCATTATCCTCTAGGCATTCAAACATTTTCTTGTCAAAAGTATATTAATTGTTTTCACCTTAAGAACCAAAGAAAAACGTTTGCTAGGTTAGCTGAAAGGATCATTCCTTGTACACTTCCTATTCCTTAGATCCCTCACCTGTTCCATTTTTTCAAAAATTCAGCCTGCATTTTTTAAATTTCTCAGTATATTTCTTCCAATCTGTTAAATCTGTGTGTGTTCACTTTTAAAACTGCTGTCCCTCTTAAAACAACATTAATATTCTTCTTACTGAAGTATTCCTTTCTCATTAAAGGCTTTATAAAATCAGTTCAAAGTGAGATTATTCATTCTATCCACATGCCAAACTATCTGTAGCAGTTTCTTTTAACTGGTTCCTCCTCATCATACAATGAATTTTAAACCATTTGCTGTTCTTCTTTACTTCAAGAGGATTACCTTCCCTTCCTGTACAAGGCCAAGCTAATTTCATCTTTCAGAATATTTAACGTTGTATCATAGACAGAGACCAGTAGAAATACAGATATGGCAGAAGAACCATGTCCTAACAAAGACATGCAACTGAAGAGCTGACAAATCAAAAAAATTATACCTTTTTTAAAATATTGCTTGGAAAGTGAAAAACAAAAAGCCATAGACCTTTGCCTCCACAAAATGACAAAAATCCCAATGCCAAACTCAAACCTGAATTAATTCGAATCAATTAGCATAAATTCAGGTATCTGAGCAAGACACCAGCTAAATGTTAAACAGAAATATGAATATCATGTCAAAGCACTTGACCTGGTGAACTCACCTTCAGCTTCTAAAGTTCAGAGGAATATTTAAAAATAAAAATCCATACAGCTAGCTAACAGTCCATCAAGGAATTATTTTCTACACTTAGTCAAGCAGCAAGTATTAGAAACTGTCTTATGGCAGAGCTGAAAATGTCACAGCTATGAAAAGCAAACAATCTCCTTTCTTAAAGCACATTAAGGAAAGGGCAGAACACAAGGATTTGGACTGCCAAGACTAGAAGGGGGTGCCTTGACCATTCAATTACACACATTGCAAGCAAAGGCTATGAAACTTCTCACAAAAGAAACTTTAATTCTTTTATATACAAATTCTGAATATGGCTTATTCCATTAACATGTTTATATTTAATCTATTTCTACAATAACAGAGTATCTCCTGCCCACCTGTTGTCCTTAATTTCTCTGCTTTTTCAGAAACTACATAGTGCACTTGTTAACACCTTTAAACTGGCCCTCTGCAGTTCCCATGCAACTCCAGTTCACACAACACAGCAGTGAGATACTATTATCACCAAAAAAAAAGGCAAATATATTTTATTTTTAAGCAAGTATAAAGAAAAATCAAAGTTTCTTCAACCCTAGTATCAACTGGCCAAAAACAAGGACAGTGGCTTTGGGGCAGGGGAAGAGGGAAGGAATTAAATTACAAAGAAAAGGCTTTATCAGCCAAAAATTGTTCTAACTTGGATGATTTACCTTCTGAACATTACATCTGAATTATTAACAGTATGCAGACATTGAAAAAGGAGAATAACTTTATACAGGGTATTTTCCACATGAAAACTAGCCTTCAAGTTGTTTGGAAGAAAACTATTCTGGGGCCATGAAACTACATCATCAAGTAGATGCCCTAACTCAGATGACTATTAGCATTGTTCTGGCTTTTGCACTTCATTACACAATTCTCCTTTTCTGATTAGCAGTATTTTCTTTATGTGTCTTCCATGCAAACAGTGCCTGGAGACATTCACCATGGCTGCCACCACACTTCACGAGTTGCTGAGGAAAATGCTAAAAGCTTTCATTCTTCTAAAGTTCCTAAGACTGAGAGCAGTAAAACTTTTTCTGAATGCTTCACATAGAAACAAGTTTGATCTCAATCAAAAAAGGCCACTGGTTCTTGGAAATATCTGTAGCCAGACCTGAAGCATCTGATCCAGCTGTGCTGAGGGAGCCTGCCAAAACATCCGTAGAAGATCTGGGAGCTGCCGCCAAAGCAAGAGACATAAACAAGAATGACTGCCAGGAACAGCACAGCAAGAGATTCTACCCAGGGGAGAAGGCGCCAGCCTTACGCTCATCAGACACACCAGGGCAGAAAACAACATAAAATTCAATCAAGTGTTTCTAGAGACATGGCTCAGGAGCCCAGTTCCTTGGGTAAAATATGTTAAGACAGGAAATGAGCTAGACTAGTTGAAACAGGACATGGACTTTTCAGAAACAGCACTACGTTTCAGCTAGCTCCTGAAAATCCAGAGGAAACAATGCAACTTACTGGTGGTGGAGCAAATATTGATAAAAGGAAGAAAAAGTAAGCCTGTGAACAGCCTCACACTGCAGTCTACTGGGTGTCTCCAAAACTACATCAAAACTACAGTTGAACATAGGATAGTGTTTAACTACTAACTACCTCCTCCTAAGCTCTTTGCTATTCAGTGTATTAAGACTCTTCAGAAGAAATCACTGGGCTTTCTGTGAGGATGAGAGAAAATGGCCTCAAATCGCACCAGAGAAGGTTTTGGTTGGACATAAGGAGGAATTTCTTTCCTGAAAGGGTTGTTAAGCATTGGCACAGGCTGCCCAGGGAGGTGGTGAAGTCACCATCCCTGGAGGTGTTTAAGAAACTTATAGATGTTCTACTTAGGGACATGGTTTAGTGGTATGGTAGTGATAGGTACGGTTGGACTTGATAATCTTAGAGGTCTCTTCCAACCTTAATGATTCTGTGATTCCTATACAAGCAACAAAAAGGTAATCCTACAGTTATTAACATAAAGACCTAACCAACTCAATTTGCCAGAAAAAATTACAAGTAAGTAAAACTCTTATTCTACCTTAGATTACATAAGTGCAATGAAATAGAGAACATAGAGAAGAATGACAAAGCTCCCAAAGTTTTTTTATTTATAGTCAACTTTGAAAACAGCTGGTTTGCAAAGAAATGCTGAACATCCACTATACAGAGCAGCAGCTCATAAAAATTTGTATCTGAAAAAAAGCAATGCAGCACATTTTTTCTTGCTCATGTTTTCCTGAGGGCTTTGTGAACTCTGGGCCACACTTTCTTATTCTGTTCTGTTACATGTACTCATAATTTATGTCATGGAGCTAAGAAAGATCTAGTATGCTAAAAGGCCAGGGCAGGAATGCATGAAAACAGGAATGCTTCCTTGCCCCCTCCCACCCACACCAACCTTTCCCTAACTCTGACCAGAGATGTTTTCTTGTAGGGTCTCATTTTCCAGCTCAGACATCCCTGTGGAAAAAGCCAGCACCTCAACTGACTACTGCCTGACCTGGCTGACAGCTGATTTAGGAAAGTGCTGGGAAAGAGTGCAGTGCTTCCAAGCTCAGTATGTTGCTGTTCTTTTAAGTATCAAGCAAGAACACTTGCTGGGAGACATTTCCAGCATAAATACAAGACTCTTTTTTTTCAGAAACTGACAAATAATACTGCGGTTTCAAACCACAAACTCTTATAAAAATAGCCATCTCCAGCATACACCATTCATGAGCAACACAATTTAAAAACCGTTGTACATCCATACTGAAACTGTCACGCTGAATCTGATCAGCTGACTGTAGCCTACTGACCTGAGTAACTGAGGCTACTACAACACACTGTAGAAAAAAATAACACAAATGATAAAAGATACCTGTGTAAAAACTGCTTAATAAGAAACTACCAGGTGTTTTTTCCTAAGCCTGACTGTGACTGCTGGGTGAGGATTTAAACATCTTAATTTTGGTGAATTTTACTGAATGCAACTGGATGGCATTTTCACTCTCCATATGGAAGTTAGATGAAAATGAAATTAAAAATATCAAACAAAGCTTCTCTGATAGCAACATGGCAATGTACTTACATAGTCTATAATTTTAGACAAATTGCTCATTTATCTGGGTTATGAACATGAACTATTAGAGATATCCCTACGTAACCAGGAATAGCTTCCTCAATTCTGAAATATAAGCAATCTTACTTACCTTACTTACCTTAGAGTGTATCTTTAACTGCACAAGAACATACTCTGTTGCCCCTGGTTTTTTTCAAGTGATTCTAATCTCCATAGTCATGACTCTAATATAAGCCTTTCCACAGCTATAAACTGCAGACTGTATTATGAATACATTCAGTATTTTTCTGTGCTTGCTGATATAAAATAAGTACCATAACAAAGCCTGGGCAAAAAGGGTATCTACCTTAAGCATTCCTCTGAGAAGTCCCCAAAGGGGAAGCAAGTACACTGCAGCCCTGAGGCTACTGCTGACCAGGAAACCAACTGCAGCTCCACACTACCAGAGTCAAATTGGACGGTAAAAGGCATGTCTCATGCCAAAGCAGCCCATATAAGATGAGTAAATCTAAATGCAATATAGTGATGTACAATTATTACTGTCTTTTTAAAACTATCAAGAAGCAATATCCTACTCCTGATTTGCACATGTGCATATTTCTAACCTTATTTCAACTAATACAAACTGTTTAAAGGAGATTTATTTTATTCATATTTCATTCAAGAGAAGTAGGAATTATTTGACAGGAAAAACAGTATGTAAGCAACCACTGCTTTGCAGTAGTATCATAAATATACTCTTTGATCAAGAATTTTAAAAGACATTTTACTAATAAAAATTTAAAAGCAGACTTGACTTAAATCAGTTGAACAGAAAGACTTCTGGAAACATGATTTAAAAAACCAGTGTTTGCCTCAAAGATTAGAACAACAGGTAAGTATACGTAAGAATAAAGTGGTAAAGCAGACTGGGGACTTCTATTGAAATCCCTATGAACAAAGAAAGAAACAGATCTCTAACTAGTAAACACAAACATTTTTTCATTCCTCACAATAAGCCTCCAGAAGAATCTCCTGTAGAGTCCACCATACTGAAAAGACTAAAACCTTAGCAAGATTAAAAACTAGTAATTACTAAACTGAAGACTTACTCAAGACGTCAGTTGTCAGAGATTACTAAACAAAGCTCATACTCTGAACAAAAAGAGAACACACTGTAATTCTAGAGTATAATCCATACAGTTAGGTGGAATTTTACCAAGCAAAAAGTATTTGCCATTGATTAATCATGGGGTTTATTTGCATATTTTTGAAGCCATACTATGTTATCAATATAATACAGACGTTTAGACTACTAGGTGTATTTAGCATAATATTTGTCAATTTGAGAACTCAATATATGGAGAAGAAATACTTATTTTTGTCAAACACAAAGGCAAAAGAAGGTATCTGACTTCAGAATTCCTTCATCATCTACTCATCACTAAAGCACTGTACCTTTCCTGCTTAAGCGCATATTCCAGCATTTTGATTCTTCGCACTAGATCCTTCTTCAGATTTTCTTGTCCTTTCCTTTCACCTTGAAGAAAGGCAATCTGGGCCTGCAAAAGGAAGCATTCAATTTAGAATCTGCTTTCTCAAAACTATTCAGCATAGCTCTTTATTGCTTCTATCTCCCCCAAGTTATGTTAAAATTTGTCCAGTTCAAAAGAAATTGGCTTACTGTGTTTCATAAACATTAAATGCTTAGACAAAACACTGCATAGATAAGCCTTGCAAACTGCATGCTCATTACGGAACAACAACAACAAAAGAAAGCTATGAATTCAAGCAATTTTAGTTTGTTTTACATAGTTTTTTCCTCTCTTGGATAAACATTCAATAAAGGATAAGGAATAGATAAAATAAGCACACAAAAACCCTTCAGCAGATAAAAGCATTTACCAAGAATAAGCAGATGATAAATTTCTGCTCACAAGACTGATACAGTATATAAGTGTACTGTTCTGTAGATATGTGATACTAGTCAAAGAACTAAATTACAGCATGAAGTAGAGCTAAAATAAAAATAAAACCCTCTTTGCAACAGTGTCAAGTTTTAATTACAATATTTGCTAAAATAGGTTAAAGAAATCTCTCCAGAAATACTGTAATTAAGAGAGAGAAAAAAATGGAAAACAGGGAAAGGTATTTTGTTGAGAGAGATGAGAAAAGAAATGGTATAGAAATAAAGAGAAATCAAGTGGAAAAACATACACCTAACCTTTATCAACTTTCAGCAGAAAATAAGTATTTAGTTGCCCATGGAAATCTCCTTTAAAGAAAAAATGATGATATATATAAGATACTCATTCCTAATGATAAAGGAAGAACTACCTGGTTTTGTATCTCATGCTGAAATTAAGTCCATTACAAGAGTCAGGCTCTTGTGCTCTCTCAACTCATTAATACATATTTAGACAAAAATATCTACAAGCAGTCACCACTTCATGCCTTGGCCTCACCTGCAGTGCAAGCTGCCTGCCATTTTCAGAATTGGAAGCCTCCTGCCACCTTTGCAACTAAGTCTCCAAGCATCTCATCCACCTCTTGAGAAGCACAAACAGGATAAAAGGCAACTGGTCTAGATCACAGAATCTTTTGGGCTGGAAGGGACCTCTGGAGGCCATCTAGTCCAACCCTCCTGCAGTGGGCAGGGACATCCCCAACTAGATCAGGTTGCTCACTGCCTTGTCAAGCCTCACCTTGAATACCTCCAGGGATGGGGCCCCAACCACCTCCCTGGGCAACCTGGTCCAGTATTCCACCACCCTCGTGGGGAGGAACTTTTTCCTAATATCCAGTCTAAATCTAGTCTTCTCTAATTTAAAACCATTGCCCCTTGACCTTTCACTACAGGCCTTTGTAAATAGGTCCTCTCCAGCCTTCCTGTAGGTACTTCCCTTTAGGTACCGGAAGGTCACTAGTAGGTCCCCCCCAAAGCCTTCTCTTTTCCAGGCTGAACAATCCCAGCTCTGATCATCAACTGTTGAACTTAAGACCAGTAAGTCCTTCATTTATAAAAACGCCCACAGCAGTTCTATACGCAGTGGTTTTGGGAGGTACCGATCTCCAGGGAAAGCCAGGGAGAAACGAGCAGAAGTATCCTCACCTTGCAAGCAGTTCCTAGATATTTAATTAATGGAGACAGACACTTCTAAAGAATAACTTATTTGACATCACATTTTTACCCCAAGGAGAGAAAAACAGTCTCTACAAATCTTCTCTCCACAAACTATAAAGTTGCAGAGCATCAGAAGGAGTGTGGCCAGCAGGTTGAGGGAGGTTGTCTTTTTCCTCTGGAGTTCTAGTCTCCCCTCTTCAAGGACAGGGAACTTCTGGAGACAGTTCAGAAATGGGCTACAAAAAATGATTAGGGGCCTTAACTTCTCTCTTAGGGGGAAAGGCTGAGAGAGCTGGGACTGTTTAGGCTAGAGAAGAGGAGAAGACTCAGGGGGGTATCTTATCAATGTTTATAAATACTTAAAGGGTGGGTGTCAGGAGGATTGGGCCAGGCTTTTTTCAGTGGTGCCCAGTGACAGGACAAGAGGTAACAGGCACAAACTTGAACATAGGAAGTTCTATCTAAACATAAGGAGGAATTTTACTTTGAGGGTGGCAGAGCACTGAAACAGGCTGTCCAGAGGTGGTGGAGTGTCTGTCTCTGGAACCATTCAAAACCTGCCTGGATGCCATCCTGTGCAACCTGGTCTAGGTGAACCTGTTCTGACAGGGGTTGGACTAGATGATCTCCAGAGGTCCCGTCCAACCCCTAACATTCTGTGATTCTGTTAAGAGAATGCACCAGCTAGCTCAGTTGAATCTTGGAGATCTTACTCCAAAAGACTATTTGCTTATGGCCAGCTATAGCAGCTGCTCTAAAACGTGACACTGGCTGACAATTTCATTGCTCAAGTACAGCCAGCAAACAGCTTGACAGACACCTGAAGAATCCTTAACTACCAGTCACCAACTAGAGCAGCCAGTTTATAATGAGTGAAAAATACTGGCTGATCTCCAATGAAGTCAGTCTTCACCTCAATGGGGGAAATGCATTTGACTGCCAAAAAACCCTCAGCTGAATCAAAAGAAAGGCCTCTGTTGCTCTGGCATTGAGCTTCTCCTCATTTAACACTCAAACTGGGATGAACAAAAAACTACAGTTGAATTCTAGTGTTCATTTTATGTTCAGGTTTAGGAAAAGGCAAAGAAGAAAGAAATGCTGGCACTGGAATCAGCATTTCCTACCCTGAAGGACATAACTGTGCAAGAAGCATGACAACTCAACAAGGTTACCATGCCTCCCAGTTACAAGAGGAACACCTCAAACATACACAACTTGGCTTCCAGTTCCTGTAGAGACATCCAGACTATAATGCATATACTAGTACACTGTAATAGTGATTTCTCTCTCCCTGTCTCTAAATAGGCCCAGCAGAAATAAACAAGTTCCCTTCTAGCCAAAAAGTGAGAGAACATCAATGCACTCATTAATAATAGTAGAACACGATGTAAATATGCATTTGGCAGGAATGAAAAAGATCATCCAATGCCATCAGGACACAAAATGAAGTGACCTATGATGTGACCTACTGTCTGCAAGCAATTTCTAGCTAAGAATGAACTGAATGAACCAGCTGGAATGAAGAATTTTTACCCAGTAGGTTGGCAAAGGACAGCCAGTAATGGCCTGGCTCACACACTGTTCTACTGCAAAGGTCAAACCAGCATTACCACATTAACAACTGAAGTTAAAGCATCTTCCACTGCTAGCAGTCTAAACAAAGAAAGAAATGTAACTGCTCAGTAGTTTTGACAGGTTACTTCTGTAAAAGTGAGACACATAAACGTCTTTTATTAAGAATACTTTTATAAGAGAGACAGATAAATGGATTTGATTAAGAAATATCATGACACCTCCTTCATGTGAAAATGAGCAGGGTCTTATCTAGTTAGACTTATCTAACTAACCACATGACAACCAAAAGTCAAAACTGTTACCAGAAGCTTCTTAAGCACATAAAATAATGTAAAAAATGCTCCTAACTCTACGTCTGCTGCTGAAGCAGCCACAACTTGGATTCAACATGAAGAAAAAGGATTATGCTCTCCTTCCTCAGGCCCATTGGCAGGCTACATGTATTACACATGAAGAAATACTGATCGATTCATTGGACATCTTTTATTGTCAGTGGTATGCCAATGCTCTTTCTGATGTCTTGTAACATTTCTTTTTCCTACACTCCCACAAAATCCTTGTTTTTCTTACTCAGAAGGCATGCAGCAACAACAGAGTGGAATTCATGGCCCAAGAGCCATCCTTCCAGCCCTACACAAGCTTCTTGCCAGGATCTAAGTGACTATATACTTTACAGATAGGTAGTTTTACTGGCAAATCAAGAAACAGGTAAGTGCACCAGAGAGCTTGACAGTGACTTTGGTCTCTCCTTAAGGGCTGTATAGTTTCTAACATAGTTTGTTCATGCTTTTCTTGTCAGTAGCATTCTTATGTCCAATACTCATTATTTCTGAGAAATTCTGACTCTGAAAATAAGAATGCTTGTATTTGGTCATTTTCATAAAAATATAAAAAGTACAGAGAATATTCCCACTCTTTCCCACAGGATGTCAGCAACCCTTAACCCTCATTTATATAAGTAATGGATAATCACAATTAAGTCAGCCTCAGTGAAGAACAAAACATCAATTATATATGTAAGCTCAAATCTTAAGAAATTCTTAATAATACTTAGGTTTATTTGTAATGCACACAAGACAGCATTAAAATAACTGGAATGTTATACTAACAATAATACTGTAACAACTCATACATCACAGGCAGATTTCTTTATAATGTTTTGCAACTAACTGAAAAAATGCAAAAGAAACTAAATGTTCATACAATAAATGAAACAATTTGCAACATACATGAAAACTGAATGAGTACACTGAGTTTAAATATCCAAAATGACAAAGGATGAGATCTAGCAGTATCTTCTCAGTCTCTAAAACAATACAGTGATAACTCTAGGATCACCATTTCTGATCAAAATATTCAGCCAGCAGCTGTCTAAATATTTGTGCATACATTTAAAGTGTAAGATGTGTGTTTAAACATGATGAAAAGTAAAACTGAGCAGTAGAAATGCAGTTTTCTTATCATTCAGATGCAGACAACTGAATTTTTATCAACGGATTGAGACTCCACAGGTCATTTCCCATGGTTATAGCTCTAGCAAAAGTCAAACCTGAAGCCTGTGCTACCTGAGGGAGTAGGAGAGCAAAGCTGAACCGCTTCCGCTTTGGATGATCTACAACACTTCCATACTTGTGCTCTGGCCACTCCCGGGTAGGTTTGCCAAAAATGTGAAGAATTCACAAATACGCTCAACAAACAGGTTCTGCGACAACTGACATTCTAGCTAATAAGGTTAAAATGCATCAGGTTGTAAAGTAGGCACTGCAAACGTTTAAACTGCCTACAGGGATCACGCAAAACTCCTACTGTTCTTTGCCTTCTGGGTGCGGCACATCATCTCCATAAAGCACCCAGACCCGCTGGCTCCGCAGCGAGAAAGAAAGGCAGCGTTCGCCTCAAGTTTATTCCGGGCTAAACGCTACAAGTTACGGTATTACAGCTCGACTGTCGAATTAAAATCTAGAGAGTCAGGAGGGGAAAGCAAGCAAACAAATACACATCATCAAAAAAGCCCAAGAACACCAAAACAGAGAATATTGGGAAAAGAGATACCTGGAACAGTCTATTTCAGCTACAGTTGTACAGTCTGGATTTTGCCTTTTTTTTCCACTTTATCTCATTAAAGTCTTCAGTATTACCAACCACAATAAAACTTAGAAGCTTGATGAGCATCTGGTCTAAATTAATAGCACTGTAGCTATCTTAATTACTCCTTTATCACAATATTTTAAAAATAACATTCATTATTATGTTCAAAGAAAATTCTCATAGGCAACAATATTCTTGTTTTTAAGAATTTCCCCAAAAAGGTCACATTGCTATGAAGAGGATAAATGGATGAGACAATGTTTTAGGTTACAAACAACTTTTTCTAAAGATATTGCTGACATCCTAGCAGTCATAACAATAATCAAACAATGAAAGTGCATCTTAATAAACCCAGATTTTACCAATGTTTTAAAAGTAAACTGAAATCTACACTTTCTGGAATCAACAACCACAAGGAGAAGGATGTTAAAAAGTATATCTGCACATATTTTTAGATTGACACCTTGACATTACAAAACAGCAAGAGATTAATATTTCCCTTTAACAGAAAATGTGTAAAAAGAAACAACACTATGGATGCTACAAAAAAAAAAAAGATGCATGTTTAGTATCAAATTCTATCACTTCCTGAATTTTACAGCTATTTCAAGTTAAAAGCCATTTATTATTTTTAATTCTTAAGACTCAAGAACTATAAAAAGACTACCCATCCTCTTCCTTCAAGTATTTATCTTAATATTTCAAAGTCAATTTCACTTTAAATTTATGGGGATTTGAAGGTCAACAGGCATCATTTGACAAAGAGCTACCAAGACACACAATTCTGTATATACTGCTTCCATAATTCAACACCAAGGTCTTCACAGGTTGAGAGAAAGAGGGAGGAAAAAAACAGCAAAAGTAGTATTGAAAAGAATATGTAGATAACTAAAATAACTAGGTATGTGTACAGATGAATCAGCCTGGAACAGTTGTGCTAACCAGTCTACCGAGATCTGCCAGAAGGATTCTGCAGGCTGCCAGGGTACTCAGTATTTTAGATTATAATTGGTTCACTGAAGCACATATTTAAGTATATTTGTAAATAAGTGTAGGTATGCCTGGAAGGTAAGAGCAGGGGAGATAAAAAGCAGCCAAAGGAGTGGGGGAGAAGGGAAACATCAGTGGTCTTACACAACTGACAGTTTTTCAGGCACCGTACTTAACACTGCAATACAAAACTACTGGCCCTCTGTGCATACATAGAGAGGCTAGGAAGCTTTTGTAAGCACCTGCAGCCATTTAAGATAATACAAAACTAAAGTGGTGCCATAGGCTGAAAATGAGTGGCAGGTATTGAGGTGCCATTCAGGTTCAACCTGCACAGATGTGCATCATCCCATTTATCACCTGCAACCTCATGGTGGACAGTAGTGCCTTGTGGGACTAACACACAGCACAATCTGCTACTGGCAAATTAATTTTGCTGGACTTCTAAGAGATATTCTAAAAATGGCATCAGAGGTAAGCCCTGAAAAACTTAAACCATCCAAAAGAGATCAAAGATTTAGCTTACAGTAAAAAAAAGCCAACCATGGTTGAAAAAGCCATTTACCTACATTCTTCATCTCTTTGAAAAGACTTTTTCATCTAGTAGATCATCCAGAATAAAAAATAATTCAGTCATTTGATCCTGGCAATACCTTGATTAAAAATTTGAGCAACTCAACCAACAGGAAGACTTTCTGCAGTGTGAAGTGTTTTACTAGGCAGATCTCTGTTCAGGTAGCCAGTCTTTCTTTTATCTACTCTTCAGTGCTACCTTTTCCTGCTCTACCAGCAGCAAACATCAAAATACTTGCTGAGTTAGCCAAACAATCAATGTATATTCAGATTATTTAATCATTCTTCATAAGCAAATTTTTTCTCTACTTCTACAGTCATTTTGTAGTACACTTAAGTGGCGAGTGTGAAGTTTTGGGGTTTTTTCTGTGTTTTGTTTTTTTCTTATTTAGTCCCAGAAGCATGCTCCATGTAGACCAATGTAAGGACAAAAAAGAGCAAGTTTTAAACATGATGTAATTCTACAGCAAACACTGCAATGACATGTCACAAAAGATTCACATATTATGAGCTGGAGTCCAAATGGTAAATGCTGAAATGGAATTCCTTTCCACTTGCTCTACAAGAAAGGCAAGAATGTAGTCAGCACCAGACTGATAAATAGACTTAGGGCCCACATTTGAACTGAGCCGATCAAACTCCACAGGCTGAGTGAATCATTGGGGTATAGCAAGACAAGGGAGAAGAAATCTGGGGGAGACTTAAGATTTGGCTTTGGTAACAAGAGGAGAAATGAACCAGACTTGACCACACCAGCATCTGCAAAGGCAATCAGCACACTCCTGTTTCTCACTTCTACAGCCTTGTATTCAAACATGCACCACCACCCTGAACTGACTAGAGCCACAACTGAATAGAGAAAAAAAAACCCTGATTTTTTTTCCTCACCTCCTGTTTCCAAGCTTGGATATCAATATCACGCATGCCATTTTTTTGTTCTGTTGTCTTTGCAATCCTGCCCTATGTAACTGCCCTAAAAGGGTACATATTCCTGGCTACAAGTAAACCAAAATGCAGTCTTTCCACACTGTGATCTTTAACTTCTTTGTCACTGGGTTATTTTGAAAATATTCAATATTAGTGAGCATATAACAAACTCTTTTCAAATGGGAAAAGAACATCTTCTAGACAAATTCATCTACAGGCCTATAGAGAACAGTGAACCTTTGTTTTCACATTTCAGAATATTTTTTATTTCTAGTGTATTGCCTGAAAAGTTTGGATCCTGAGCACTCTAAAGTGCTTCAGAAGACCAGCTTCAATTATCTAAGTGTTTCTCAATATTTAAATACAGCACATATCAATCCTTCATCTATTCCTAACTCAGTCTTTGTCACTTTTTAGCTAAGGAACTTAGAAAGCAGGACTTGACAAGGCCTGGTAGTCTTGTGAAGCCAAATATGTGAGTAGGTTGCTGACCAATACTTGTTTTCTCTGAAAACTGTGTACAGACACCAATTTTACTCGAGGCTTAGCATTTATACAGCCTTCTTTCTTCTAGAATTAAAATAAGATGAACCAGTGTCTCTGAAGATGCATGTGATCATGGAACAGAAGCCTGACAAAGAGCCAAGTCAAGACCCTGAACTTTAAAAGAGTGAACTTCCAGCTGTTTAAAGAATTAGTGGATGAGACATCCCTGGGAATCTGTCCTTAGGGACAAAGGAACCAACCAGAGCTGGCAACAATAAGGACACTTTTCTTAGAGTGCAAGAGCTCTCCATCCCCATGTGTAAGAAATCAAGGAGGACAGGCAGGAAACAAGCATGTTTGAGCAAGGATCTGCTCCTCAGTTGAAGTGTAAGGAGGACATGCATAGCCATGGAAGCAGGGACATATGGATACAGGGATATGGCTCAGATATGTAGGGATGGAGTCAGGAAAGCCAAGGCACAAATGTAACAGAACTTGGCAAGGGATGTGAAGAGTAACAAGGCAGCGAATGGTGCAGTTGACCCAATAGAAGGAAGGGATGCCATCCATAGGGGAACTGGACAAGCTTGCGAAGCGGGCCCACATGAACCAAATGAGGTTCAACAAGTCCAACCCTGCACGTTGGTAGAGGCAATCCCAGACATGAGTATAGGCTGGGAGTAGAATTCATTGAGAGCAGCTTTGCAGAGAAACACTTGGTGAGTCCTGGTGGACAAAAAACTGGACATGAGGCAGCAATGTGCACTTGCAGCCCAGAAAGCCAACCATGCCGTGGGCTGCATCAGAAGAGGCATGACCAGCAGATTGAGGGAGGTGATTCTGCCATTCTACTCTGCCCTCACGAGACCCCACCTGGAGTACTGCATCCAGCTTTGGGACCCTCAGCACAAGAAAGATGTGAACCTTTTAGAGTGGGTCCAGAGGAGGCCACAAAGATGATCAGAGGGCTGGAGCACCTCCAGTAGGAGGACAGGCTGAAAGACTTGGGGTTGTTCAGCCTGAAGAAGGCTCTGAGAAGATCTTACTTAGGCCTTCCAATACTCAAAGGGAGCTTACAAGAAGGGGGAGAGACTTTTTACACAGGCAGGTAGTGCTAAGACAAGGGGGGACAGTTTTAAAATGAAAGAGCAGAGATTCAGATTAGATTAAAGGATGAAATTCTTTATTCAGAGGGTGGTGAAACATTGGAACAGGTTGCTTGGAAAAAGTGTGGATGCCCCATACCTGGCAGCGTTCAAGGCCAGGTTGGACAGAGCCCTGGGCAACCTGGTCTAGTGGGTGGCATCCCTGTCCCTGGCAGAGGTGGTTGGAACTAGATGGCCTTTAAGGTCCCTTCCAACCCAAACTAAACCATTCTATGATTCTGTCATCTTCCTTGGGAAATTTTACCCAGTCTGGTCTAGAATTAGCAAATCAAGTTTCACTGTATACCAAAACATAGATAAAGATTGGGTTATATTCACAACTTGTTCAAACAGTTCGAAGTTACCTACCCCAATACAATAAAACTGACAGGAGCCAAAACCTTTAACAGAAAAGGAGAGCTACAATTTGAGCAGTACACTGATTTAAATTACAAACATACACAATAAATGACACATAGAATGTTTCACCATATACTAACCCGACGTAAAAAAATCCAAAGTTTTTCACCCAGAATGTAACAACTTATTCCATTCTTGGTTAATTAATTCTACAGCAAATCATGAAAAACCAGAAAACCTTTTTTGAAGTATAACTTTCTGTGAAAAGTGTTTGTAAGCTTTAAAGACTACTTGGATACAATGTAACATTGCAAAACTGTTACAGCCACGTCAGTATTTACAGCAGCACTTTCCTAATAGACCCACTTAAGAAACACATTTTATTACACTTAAACTAATTAAAAGTTTAACAGATTGGAGAAGAATGGGCAAATCTGATGCTAGGATATGCTCACATCATTTATGCAATTTAAAAACAAAACAAACTACTATAAGAAACTAGGTACAGGCCTGTGAAGAGCCAGTCTCATCAATTTGTATTTACATTTTACTGCTTTACAAAAGTTGCAATTTTCTATAATGCTGCTCTATTACCACTTAACTCCCACTTTTCTTCCTGGCTGGCTTAAGTAAAACAAGCTATGATATCTTATCAGTGAGTATATTGAGATTAGCTGGCAAACCTGTATATAGTAAAGTGGAAAGAGAGTATAGAAGCTTCTCCTTGCTTCACATGAATCTGGCAACTAGAAAATTTGGTAAAAAACACTTAAGCAAAAGAAAGAACATCTGGTAGTCTGAGAACCACTTAGTGTCATCTTTCCCAACTAATCACACCTCAGTATTGTGACCATTGTTTATTTTCTTCTGCCTTTATGTTGATTTATCTGATGCATTCAAAACAATAACGATGAAAATATTGTCCTTCAGGGGTGGAGAGGAATTTAACAATCACTGTTTTCTTTGTAATATCTGCCTTATGAGAAAAAATAAGTCTTCTTTATTGAAGATTCCAGCACACTTCTGTCAATTAATCCTTCATAGAGAATCTCGGGAGATTCAACCCACATAATCATATTTGAAAGTCTTACACAAAACTTCTTCAAACTGTACTTTATCTTCTATTTTATTGGCCAAAACAATTCTTCAGAAGTTTTTTCATTAACTAAATACCTGATTTCATCAACTCACTGCCAATTACGTATTCTCAGAACAGTATTTTCAGATTATCCAGCCATCAGAATGATTTTTAACTAGAAACTTAATCCAGTAAGAGGACCATTATCTAAAAGCCAACAAACTGTAAATATCAACTATTTCTGAATCAAGTAATGAATGTCCTAAACCACACTATAAATAGCCACAGCCATCTGTCTGATTTGCCCCTTCTCCTCCTTACTTTAACTTATCTATCTCCAAGGACACAATCTTACCACATAGCATGCCTGGTTTCACTGCCTGCCTTTTGCCTCAGAAAAGCAGCAGCAAGGGGAAAGATCACCATCCGTGACTCCCCCTCCCTCTAACCCTGAGAGCCAACATTACTAAAGCTGACTTCCACCACTGATCTCAAGTGCTTATCTGTTCTTTCCATCACATTCCTTCTATTACAGTTGTTTGTTGTTGTTTTAACCACATTTTATATCATTTCATTAACTCTTTCCCTATCATTCTGGGGGGGAGGGTGGTCTTTTTTTTTTCTTTTGGCACTGTTTTACAAGGAATATCTTTAACAAAGTTGTGAAACAACAAGCACTTGCATCTACTCATTTCCCATAATTTCCTTGTAAACCTTTTCAAGGAAAGTTTACCCAGGAAAAATAATTTTAATTAATGTAACTTTATCAGGTCTCACTACTGTAAAGCAGTCTACTACTCTACAGAAACAGTTATCAATTAGAACAAATGAAAGCTTCAGTAGTTAAAAGGACAAGAACTAGAAAATTCCTCAGCAGGATATGGAATGTCTGTACAGGCAGTTACATACAGCATATCGATTCATTGCAATTTAGAACATTTGTGAAATGAGGAGAAATACCAAAAGTCTGCAAATCAGAATTTTTGCCAGGAAAACGTTTACCAGAAGCAAAGCTTTCCACAGTAACACATGCACTGCTTGCAAAGACAAAATCTCTAGTCAAAACAAAGGCCATACACATACACACATGCACGAGCCTTCCAAGCTCATCCAGCCCAGCAGTAGCATAGCTCAAGAGCTTTGTCGCTTGCTGGGACAAGGACGTGCATCGGCAGCAGCCAGCTCCGCGGGAGGTCCCATCGGCGTGGGCACAGCTCCACCGCTCTCTCCCAGGGGGGGCAGATGGCTAATTAAAAGAGAAATAACATCCACAACAGAAAAAAATCACCCCCAACCAGTCAGAAGACTATGGTAAAGGCAAGATACCAATATGGGAAGGCAGTTCAAACCCTGCTTGCCTCAAACAAAGATGTGAATTTCACTGTTAGGCATATGCATTTGACCAAGCGCTTCGCTATTTTGGGATGGGCTTGTTCAATACATAATGACAACTCTGAAATGCCTCAGAAATACAGGCCAGAACAATGCAGAATGAAAAAGAACTGAAGTTTAAAACTTCTGCAGAACAGGAAACTGTTTCTTGTCAACTCTCCCAAGTAGCTGCTAGAAGAACTTAAGAAAATTACTCATTTCTGAAAAGATACAAAAATAAATTATAATGCTGTGAAACACAGTTTGTAAATACTAAAATCAGGATTAACAACGTTAGTATTTATTCTAGTGAACTAATTCACAAGGCATTCTGAAAGCTAACTCTTAGGATATTTTTTCCAATTGCAGATGTCAAAGTACCATAAACAGAAAGCAAGCATTAAAAGTGAAATATGTAATTAGCAGAAAAGCATCTAGGAAAATCTTGTACAAATCTGTTTTCTTTCTTATTTGAAACACACAACTTCTAATGATACTTTCATAGATATAAATATTGAAGTCCTCTTTCATGCTGAATGAGGAAAATTATTTATTAGAGGTTAACAATAATTTCAAAAGTTCCAAAAATTAGAAAATCAGAGTAAACATGAATATTTGCCAGGGAAAGCAAAACCTAGGCACTTGATAGGAAGAAAAACCTTGGAAGGTGGTACTAGACCAGTAATAAAGAACAGAAGCTACCCAAGCCTGCCATTTCACTTATGTTATATACTTCGAGGTATGTCACCCAACCAAGAATCACAAAATGCAACAGAAAGGTACTCTACCTGACTATCACATTTAGTTCTACAGAATTAATTAATTACAAAGAAAAGAAGAAGAGAAAATAAAAAGCAGCCCAGAGGGGAAAAAATAAAGATAGAAATCACAATGGGATTGACTTATAAGGTGGTTTTTGGAGAGAGGGTATAGCTTAACTAACCAACAACTACAAAGCAGAAGCCAAGCACAGTGATATCGTAGCATGGAGGATTTGAAGTATTTAAATATCATGGGAGGTTAAGAAATTGGAGATAAAAGAAATCTACCTTTAAGAAACAAGATGAGTTGCAGAAAAAAATGTATGCCATACTAAGAAGACCATTCAAAATAGGTCCTCTGCCATACAGCCTCCCAAGAGACTGGATAATCTAACGCTGAAATTTACATTGGATAGTAGACTAGTAAAGTACAACCAGGAGCCCTGCATTTTTATCTCAAGGGAGAGAAACTGCCCAACCTCAAATTTCCATTATTCCCTTAAACAGTTCCAAACTGGTCTTGTGATTGGCATCCCTGCTCAGTGCGGGGAGGTTGGAACTAGATGATCTTTAGGGTCCCTTCCAACCTGGCCATTCTATGATTCAAATATACAGGCCAACTAAAGGCTTCAGAAAGAGCATGGAAATGGTTTTTAATTAACTCTGCTCATTCTTCAGCTGTACATGCACAACTCCTAAACGCCATCCTGTAGCTGCTGAACCCCTAACACAAACTTCCCATATG
Source organism: Bucco capensis (assembly GCA_013396975.1). Taxonomy (NCBI): domain Eukaryota; kingdom Metazoa; phylum Chordata; class Aves; order Piciformes; family Bucconidae; genus Bucco; species Bucco capensis. Next base: position 576,062 of record VWZO01020100.1, read on the forward strand.
GATCCAAGAACATTCAACTGCAAATGGTTGAAGCAGATGTATTGCCTGATGCCTATAAGGACAGCCAAGAATCTTGCACCTTTCTGAACATGACTCTACAGCAGATAAATGCTGTTACAGCTCACAGCAATGCCAGCCACAGCTAATTATAACTTTATTGAGATGTTTTGGCAAGAGTCAAAGGCATTCAAGCAAACAACCTTTAATCAAGTCATATTCCCAGTTCTGCCACTGATAATACATGACTTTGGCAAATAGTTTAAATACCCCTTTCCTCCTGTCTCATCTATAACACCAAGCTTTAGAGGGATACTTGGGGGAGGAGGAATGGCATGGTAGCCTCTGATGAAGGGCACTATAAATATGCAAAGTGTAACTACTATCAACACACTAGCAGAATTTCTTAGATACATAAAATAGATTCTTTCCTCCAAAGCAATTTTTGAGATCTCCATCAGCTATGAAAAAATGTCAAGATATTTATGAGATTCCAATAGATATATGACAAGTGATGTTCTTATACATAGCTAGGCGAAGCTAGTTATGTTCTACATAGTATTTACTGGATGTAGTCAACAGAAACATGATCCAGTTACTAACAAATTTTGCACTGACTCATTGAATTTAAAAGAAAAATTAACCTCCTGTCTTCATGACCACTTCCTTTACATTCCTACAAGGGAATCCTCAGCAAAGAATATCACATCTGCCACTGTTCAGAGCAGTTGTTCAGTGTTACCATAGAAAGTGCAATTAAAAAGGTGGCATATCTACTAATCAAGAAATAAAACCTGAACACCGCAATTGGTTCTCATTGCTAAACAGGCTCAAGACTATCTTGACAAAGATGGTACTTTCAAGGAAAGAGACAGAAAGAAAAGAGATGGACAGGAAACAAGACACAAAGAAAAAGGAAGCCAAGTATACTTTTCAATCTCAAACATGGCCAACTGAGAACCAAACTGTGGGCTGCTGGTAATTCTGGCAGCGTTAAGGTTTACAACAGATATTTTCTTGAAAACAAAACCAAAGAGGAACAACCTCGAAGGCTGCATTATCGAGTTAATGTAACCTGCCCATCAGTGAAGTATCTGACAGTAATGGCTCTAGGCCAGCAGTTCACAAGTTCTTTAACCACAAGATCCATATCAGTACCTAGGGCATTAATGAGAGTATCAACCCCACCGCTTTTCAACTGAAAACACTATATAATGTATGCCATAATAGCAAAAGAGTTGTAACCGGTCCCAGGCCTGACCGGGAGGGCCGAGGCCCCAGAGAGGCTGTGAGCCAACACAGAGGGCCAAGGGGAGCCGCCGGCCGAGGAGGGGCAGCGGCACAGGCAGGGAACACAGCACGCCAGAGGGCAGTTTGTAACAGTGGGTTATGAAACCGGGGACAAGTTCAGGTGGCCAGCCCTGGACGCGCACCCGGAAAACTCCACAGAAGCGGCGAGAGCCCCGAGGCGGGAAAGGGCCGCTCCCCTCAGGGGCCGGCCGCCATGTCACGCCCCTCCGCCCGGCAGCGGCGGGGCACGGCCGCCCTCCAAGAGGGAAAGAAATGGCCCGCGGCAGAACTGGACGGCCGCTCTTTGCGAGTGAAGGGACAAGGGTGAATCCCGGGCAGCGACTACGACGGCCGCTCCCCTCGCTCCCGACCCTGCGCAGCCGGTGGGGAGCGTCCGCCGGAGAAGGGAGTGAAGGGGGGCGGGGGAGAAGGAGGTCGCGGGTGTTACCTGCAGCTCCGCCCGCTCCGCCTCCCACTCAGCGCGCTCCGCCTCGAAGCGGCCCCACTCGTGCTGCAGGAAATGCAGGATGCCCGGCACGCTGTACTGAGCCCGGGAAGCCGACACCGGTGGGGCGGCTCCGGAGGCTGAGATGCCGCCGCCTCCTCCCGCTGCCGCTGCGGCGGCCGCGGCGGCCGCCGCCTCACCCGGCTCCAGCCCTGGCCCGCCCGCCGGCGGCGGCAGAAGCAGGGCATTATTGTTGTTGTTGTTGCTGAAGAAAACACCGGGCCCCGCTTGCTCGTCCATGGCCGGGCTGGGTCTGCCGCGCTCGCCGCCGCCCCCTCCTCCGCGAGCCGCCGCCCGCACCCAGCCGCGTCCCGGCAGCAGCAACAACCTGGGCGCGTCCCGCCCGCCGTCACCGCCTGACAGCCGCCCCCGCCGGCTGCTACGGCGGCCCGGCAGGGACAATTCCAGAATGCGATTCGCTCCAGCACCTCTCCCTGCCCTCTGGGAAATGTAGTTTTGCTGGGTGGCGAGGGGCGGGACAGGTAGAGCTCCCCAGACGCCTGTTTCTCCTCCGCGGGGCCCTTACTTCGAGGAATGACGCTACAGTGAGTAAGCCTGATCCCTGTGACGAGGCATCCTGGCGTAGAGAGCGGCAGGCTGTGGCAGGAGGAGCCTGCAACGCACTCCCTATCCCAGTCGGCTGAGCAGAGTGAGGAAGACCATAGGGAGCCTCCCGGGTTCCCGCTCAGCAAAGACGCGGCAGAAGGGGCAAGGCAGCTCTGAACAGCAGCAGGAGCACAGATTAATTGTAATCTCCCCCTCAGAGCAGTATTTAAATGGCTTTGGCCCACTTGCAGCCCATGCTGGACCATAAAAAGGACAGGTGGCTTGCTTGCAACAGTTCCACAAACTTGGGCCAAGGCCTGCCCTTTCACCTCTGGCTTTGCTGATTCAGCCCTGTTCTGAGCACCAACAATATATATCCATCCCAGGGCAACAGGGGTTTCTAAGAAAATCTTTAGCAATGCTGGAGAGGAAAACAGAACAATATGTGTTAGGAACTGCCCTGCTGCCTCCTCTGTGAGGAAAGGGAAAACAAGATGTTTTGAGACTAACAGCAGAGCCCTGGGCTCGGGGCACAAGCTATCAGCAGCACTGCTCTCTCCTACCTCTCCCAGAGACATAAAGTTAGGCTTCTTGCCCCTGCAACACACGTACTGGCACCAGCAGCTTGCTGAAGACAAACATACTACTACCAAAACGCTTTGCAGCAGGACCAAGTGCTACCAGCAAGTAGAAGATGGTGTGTGGCCATGACAGCTGCTGCAGGTGTCGAGCACAGGCGCTGCTGTGCCCTGGGCACATCAGAAGCACTTCACTGCTTACTCAAGCAGCACTTCCTGTTTGCTTCTGGCTGTTCTGAAGCTGTATTTGCCCACTTAGTAACCCTGCCCTCAGAGATCGGAGCTGTGGCTGGTGGACAACCTCTTTACGCTCTTGAAGAGGGAAAAACAACTAAGGAAGTTTACAGAGAGCATCAGAGAGCAAAGGGGGACAGCAGCTAAAGCACAGAAGAGGGAGTGTGCTCTGGGGGACCTCTGCAGGGAACAGAGGTAGAACAACAAGTCTCACCCAGAAAGGAAGGAAATGGCAAAGAGAGGAAAGGCATGAACGGGAAGTGGAACAAACGAGTTTCATGAAAAAGCACATTAAAAAGGCCATTCTCACAAAAAAAAAAGAAAGAAAAAAAAAGTAAAAGGAGTGTGTCAACAAGCACTATGGCCATTTCAAGTTATTTTGGTTTGGGGGTTTGGTTTTGTTTTAAATCAAATGAAGTTTGATGCTAAAATATGTAAACTCACAGGAGCAAGCCAAGACACAAATGAGGACTAAACTGGGGAAGAAAGTATACAAATGAAAGTTGTGCATGTTATATACAGTCACAGCATACAAAGAAAAACCTCTCCCTTCCCTATCCCTCTACATCTATCTAGTGCCAATTCCCCTTCTACTAACTTTTTTCTATTTTTCTACTGCCTTCTTATGCTTGATTGCTACATTTCCCTCCCCACCCTGCCTTTTCTGAGTTTTCAAGTATCTTGTAAACTGAAGTCTTAACAAAATCAAAGAGCTGAGACAAAAATTAAGGTGAATAAAACCCCATTATAGACCAAAAGTTGCTGATAAAGTTATTAATTACTAGACCACCTCAGGGGGTGAAAAGAGAATCTAAAGTAGGTTATAAAATTATTTTCTTAAATTTACTTGCAATTTTTTTTAATTTTGTATGGAGTTTCCTTAATACTCTCTCAATGTCAAAACAGGTTTAGAACTTCTAAGCAATGGAGCAATTTCTAATGCTGGAAACACTTATTACAAAATTGTATTTTTTTAATCAATTCCCACTACACATACAAAGATGAAAAAAGTAGTGAAATTCCTTTCCTCCTCATGTACAGCATATTGTTTTTACTTCTGCATTTATCTTTACTCCTGTAGGACAATGAAACAAGCCTTGGAAGCTAACATCTTTATGAAAAAAACACTGAAAGGTTAGAGTATGCATCACGTGTTGTGTCCTCACTTTAGTACTAAATAAAAGCTTTTCTGATTTTACGGTAAATATTTTGCATACACCAAGTGATTATGCAAAAATAATGATCTACAAATATTTCAACCAATCGTTAATCATATCCAATTCTATTTATTAATCCCTTTGTTATATTTGGGTTGAAGTAGCAGCTTCTGAAATATGCAGTTTTTACAGAGTATCCAGAAAAGTATCAGAGATGGAACTCAACAAGCCTAGCCAAGGCTTCTAAGTTATGTGGCTCCCCTCTATAAAGAAAAAGGTATAGAAAGATCCCTAGAGAAGCTCATAAACCTAACAGGAGTGTCAAATAATTAATGTAAGTCAATCTTGTATACACAAGAAAATACATGATTTTGCACTTCTGCCAATAGGAAGGGTGAAGTCTGGCAGCAGACAGAGATTGGGAGTCACTGGCTCTGCACTGTAAGATTAGCACAACAATTGAGCTCTAAACTCCAAAATCTGCAGATCAGACTCACTCAGATGTGAGTGGAGCCTTATGCTTTTCAAAAAAGAGAAGCTGGATAGGGGAAGGAAAAACTGGAGGAGCCTGGCTCTCACTTGTATTCTGCTCCCTTAGTATAGGAGCAAAGTACTCAAGTAATTTGGCTCTGCAAACTTTATCAAGAACTATAAATAAGATATCCACTGAAACTGAGTCTGGAAAAAGAGCAGATCACTGAATCAATCTTATTGAACCAGTGTTTGGCAGAACAGGAATAGTACTAACAAACAGCACCTACAAAAATGCAGATAGCAGGCAGTTCTCTTTATAAACTCAGTTTCCAATGCATTCTTTAATATTTTTCTTAGAGGAGATAGGGGATTAGATTCTTTGCATCCTTTATTAATTTTCAAGCATGGAAATGAATTGGAAAGAAATATACACCACGTAAATAAAGGACAAGTCATTAAGACAGCATGCTTGATCATTCACCTTGAGAAAGGCTGGAATTTTCAACTCTGTTTTTTCATGCAAGCTGAAATGATCTACAAGGTCTGACAATCTCCTTCCCTACTTTGTTTTTAAAAGGAAAAAGTGCATACTTCTACACTTGAAATTCCCCATGGCACATGGTAAGTACTTAGAACAGTTTCCCCTCTTCCTTCCATCCCCACTGTGTCAGTGTGTTGGCACAATGGTAGGATAACAATCATCAGATTCCAAAAACCACTCAAAAGGTTTAGGGTAGCTTTTAAAAATAAACTATTTAGTCAGGTAGAGAACAGGGGATTTTAGTGGATCGTTTATAACACAGATTCATAAATATCATCACATTCAATTTCCTAAAAATCTCTATAAATACAAGTCACACCACTTCCCTTGTAATTACACAAATCTCTATTAAACAGCCTTTCACATACAAACGACACAAAATTACAGACGTATGTGCAGTAACACATCAGGGTTAATGTAATGCATCTGACTACTTCAAAGTCCAAAAATAATAAAAGTCATTCAAAAAAAGCTAGTTTTCAGTTTAATTGTTGGGGTGGAATGTACTGTGGGTGGTGGTTGCCTAGCAGCTGCTTTTGCTTTGCTGGCCTGACTCGCTCGGACTGCAGTTTCTAGACGCGTCTTTAATTCAGGAGCAGCTCCCATTACTGTCTTGAAAGCATGGGGATAAAGTGGACCAATGTGCATTAGATTCTGAAGTGCAAATTCATGAAGATCCTTAGATGCTGTAGATGCAGAAGCAAAGGCATTTTCATTCAGCAAATAGGAGATCAGAGTTGGAACCAAAAGGGCAAGCAACTGGACTCCTAAAAGTGAAAGGAAAAAAGAAAGTAACAACCATATCAGAGAAGAAAACAAAACTCATTTTATCAATTACTAGACTGATAAGGGCAATTTTGTTTCCACAATTTACAACAAATAATGTGAATTTAAAAATTATCAAATAAAATCCAACTGAAATGTAGATAGTTTCCTGTCCTTTGGTCACTTAAATCTGTCTTACCAGGACTGTGCTTCAGATTTCTATTATTGTTCATCACAGTTATTTTGTTCCTGATAGTTCTTTAAAGATGCCTTTGCACCATCTGATTGCAGATCACTGATAAAGAGTACCTATCATATTAGAGGATTTCAAAACACTTTTCAGGCAGACAGAAACATTATTCCATTGAATCTGAGTATCAGCCTCCCCTGTGAGCATAACAAAACCACTGTTATTATGCAAGTGTTCACAAAAAAGCCAGGGACAGTTATTACTCCATTCTAGAAGAATCCAATCCAAAAACTACCACTGCAGCTATACTTAGGCTAGCCCAACCTAATGAAGCCACAGCCCAAAATGGCACAGGGATCAAAAGGGCTTTATCTTTAGAACAACAAAAAATCAGCTGAACTTAAGCAACAGAGCTAATTTTTTTGTATCTAGCAGGGATACAAATATGCCTTTGAAATGTGTAACATGTTAACTGTAAATTTTAAGATCAAAGAATTTAATTAATGGTAGCTTATTTATCTAAAATATTGTAGGTTATCAGAGTATTAATGATTTCCCCTTAAGGGTTTTGACCAAATTCATACTCATGGGGTGATGGTCTCCAGCTAGCATTAGCAAAAATCAAGATGTTTTGTTTCCTCATTCACTTCAGTTACTCTCTCATTTTACATGAGTTTCAAAGCACTGTGTCAGAAGCAGAATGGGGCTCAAGAAAACATACATTCAGTGTTTTGACATCAATGAAGAGAAATACCAACAGGGAGCACGCTGAGAAAAACAACAAACAAAAAAACCCACAAAAACCCCAAACCATACAAAACCAACAGTAATATTTTTACAAGAGAACTTTATGAGCATTTAAAGCCAAATATCTGCAGAGTAAGTCTTCAGAAAACATAGTCTTTCAATTAGAGAATAACTGAACTTTAAAACTATAAATACTGTATTTTATCTACTGAAGTGATCAGGAGGCTCCACCTACATTCAGGATATTTTGTCCAGTACAATTCATTTTCTTCAGCTTTTTAGATAAACTTTGTAAAAGCAACCTGATAAAAAGTGGCAAGTCTGCTAAAAGAAATCAAAGTTAATAAAGGGAAAGAGTAAATTGCAGCCATGTGAACTACTAATTTCCAAACAGAAAAACACTCTGTAAGTCAAGTTGAGAGATATTTTTCCTGCAATCACCAGAAATGCAAAGGCTACAGCATATGCTACTGCATAGGCTCTATGACTCTATAGTTCTGCTACTGGATTTACAAAAGCATATTGCACAGACATGGTCTATTTGTGACTATACCATCAAGTTCCTAACTGCAAGATACCTAATTGTTTAATATGGTATTTTAGCATTACACTTTTCTCTAGAAAAAACTAAATACTTACTATTCTGCTCCTCCCCAAGGGCAACCAAGGTTTCAAGGACTTTAATTCCTTCCTGGACTGCTAACAGCTCCAGGTTGTTGTTTGGGCGTCTCCTTTCCACAGCTTTCAACTTCTCAACCATGATAGGAGCCAATGAATGAATATATGGAGTTGACAGGGCACGATTGGTGTGTTGGAATACAGAAAGCAGAAGCTGGTAACACTTGGCTTGAACCTAATCAAATCAAGATAAATACATTGTCCTGAAAGTTATTCATTAACTCAGGGAATTCTAATCAACTCTGTTATCTATGTATGTGAGAGACAAGATGACAACTAAAGGGGAAGGAAGCATACTGAATAAGAGGAAAGCAGCAACACAGCCCATCTGCTAAAAGAGTATTAGCCCAGTTTTCAATAAAAGGAATGCCAGTTAGAAAGAACATGCAGGTCCTAAAGGAACAACATGAACTCACAGATAATAAAGGAATAGTTAATGTCATCAAGTCAGTCACACAGGTCCACAGAGAACTAGCTACACCTTAAGTCTAAGAACTACCAGCACTAACAGTAGATACATCTGCAAAATGATGAAATGCTATTCCATCTCATAAAAATGACTCCAATAATAGTGAACTTATTGCTCAAACACTAGCCAAGGTTGTAGACAAAAGTGTCAGGCCTGTCCATCCTTCCTTCTCACTCCTCATTTTGTGTTGGCAATAGCATAGGAGTGTAGGTGTAGCCATACAGTGAGCTGGACCACAGAACCCTCTCCTTGTCTTCCTTCTACTTTTTTTCCTCCCTGCTCCCTCTTTCCTCTGGAAAGCAGCGATTATTAAAGTCAATGTTTGGGAAAATGACTCACTGATGATCTTGTTTAGATGAGCTTATGAATGCATTTTATTTGAGTGTACAAAGGTCTTCCTTCAAAATTCCACAGAAGCTCAGGTCACTGCTAATTCACTAGTGGATGGCTGCAAATTTTCTCTACAATTCAATTTTTAAGGCCTAAAGTAATAAAACTTCTTTTAATACTGTTTGTATGCTTTCTAACAGAGCTCCACAGAAGAACATTTTCTCCTAATGCCTTACTAAGCATCATCTTCAAGCTATTTCAACAAATCACTCCTTTACCCTTCCATTCTATTCCAAATAATTCCCTTCCCTTTCTGTCTACATTCTTCAAACTTTTCTCCTTATTAGCTGTTAAGTTTATTAGCCTTTGAAATAAGGAGAGATTTCTTACATGCATGCAGAATTCAGGTAAGAGTTTTATGGCTGCACCAGACAGCACAGTTGAATCCAAGCTTCTTTTATTCCATCCATTTCATATAAAACTGTTGACTTTTCTGCATTCACAGAAGCCTACAAAATCTCCTGTGAGGTAAAATCAGGGCTTCCTCAAAGCATGTAAAGTATATTCTCACACAGAACTTAATCCATTAGCACTGAGAGACAAAGGTCTCTCAACTAAGTTCCATCACTGGGGCAAAATGAAATTGAGCTCACCAGCCTTCTGGTTGTTATTATACATGATATCTAATCTTTCAGACTTCTGCAGGTGGTAATAGTTTCAGAAATACTCCTATATTTCTTAGAAGGCAGCAGCTTTTTTTTTTCATAACAGGTTCAAAGCTTTTAATACAATCAATATAATGCTTTTATTACAAATAGGTGTTTAGTTATTTATCCCAACAGTAAGTGTCTTACATTTTAAAAAAACCCCAGAAAGAACACACAACAAGTATTAGTTATGCACAACAGCCAGAAGAGTGGACACAACCTGGCTGCTGTCAAAGCATTCTCTGTGAATTACAAAAATAGTGGTAAGTTCCAGCTGCCTAGCAGCTTTCCAGCAGGATGCTGAGCCAGGATGTACTTCTCTCACTATTTGTGTTTGTACAGAGCTCAGAAAGTGTATGACAGAAAAGTTTCTGCTTCGTACAACTGCCATTTCCACTCATACACTGAAATTTTTGGTAGCTTTCCACCTGAAGTCAGGCTTCAAAGCAAACTGAATTTTATATCCATGCAGGAAAACACCAACACTGCCACAGAGAAGAATTATCAATCTAAACAGGATTTTCAATGCTTCACTGTGACCCTAGAGACATCAGTGATTTTTTGTATGTTGTTCTTCTCATGACTCTTTGCAACACTCACTTGTGGAAATACTATAGATCTTTCTCTTTAGCTCACACCTGTAGATTTTTATAGCCTCTCAAACAAACTGATGTATACCTGTCTGGAACTGGTAAGCTTAACTACACAGTGCATTAGCCTGCTTGAACAAAGTCAGTCTACAGCATTCTAGTTTCCTTCTTCAGTAAGAAGACAATTTAGGTTGCTTTGCTCACTTAAGATTTTCTATAATGCACTGTTGAAAATTCTTGTTATTTTGACAAGCAGTATCTCTCTCTGAAGTAAAGGCATCACTAAGTCAATATATCACAATTAGTTTTTCTTAGCTGCATGTCATTCACATTCCTACAACATGCTCTTACCCAAGGATCACAGGAATTTAAAGCACTTTTAAATCTGTTCATACATCCATTTTGTAAAGCCTGCACTCCAATTATTTCAGTGCTTGCTGACCAAAGGAAGAGAGCAATAGCTGTAAGTATGCTTACTTCATCAAGAATAGGCTTAGAGGCTTCTGAAAAACAAAACCAAACATTCTGTTAGCTTACTCCAAAAAGGGTTTAGAATTTATTTAGTACAAACCAATGAACACACAAAGAAAGAAATGGACTTGAAATTATTTGCAACTGCATGCAAATATGCATCTACTTATTACAGAATCATTTTATCATTCTTAACTGTGACTGACAAAATGCTGAGCAACTCTATACTAATAGTTGTTTTAACAAAGCAAGTCAAACTTTCTGAAACTTAAACATCAAGGAAAAACCATCACTCACACTTTCTCATATTTGTTGTTTTCAGTGTGTAAACAAGAGACGAAAAATGTATTTTTAAAATCCCCACTGAAAATATACTTCACTTATCTTTTATTCTCTTCATTAGGCACTGATATCCAGCATGGCAACAACTTTTACTTAACATGAGGTTCCACATAACAAACTACCTGATCTGACACCAACAAGAACAGTCCTACTTTAACCCTTCCTGCTTTTCTAATAGTCTGTATTTGTCATTGTCATTCTTTTTTTCTCCCTTGCACCTGCTCTGTCTTCACTACTCTAATTCATGAATTTACATGAACAGGAAAAAATATATTTCTGTATAATTATTATAATATAAAGTACTGTTCTGCTGGTTTTGTTGGCCAAATTGGTTCTGCTTTCCCTCAAGAAGCAGCTCTATAGTCAGTGAAAAGAAAAACAGCATGATTGCCTTTTACAGATGTCTGCTAGTCACTTGATTGGCTTAGCCATCTCACTTCAAAAAACTACTGCAAGCATTTTAAGTGACATTTTTTTACATTTTATTGAATTATGAGACTTGAGATCATATGCAGTAGACCTTGCTTGGGTTCTGACCCACTCTGCAGAAGAGTAGAAAGGAAAAGGAAAACATACACTCTTGTAAGGAACTCAGAGTTCTGAAGCCTGCAATAAAAAGCTTAAAGTCAGTAATATTTCTGCAAAGGACTGGGAAATCTTTACAGTAATGAAAGGTTGGAAGACAAGGGCTGATGTGACACATCATATTAGAATTTTGGTTTGGTTAACAAAAATCTACTGATCCTTCCCTTCAGACATTTTCAGGCTCCTTTGCAATTCCCTCCTTGCTCCCTGTCTCACATGAGTAACTCCATTCAAGTCTCTCTTCAGTCTCTATTAATGGCTGCTTGGAGATGTAATGGGATGGATTTTGGCTGAGCTACCATTATGCAAATGAAAAATCTTTGTGTCTCTCTTTTGCTAACTACAGAGCTGAGACTGTACATCTTTTTTTGCCTTTTCAAGGGCAAGGCAAAGCATGAATGTGAAGCAAGAGAAGTAGTCTGCACTTCTCTAAAGAGACACAGTTAGATATCCTGCTGGTGGGTAACAGATTTTTTTGGCAGTGGTAGGATTTTTTTTTCTCACCAGTGAAAGCTTGTAAAAGTATTATAAATATCCTACATTCCAGTATGAGCCTTACCACAACTATCCCTTGATGCCTTCACACTCATTCACTTTAACACTCAGTCATTAAGACTATATGAGCTGTGTCAGCTAACAGTTAAAAGATACATTTATTGCCATTTCTCTTGAGGTTTAATTCAAGGTGTCAAGTCCATGTACAGAGCTGAACAATTAAGAGTTTCAGCAAAGACATCAGTTCCCCTACAAATACTGGTTTGGCAAATATAATCTCCTTTCCTTTAAGCTAGCAGGTATTCTGTGGAAAGAGGAAAGGAGAGCTGGAAATTGTATTAGGCTTTGCCAACATGTCTAGAGTTGCCAGTAGTCACAGAAATTGAGATGCAGTCCAAGAAGTGAAGCAATTCAGCCTGGAACTTGTTAGATTTTACTTGCAAGCCATTCAGCAGATGTTAGAAAGACATGAGAAGATACATTTTCAAGTTCCAGAAACAAGACACTAGCTGAAACCATGAAGTCAGGTAAGGTCAGCCTAAATCTGAAGCACAAAATCATCACATCATAATGGGACTGAAAATGGAAGAGGAAAGTCTGAACTAGTACAGAAAAATACCCTAGGGAAATGATCAGAGAGGTGCCTGCAAGATACATTGCAAAAGACAAATTTCAAACAGGAAGTTATGATCAATACTGTCAAAGAAAATAGACCAACAAGGACAAATCTGGGATGAGAACTCCTGAAAGTTCTGTATTTTCTTAAAGCAAATGGTGTGCTTGTGTTCAACACAATCCATTAAGTAACTCTTGATTAGTTGTGCTCTGTGAACTCAAATCTTTCATTTCAATTTTACAAGCAATTCATCACCACTTTTAATCTCCAACCCTCAGAAATGAAGCCTATTAAATTATAGGCAGATACACTACTTGCCTTTTCATTATAGCAAACCCCAGTTCTCTTTTAATTTTAACATCCCCACAGTGGGAAACCACTTACCAGGTTGAGAGTATTCCAAGATAGATGCCAGAGTGCTGCGGATAAGACCTGTCCATTGTTTCTGAGTTTCATCAGTCTTGACTGTTGGGAGAGTAACAATAGTTTTTATCCCTTGAAGGGCTGCACTGACTGGAGGTGGGACCTGATTATCTGCTGATTTTATTGCTGTTTCTTTCAGTACTCTTGTAATCAGAAATAAGATAGTGGGCAAGATGGTCATACACCCTAAAAAAAACCAAACAAACAAACCACACAAAAACAAAGGAGAATTTCTGAAGTTAATCCCAACAAGTATGGTAGATAACCTTTTAGCTTTCCCAGTATAGATAGATAGGGCAAAAAGACAAGTGAGACACCAAGATAAACTGCAATTCAGGTAGTAAGTGATATGTGCTGTTTCATCACCAAATTAATTCATCAGTACTACTGAAGTGTATCGTAACAAGTCATACAAGCCAACACTTCAAATGTTACTGTAAATTCAGGAATGATGACTCAGCTATTAAAGTTTTGCCCTACCTGGCAAGTGATACATAGTATATATTATATTGAACCCATCCAGGCTTTTAAATATCTTAAAAGAGATCTGCATATTGCTGGAAACAGGTATTCAAACTAAATTATGTCACTTTCCAAGGAAGCTGGTATGTGATACAAGCCCCAGAAGCTATGTAAGGAAGTTATCTGGGTATCTCACATCCTGGGCAAAATCTGTAGCCACTTGGCTACAAAAAAGACAAAACAGTCTACTACATTGCTTTCCTGAAGAAATTGTCTTAAGTCTATATTCTGTGCAGCCAGTCCTGCAGACACATGTTAGCATACTCCAGAAATACTGGTCAGGCAACACCTAATTTGATTTAAGACTTTATGAGAAGGACTTTCTGTAACACTTGGAGACTTTAAGCCCCTATAGTACTGAAAAAAGGGTGCTATTTGGGTTAGGTGTGTAACATCTATCTAGAGCTCACTTTAGATAGTCAAATCTTTTTCCATATCTTGTTTTCTGCCTCATGTTCCCACATCTGTGGAAACACAAATCCCCCTATTTTTCTACTTCTGGGAATACTGTGAGGATAAATACATCAAGCAGAATAAGTATGACTAGAAGGGACTACTGGAGGTCATCTACTTCAACCCCCCCTTTTCAAAGCAGCAGTTCCTCTAGATCACATTGCTCAGGATCTTGTCCCATGGAGACTGCAAGATGCTCATGTTTTATAGAAAGAGCAAGAAATATGAAGAACTCACTCCATCACAGAAAGTGATGAATTCTCTTTGCAGTGTCCCCTTACATCCAAAGGCTCAATCAACACCAATGTTTGTGCATCTATTTTCCCTTGCTCCCTATAGCTGTCAGCTGGCTACATCTTCTGGATGGAAAAACCCCAAATTCTAGCAGTCTCTGTAGACTAACAATAGTTTCTGAGCTACTTTCACTGGTCACTTGCTGCATGCTGGGAGCCATGCCTTCATTGCAATGTGCAAGTAGTATGCTTTTTGCCTACTCCTGAAGGAAAAAGAAGCAGGAATCAAATAAAAACAGTGCAGGACTCCAACACTTAATATTTTTAAAGAACTGTAAGACACCAATTCTCTGAAGACAGGTCATGTGTTCTGAGCATGACTTGGTCCAAATGTTATTTACCATGCATCTCATGAAGGGACCTGCCTCTGAAATGCCTTACCCACATCAGTGTGTGAAACTCTGCACAGATCCATGAGACAACTCTTAAGCAATCTGTTCTCTCAAAAGTAACACTCAAAGAGCACAGCTTCCCATGCAGTTGTGTCCTTTACCCCTGAACTCCACTCAGTGCAATTACCCTAGTTTACACATATCCTTTGTGACAGTCTCCCTGGGCAGAAGTAAGCTCCATTTAGTTTTGAGTCACATTTGGGATGACTGACAACTAATGGCTGCACAACCAAGTGTACCACAGCTGAATTGTGCTGGTTTTAACTCACTAGTATTCTCTTTTCATCCAGCAGCTGCTTTTCATGAACTTCTCAGGAATTTAATTATGTCTGAGATGTCTATGCTCTTTTACAGTATGACTATAATTGGCCAAAAGGTTTCAAAATCATGAAAAAAGGGGGGAAAAAACCTCATTAAAATCATAATGATAAAAAGCTCATTTCCTCAGCAAACTTGAAGCACACAAGCAAATTTAAAAGCAAATCATTTCCTTTATGTTGTTGACTGGAAAAGCCTGAATTCTTCATTTCTTTTAGAACCTAAACATACTTTTCAACAGATGACCCTTATATCCTGTAAAAATATATTTACAGTTTGCTTTTAGAATCATAGAATCCCAGAATGGTTTGGGTTGGAAGGGACCTCTGGAGCTCATCTAGTCCAACCCCCCTGCANGAGATGTTCCAGCCCCTGAGCATTCTCATGGCCCTCTTCTACACTCCACCTAAAGTAGCCACTCATATGTCTTTAGTTACCATAACTTACCTGCTGAAGAACACAGAGAAGGTAGGTCAGACAGGATAGTTACAGTGGCAGCCACCAGACGAGCACTTTCCTCAGAGAGCTGGGATTTAGCAGCAATGTGACTTGGAGAATCTGAAACTTTGGAACTCAGATGGGGCATGTGCCGTACCAGGATAAACATGAGCAACTCCATGGCTGCAAAGACTAGAGATTTCCCAGGCACAAGACCACCACTCTCACCACCCTCTCCTAAAGCAAGAGGATTTTCTTTTTCCTCAATGTCATCTTCAGCTGAATAAAAAAAAGGAAAGAAAAGACTGAGGAGGCAGTTAAGAAAGATCCCACACCAAAGATGAAACACTCTTAAAAAAAGAAGTTAAAAATCAAGAAGAAAAAGTTGCTTCACAGTAAGATATGACAAACTAAAGGTTTTAACTAGAATGGCTTAAAGGAGTTTAAAATGCTTTAGATGTATTGTGATTGCAACAATACTTATTAAAACTAGAAAAAAAAACTAGTAATACTTACACAAAATAAAAATGCAGTAATTATTTTTCCTCTTTTAAAACTGACTGCAAAATTAACAGCAATGACTGTTAGGCATGACTATTTTTTTTAATTTAATGGCTATTAATTAAATGTTCCTATTCTGACAAAATCTTATTTCAGCCTAAATTGATTACAAAATAAGAGAACAGAAAAGCATTGTAGGATTCTGTCTCAGTTCAGAATTTCAGAGACTTCAAAAAGTGTTCCTTTTGAATAGCAGCTTGGCCAGCTGCAGTCTTTCCTTCTCCCATTAAACAGCAACAGAGATTCAGTAAGTCAAAGCTGGCTTGAACTACCCCTGTGGAGCTCCTATGAATTTAAATGATTGCTTGTGCTATCACATCCACTGATTTGAAAAATGCAACTTACTGGGCCTACAGTAAACAAGTCTATTAATTCATAAGAAGGAACAGAGCTTGCATTTTTATCTGTCCTGGTTCCTCAAGTTCCAACAAAATCCTCTCTCTGTTTTTATGTGGAAAACAGGGAAAAGCTAACAGTTGAGTTGTTTTTTTTTCCTCAACAGTATATTATGGCAGACTAAGATGGTAGTTTTCTCCAGTAAGAGAAAAGTCTCTGGGTTTTGTTTTACTTCTTTCAGGTAGAAGAAAACATGGCAAACCTAACCTAACTAGATAGCAACGAAATGTTTGCCAAGTTGCCACTTGGAAACCAATTTACTCAGCAAAGCTGGAAACACTACAGCCAATGTAAGATTTTTAAAGAAATGGTAGAAGGATAACTGAAAATGGAGATGCTCTCTTAAAAGGAAGAGGTTACTAAAAGTACCTCAGAAAGTAGCTTTCAGACTGATGCTAAAACCCTTAACAAGGATATTTTTACATAAAATAAACTGACAGAACATGCTAATGAAAAGCCTAAGTAAGACAACAGAAGCTGAACTACCATACCAGAAAAACTGGGGATAAAAGAATAATTAATTTTACTAAAGCTTAATAAAGGCCAAGTAGAGTGACAGGATTTAGATATATCAACTCCTCAGAGAAGCTCAGAAAGTTCTCCAAGTCTATTCTCATGTTCAAAACAGGGCCAACTTGAAAGCTAAAGGATGTTGCTCAGGGCTGGTCCAGTCTTGAGTATTTTCAAGCACAGAGATGCCACAACATCCCTGGCCACCTGTTCTACAGCTTCACCACTCCCATGATAGCAAATGACAAATTTTTCCCATGTATCCTATCTGGATCTCCATTGCTGCAATTTGTGTCCATTGCTTCTTGTCCTTCTATTCTAGGTCATTCAGAAGAGTCTGGATTGGTCTTCTCTTAAAGGGGATTTAAAGAAGGGGGATTGCTGTTCTATCCCATATTAACCCTCTCTTCTGCAAACTAAACAAGTTCAGCTCTCTCAGCCTCTCCTTGTGTGTCACACACTTCACCTCCCTAAGCAGCTTAGTGCACCTCCACTGGACTTCCTTTAGTTTGTCTACATCTCTCTTATTCAAGATGAGGAGGAAGGGGGAAGAAAACTGGACATTGCTCCAGATGCATCTTTCCAAGCTCAAGTTGAAAGGACAATCATACCCCTTAAGCTACTGAGCATGCAGTGTATCCACCACTTGCACAATTGGGTATCATCCACAAATGTGCTGTGGCTGCATTCTGTCCTCTCATCCAGGTTGTTAATGATGATGTTTAACAGCAGCAGACCCAATACTGAACTCTAAGGAACACGAGTTGCAATCAGCTGCCAGTTAGGCTTGACTCACCAAACTCCATTCAAGCACAGCAGTCCAGCCTATTATTCTCCTACTTTCCAGCCCATATCTCTCCAATTTGACAATGATACCATGGGGTACTGGGTCAAAAGCCTTGCAAAAGTCAAGGTTATCAATATCCACCACTCTCCTTTCATTCAAAGCCAATTATTTCATCACAGAGGGTGATTATGCCTTATTTATCCTTGCTAAGTCTGTGCTTACTATTTCAAATCACATTCTTCATGTACTCAGAAGTGGTTTCCAAGGGAATTTACTCCAAAATCTTTCAAAACACAGTAGGCTTACTGGCACATGAGGCTTACTGCCTCATGTATTTACTTACTGATCGTTAGACATAGCACCTACTTTGTGCCATTGACTGGAAAGCTCCCTTGAGCTTTTCAAAGTTGACTGCTGCAGCCTTAGCATGGCATCAGCCAGCTCCCTCAGATGCATTCCATCTGGTCCCAGGGTATGCCCAGTTTTTACCTAAGCTATCCCTAGCCTGGTGCTCACCTACTGCAATTCTGTCCCCTAAACTTGTTCACTATACTCAGACACACAGAAGGACTAAACAAAGAAGATAACAGTGACTCAGTTTTTCCCCCAGTGCATTTTGTCAGTAGATCACCCAGGTCATCCAGCAGCAGGTCCAAATTTCCTTGGTCTTTTTTGCTAGCAGCACTTCTATAAAAGCCCTTCTTTTCACACTTGTCTATCATTATCAGTCTCACTCCAGCCAAATCATGGCTTTCCTAACTCCACTCCTCCACACCAAAGCAGATGTCTTCAGTAACCTTCCTGGGCAGTTTGCTCCCACTTCCACCATCCATACACTTTCTTGTCACATTCAGCTCAGTCAGGAGTTCATGTTCTGCCAAGTCAGTTTCATGCCATGCCTGTCTGGCATCCTGCACTTTTGGATAAGCTATTTCTTGTCACTGAAGACGAAGCATCTCTCTTTCCTTTGCTCTTCTGGGAAGCTTACCACAAGATCTCATCTGCAAGCTCCCTGCACTAGCCCAAGTGTGCTAAGTCAGGCCAAAGCTTTTGCTCTGCTATTTGCTTTCTTCATTTCCCTTAGCATCATGAACTCCACTATCTGATGGCTGTTACAGCCACAGCTACCATTAACCCTCACAATCATTTCTTCTGTAATAGTGAGGCACAGATCCACTGACCATCTCCCTTATTTGGACTGCCCAGCATTCAGACTGAAAAAAATCTGTGCTTCACTTCTTAAAACTTCAGCTTGTTAGCATCCTGCACTGTTGCCCTTCCAGCACATCTAGGTGATAAAAGTCTTTCATGAGATTCCCATAGCTTGTGATTGGAAGGCTTCTTCCAGATGGTTTAATATGGCTTTACTCACCTCCTTTTCTTAATTAGTCAGTCAGTGGCAAATAAGAAGAGAGTTCCTGACTTGTATCATCCTTCACTTCCTCTTAGTGCCATCAGTTCTGAACTGTCAAAGTGACAGCTCACCAAATACCTACCTCTTCTTGCCAGATGTCTTAAAGTATTCTCCAGCTAGATGTTTGGTGATACAACCTTTTGTTGCTGGAAGTCACAACCTTGCAGTCTCCATCCTTGTGCAAGTCTCATCCTTCAGGGCTGTATTCCAGGACAGCCTATGGCTGCTCCTCCTTCTGCAACACAGGAGGCTTGGGCTCCTGCACCTACAGGATCTCTGGGAAGAATGCATCTTTCTTCCATTTGTCTTTCCTGAGGCTATACAGTCTGCTCACCTTCACATGCATTTCCTTCACATCCCACAGGTGAGACCAACGTCACCTCCAGCCCTGGCTGCTCAGACAAGCACCTGGAGGACAGTCACATCAGGACTTTCATCTGAATTTCAAGCTAGAATATTAGACCTCTGATTGTTCCTCAGTCAGCAGATTGTGTCTTGCTGTATGTCACTGCCATTATTATGCTGATTCTAGCAGTCTTGTACAGTCTTGAGCAGCACTTCTGGGCTGAATAAGCATGTCTTTCCATGCCAACTGCCTTGCTCCTGTTTGCACACCCTGTTCCCAGAGCTCCTGAATGCTGACACACCTTGAATGTCAGTGAAGTAAGAACCCAGATGCAAATCTGCTCCACTTCCTGGCAAGACCTCCTAGGCAGGCAACTTCTCACACTTGTTCCAGTGGCAGTTCACTCAATTCATGAATGCCAGCTGTTCCAGGGAGGCACCACAAGACTCTACACTGGGATTTGAATCATTAAACTTCAGAAAAAAAGGTAAAAGAAGTGCTACAGAGGCAGTCAATAGAGGAAATATTAATGAAACTGAGCCAGAGACTAATAGACCAAAAGTGGTGTGCTGGGTGTAATTTTCATTGCTCACAGTCAAGAAAAATGAATGAGAATCATGACATGAAAAGAATAACCACTAGAATGATCAGAGGAAAGAAAAAACTATATCTTACAAGAGTTACAAAATAAGCAGGTAAGATTATGCATACATCCAAAGTATCTACACAGCATTTTTCTCCTCAGTGTAACCATACTCTAATGTATTTGAGTTTCTTTCTCAATATGAAAACCTGTTGCTTATTTACTTTACAAAAGAAGCTGTGTTTTCAAAATCTTACTTAGGCTGTTCCTTTTTTCCTGCAAATGATCTTGAGCTGCTCTTACTATCTGCTGGACAACTCCTGTAACCAGAAGCTGGACTGAAGGAGGATCCCAGGTCAGGAGGAGTCGGTGCAGCACACTCAGGAGTTCAACACCAAGAAGCTACACAGTAAAACAAAACACATTTTAAAATATTAACTAGGAATTAACAATTCCTAATTGTTATGTCACTTGCTTGTTATGAGCAAATACTTCTCTCACACAAAATAATTACACCTTTTGTAATTACACCAAGACCTAGAAAAAGCTGATTGTTACAACATGCTCATACAGTACCTGGTCCTCTGCAATATGGATCCTGGCACAAGGGGAATCCAGTAAAGTATGAAGTGCTTGCAAACAAGATGTAACATGCTCAACAGGCTCTTCAGGTCGTGGGGAACACAAAAACTGGATACTAACACCTGAAAAGAACAATTATAATGTTCACATCATCATAAAATAAAGTTTTCTTTTTTAAATGTCTTTGTAAGTATGGCAGGTTCTTAACAACTTTTAAAAGATACATGGTTTTCTCAATCCTTCCTCCTTTAAAGGAAAAGAGAATTTGTGTATTAGATACAGCAGAATTGCATTTGCTTGCTCTTCTGAATCACATCTTCCCCAAAATTTGTCAAGAAAAATAATGAACAGTGACAGCAAGCAACTTAGATTACTGAAAGGAAATCCACATTTTGTTCAAAAGATCTGTACGTCAGACTTCTGAAGCCTTCAGTTGTGAGTTTTATTTTACTGAACTCTTTTAAATGTAAAGGCTACTGAGACCAAGTTAAGCCTCAAAAATTATGCAATATTCACATTATACATACGGCATTTAATTATGTTTTTTCAATATCTGTGTATCTCAGCAAACTCTTGGCACTCCTCAGAATAAGTGATCTCATCCACCTCTTAAAGCTGTTTGGTAACAACAAAGGGAAACAGTGAGTGCTGCTCACAGATGAAAAAGTGATGCAAAAGCTACTCCATGTGACTTGTCAAATATCTGTCTCTACTGAACTGTGCTTTTATGAGGGTGTGTATTTTAATTAACCTTATAGCTTTTGTGCCTTTGAAGCATAACATTTTGTAACACCTGTATTATATTGCAGTGTAGAACAGTTCCTACTCATTTTATTCATCTACATAAAACAAAGGAGATACACAATTTGTCTATAAAAATCACAGTAATCACACTGACAACTAATCTGTCAACGTTATAAAGAACAGAGGAGGCAGAGAAACATAGAGAGGAGAAGAGAGAGATTTCAAAGTATTACTGGCCAGATGTGATCTTATTCTCATACCATAAATGTGGTGCTACTGAACTCTCAATTTGTATCTCTTACCCAAAATTAAATGCATTCGATCTTGGTTTATCTCTGGCAAAGATTTAGTGGTAGGTGGAGTTCCAGGTGTCTGGTTTAACATAATGGCTGTAGCATGTTTCTGTGAACTGGGCATTGCTGCAGCAGGTTCTTCTGTTAATTCTGAAGCATTAAATCCTGTACTGTTTAGCCAAAGTGCCACTGCATGGAGTATGGGAGCCCAGGAGTTTCGGTAATGCAGTCTAGCTGTGTCAATTGTTTCTGGAGTGTAAAATGCTCCCCCTGTTAAATTAGCAAAGCAAAAGGTAAATTCTGAAAATTCTCTGCAAACAACAGACAAAAAAAGCAAGTACTCTGAATTTATTTGTTTATTGTCAAATACACTTGTGGTGTGTTTGCTCACGTACATATTCAGGTGTAATTCTTATTAGTGACAGTGCATTCCAACTCTCCTTATGAAGGGTCAATATTAATACCTCTTGTAAGAAAGTGCAGTGGTCATGATGGAACAGTAAGCAGAGAGCAAGAAATGCAGGCAAAGTCATCTGATCTTGCAGCATTTTTCATATAGAACACTCATTTTCAACTCAGTAAAATATAAGACAGTATCCTCTCTAATGTCAAGGGCTAGTTTTTTCCCCAATAATAAACATATTTTTGCATTTAGTAACAAAGTATCAGAGATGAAGGAGTATTCTTAATTGTACAAAGACATGATTTTAGTGATCTCTGTGATTCACATAAAGAATATCTCCATTGCAGATAGAAGGAAAAAAAGCACACTCAAACTTCAAACACACATTCCTATTACACATAGGTAGAAGTTAATAACTTGCATAAGAACACGCCTGCCAATTAATAGAACAACTGTGAAGTCTCAGGTAAGGGTTTCTTTCTGTTTCTCACAACACCACAAAAAGAAATTCCAGTGCTTACCATCTGGTGGAAGCTGGGTAGCAAATTCAGCTGGTAAAGTTAAAAGGGCATAATCTTTCAGTGCAGCTAACCAGAGACGGCTAAGTGCAGGCAACTCAGGCTGTACAAGTGTTATCAAACTGTCTGGTGGCAACTCATCCACAGTACCAAAATCATCCTCATCCTCCTCTGTGCTCTTTAAAACACGCTTTGGTTTGGTCTCTGCTGCCTTCTTAATTTTCATGGCAACAACATACACCTAGAAGAAAAACAGATGGGAAAAGGACATGCTGAGAGATCCTAAGAAGGAAAAAAGCAGCAGCCTTTACCATGTGGAAGTAACAGAATCCATACATACATGACTCACAGGAAAATGAGAGGGAAGAGAGATCTGCAGTACAGTTACATTTTATTTAAGTAATTCTTTAATTTCTACCAGTATATAACATAAAGTGGCACTTTCCTAAAATGATCTGGCTACACACTTTTTTCCTTTAAAAGGGTCAGTTACTGCTGCTGTACACAGAATCAGAATCATTAAGGTTGGAGAAACCTCTAAGATCAAGTCCAACCATCTACCTATCACTACCATACCACTAAAGCATGTCCCTAAGTACCACATCTATGTGTTTCTTAAATACCTCCAGGGATGGTGACTCCAGCACCTCCCTGGGAAAGGCTTAACAACCCTTTCAGTGAAGAAATGCCTCCTGACATCCAATCTAAACCTCCCCTGGTGCAACTTGAGGCCATTGCCTCTTGTCCTCTCACTGTTAACCCAGAGAAGAGACCTACACAGACCTCTTGATTTCATTGTATCAATGCATCCTTATTGAAAAATATTTCTTTGACCTATATTAAGAGCTACTAGAGATTTAGAGCAACTGTCACTTTCTAGAAGCAGATGAAGTAAAAATGCCTTTTATAAAGACATGAAAATGGCTTTAAATGTGTAACAAGTACAAGAACATTTATATGTCTTTGATAGATGCTATGAGAGGACAAAAGGATTCTCAAAAACTTAGAAAAATAGGAGACTGAACAGAAATATCAGAATAATACAGTAAAAATGAGCATTTTTTAGAAACGAAGTAGAAATAAGAAGAAATGAAAATAAGTAGAAATAAGTGTCTTCACATAAACAATGCTCCATATCAAAGCTGAAAATTACAATAACGCAAAAAAAAAAATCACACAGCTGAGAAGTTAATACCTTCCTTTGCAATTTCAAAATTCACTTCCAAGAAAATGTAATGAAAAAAACCTCAAACCTTTAAGTATTAAGAGAAACCAAAATACCATTTGTGTAATCATATATAGCATGCAAGTAATATTTCAGGAAGCAAAACAAAGTAAGTACTGCTACATCTGTTTTTCGTAAATAGTTGAAGATTTCTGGTATAACAGCCATTCCCCAACAATAGCTACATAAAATCTGTAATATATTATGTTAATTAACCACAGTGTTTCCCCAGAATGTATTTTAAGGTTGCTTGGGTTTGGTTTTTAAGGTTAAGAGCAGTATGATAGGAGGAAAAACAAAACATCATAGGGCAAGAGTATTACTTTAATACAGAAAAGTGCAGTAACACAAAGAACAATCAAGCCTCTCTGTAGATATGGATTGACAGAATGGCAGAAAAAGGAACAGAGAAAGATATAGAGGTGAAAATATCCTAGGAGTGGAATTGCAACAGCTAAGGATGACTGCAAATGCAAGGCTCACTGGCTGAACAGGTGAGCAGTGAACAGTGTGAGGCTGCCATTATGCTATAAAATCTTTTAATGGTCAATATTTACCTCTGCCCATGCTTTCAGAACTGCAAGTTTTTCCATAGTAGTAGCACTCTCTCTGTAAAGCTGGCTAGAAGATCCCTTTCCTGCTTGCACTTTATCCAGGGAAGAAACAAGAAGGTTGTGAACTCGGCGGAGATCATTCAGGTCACTTACAACTCCACTTCCTATCCAAGCACTACACACCTAAACAAGAAAGTTTAGAATTATTCTAAACTACCAAAAAAAACCCAAACCCAACCTTATAAATCATATTAAATTAATAAAAACTAACAAACCCCAAAACAACCATCACATGTTTGCATAGGTATAAATTGCTGCTTTAAACAACAGTAATACTTTGTGTAAATCAGGCACCAAATGCTAAATCAGCTATCAACAACATAGCTGTAGTAAACTACAGTAGCACAAGAAAAAACAAACAAAAATGCCACCCCAAAAATACACACATACAGAAACCAAATCTTTAACTGAATATTCACTGGAAGGTTGTTACTATGACTGTTATGAGAATGCTCACATCTTCTAAAATTTAAAACAGATTATTAATCTGAAGGATAGTATTTAAAGGTAAATCATCAGTATTCTGAACATTAGATCAAAATCAAAGGCATCTCAATAAATACATTATTACTGGTCTCATTAAGTGAGGGTTTGTTTCTTTCTTTTAATAACAAATGCAGAATTGACATGAATACATCATTAGTTTCAGAAAGGCTAAATATTTTCTGCTGTAGCTCCTTAAAAAGACCTTTATACCTCTGAGGAACAAAATATATTACTAGGAGATTCAAAAGATGTTGCAAAAACATTATGGCTTAGTGTTACCAAATTTTCCAGCCATCTGCTACTACTTTTAATCTGTGACCTTCTTTCAAAGAGAAGGAAAACCCAGTTTGGTTTAGACTATCTAAACATTTCCCTCTGTACCTGGCAGGCCTTTGCAGTTATATCAGATGGTGTATCTTGGGAAAAAGCTGGCCTCAGAGCAGCTCCAACCTGGTGATAGGAAGAAAAATTAACAATACCAACTAAAACAACAGTGCCATAACATTCTTCATTCCACCTCATTTAAGGCTCAACCACATATACAGCATAAGCAAGAGAAGATTGCCAATTCTGGCATTATAGTTACATCCTAAACTACCTCTGTTAAGTATGTGGCATTGTCTTACTCCTGTTAATGAGTATCCTTTTAACCATTAAAGTACTGCAACTTATGCTAAGGATCAAGAAGCAAATGACTTTTTGATGTCCAAAAGAATAATGATGTGAAATCATATGTTTATGGCTGAATTTGCATGAAGTTCCCAAAATTACAAATACTGACAGAAAAGCCTTTTAGGCTAGTTGTTATAAGGCAACATTTCTCTGAAACAAATGGAACCAAATCAAAGAGACAGAAGCAATGGTTACAGCACTACAGAAGAAAGAAGAAAAAGGTAAGAAATGAAAAGGATGAAAGTCTGCCTTTGGAAGGTATTTGCAGAGATCTTGAAGACACAGTGAAGACAAAAGAGGTAAAACTAGACAACAACATAAAACATTAATATCCCAAAACAAAATATCCAACTGCCCACCTCCCATTCCTACACTTTCATTGTTCTTATTTAAACAGGAATATATTCATTAATTCCCAAGAAAACAGATTTATTAGATTCAATTTGGAGCTAAATTAGCATTTTTTTCCCAATCCCTAATTCAACAAATAAATTGCCCTGCACGCTAAGAATTAAATGTAACTTGCAGCATTTGTCATTCAAAAATCAATAACTAATGAATTTTAAGTTTGATCTGCTACTAAACAACAACAAATAGGAAGAGATACAAAAATAATTTTTGAAGAGGTAAATGAAAATGTCTCTTCAGTACATTTTCACACAAAAATCTCTTCACAGGTCTTTTGCAGTCACAAAGTGTTCTCAAAGCTAATATGAGAATGCTCAGGGGCTGGAACATCTCTCCNTGGCATATTGGCATAAATACACAATTTCCTGAATTTAGATAAAGGAGGTCTCACATTAGCCTGATACTGCTCCAGTATCACATGGCCTGGAAACTCTGGCTCAGGAACTGATGCAAATTTCTTGATAATGTCTTCAAGAGCTTGTAGACCTGCCATTCGTAACTGGTTGCTGTGATCCGTTGCAGCCATGAATGCCATTCGGATAAGGTCAGAGAGGTGGAGGACTAAGAAGTCATCTTAGAACAAAACAGAAAGAACTAGTTAGTAACTTACAAGATAGCTAACATGACAAATATTTGTAGTATTTTCCTCTCAGACATGTACAAATTTTACCTATTCTTTTTCAAAGGTCCAAATTTAGGGTATGGAAGAAGGCAGGAAAGAATCTAACCAATTTTTTTCTCTTTTTGTCTTTTCCTCCCTCCTCTTCTTAAAGTGATACAAGGTCTTTTATTCCTAGACAACCTTAAAAATCAAGCACAAATCTGAAACAATGATATACAGAAATTGCATTGAATAGGCTGTGTAAATGTGGCTGAGTAGCTCAGAATAAAATGAGAACACTTAGGAAGGCTAATTTAGTGATCCTCCCAACTCTACAGAAAATCTTCAAAGCAATTCCTGTTTGAGTCCTATGCTTATAGTGACCTCTGCTGATAAAGGAAAACCTCGTCAAGTTTCAACACCTAGAAACTGAGGATGCCTCTAGCTCTGCTCCTAAAAACTACATCCAAGGCTGTGAGTAGCAGACAACATGCAGAAAAAACCAATATATAACTCACTGACATTTCTGCAAAATTTCTCTATTTATTCATTCTCTTTCTTTCCTTACTCTCAATTTGAAGCTACCAGATGTTGAACTAATACAAAAATAAATTATTTAAAAATGTGATATCCAGGGTGACTAAGAAAACCCATTAATTATGAAAGTTCCTAGTATTTCCAAGCCTCAAGGTAAAAAAGAAAAGTTTATTTTGTATCTGAAACTTTTCAGAGGTGTGTCAGTAAAGAAAGACTGGAAATGACTTGAAAACTATGAAGTGGGAAAGTCTGCACCTACTTTTTCAGACCAACACAGAAGTAAGTAATATTTAAATATTTTGGAAGTTGAAATTGAGGGCACAGAAGCTTGCTGAGTTTTCCTTTTTATAATGATGCCAAACACATCAATCTCACGGTAAATTCAGAGATGTAAATTCTCAGTACTGTTACATGCAATCCTCTGCAGGAGCCTATAAGCACCACTTATTTCATCATTTTCTCTATAATACAATGGCATCACAAAATAAACTTTCCCAAAACTCTTCCCTCTTCACAGTGACCTCAGCCCCAAATCAAGCCAGAAACAAGATTCTCACAAAACTAATGCAGAGTGCTGGAACCAGATTGCATCAAAACAACACAAGCAAAGATCTGAAGCAACTCCCTATCATAATAGACACTCTCAACAATATAGACATTAAAAATCCATAAATCCCATGCATTCTGTGATGCTCATTATCTTCATCCCACATACAAAAAGTCCTCAGGAGCACTACATGGGTGAAAGCTAACAATCACTATGCACTGTAACCAATACACGTGGACAACTCAAGGACAGAAATCCCCCCCACTATCTGTTAGAAAAATGCTTCTTCACAAAACAACTCCTGTCATCTCTGACCTCTCAATTTGGATCCTCTAACTCATGCAAGAATCTTCAAAACATGAGCTTTAAAACTAACATTCATACCAAAAAGAATGAACTTTATAAAGTAGCTAGGTCCATTTCTCGCTATAACTCTCTCCCACATCCCTCTCTCCACAGCCAATGCCACAGCAGTAATTACCTGGCCTTATCTCTTTTTTTTTCTTTCCTAGCATCCCTTTGGTCTGGAGATGCTAAAATAATCTCTGAAGTCTAACTCATTGCTGCCATTACGTTAAACTCAGAAACTGTTCCAAGCTCATCCTTAGCTAGAAGTTTACTGCTTCTATTTCTGACTGGAGAAAAAGTCTGCAAATCTGAGGAGCTTTTTTCCAAGCAGATGAGTCTGTCAGAATGTATATTCTCCAGCAAACCTCATTCATTGTGTTCATGCTACTATCACTGCAGTGGTTACACAACCACAGCTTTAGTGACTTTTGCTGGCCACTTCCTTCGGTTTTAACCATTCGCATAAAATGGTAACTGCTTCTTCTTGGTTCTGTAATCTCAAAATGTAAAGAGGTTTCAAAAATAAAACAAATTGAAACCAAAACATGCACATTCTGTAATTACTTTTGGGGTTTTTAAGTCTAGCAGAGCGAGCCAGTGCCAGGTCAAAGTGTGCTTTGTTTGCATTCTCACACAGCATGATAACTCGGCACAGACAGTCTGCTGCAAACACACGAGTTGCCCAACGAGGTGCTACAGAAGGCTTGGATTTATCCTCTTCACCCAAGGTGGTAAACATTGTATCATCATCCATCTCATCCTTCTTCTCTGATTCCTCATCCTTCCCTCCTCCCAAGGGAGCAGCAGTGCTCATGTCTACAACAGAGAACAATTTAAAGCAAAATAAATCTCACTGTCACAATCTGCAGGAGACAGCTAAGGACACATTCAAGCCTTTCCTCACACTCAGATTCAAAACAGACAAATTCTCCTCTTGAAATAATATTTGAAAATGTCAAAAGGCATAAGAATGTAAATAAATGTTTTTCATCTCTAATCTGGGCTATATTACCCTTTATTTGGCTTAAATGATATGAAATAAATTCCTGTAATGTTAATTCTCCACAGATAGCAATTATAGCTGAATCCTGTATCTAAACTTCTGAGTTTTGAAAACTAACATATTAAATTGCCAGTAAACAGGGTAAGGAGATTACCAGGCTCAGAATCAAAGCAGCAGTTTGACTTTGAACTATTCAGCTCCTGTTTCAAGTTAAAGCTAGAATGCATGTTAAACTGAAACAAAACTACAAAGTTCCATGCCATGCATGCCACTGGACAGGTATGCAGCCAAGCAGGCAGTTTATGGCACCCACAAATGTGCTTAACAACCAAAAAATGATTTTCTGTTATTGTGGCTGTGAGACTGCAGAATTACATTTAAAAAGTCCAAACAAGGAGTTCATCAAGCATTCATATACACTTGGAAGGAGACTAGAAAATCTCAGTGACAAGGTCTAAACTAGCAAAATACTGGCAAAAATTACTCTGGCAATAATTAAAGGAGAACAAGAAGAAAGTATTGCAAGGATAACCCACCCCAACTAAGGCATGCTTCTCAGAAAGTCTGGATTTAAGCAGCTGAACAGCCAAGACATTCAATAAAGAGAGAAAGAGGCTATGGCAAATCAAACACGGATGATGCCAATTCACAACAAGAGTGTTTTGAGAAGGCATCCAGAACTTTATGTAGCTGATTTGTAAATCTCTGCTTAAAAAGCAAGCCAGATTTTGTTCATATGCCAGTTAGCTGGATCAAAGGAGTTCAAAATGAACTCGGTGGCTTTAAAGTACGGCTGAGAGAACTTTATCTAAAGAAGGTTCTCTCAGAGATTATTTCACCTACTAATTAAATAAGAGACTGGACAACCATGTTAAAAACTTCAAAATCCATTCCACATGAAATAAGAACATGTCAACTTTAAACTCAGGAAACTAGGGCTCTCTCACTGTGCAGATATATGGGAACTACACTGTATAAAGAAATCCTTGGTAGCATTACTCATCAGTAAATGTAAAGCTGGCAACGTTTAGAAAGAGCTTCAGGATGAACTCACAGTATGCCAATAAACAAGTATAAATGCAAGGGAAATGAGCAGAATCTGCAGCACAACCATCCCACAAGCTGAAAAACAGGAACAAGGTCTCAGAGGACAAGATATGTGCAAAGAAGTCTGTGAAGCTAAACAGCAAGCAAAAGTTTCATCACCATAGCAACCCATCACATCAGTAATTCACTAAACCTCATAAAAGAAAGCTCAGAGTGTGTACAGCATTCTTCTTTCTATATGGTCCTGATGTAGAAAGGCTAAAAGAAAATGTCTGCTTTCACTAACATCCTGACATTTCAGAGTAATAATCACAATGCTTCTCCACTGGAAATCCTATTTTAAGGCACGTAACTTTTTAATCTTAAAGCAATAGTCTAAAACTTAACATAACACTGATGATTTCTTCTTTCTGTGGAAGTTTTAATGCACTATCATCAAAGTCCTATATACAAGACAAGCTAGGATAAAAGACAAACTCCAAACAAACATTGCAAGAACATACTGTTTATGTGACCACTACAGAACACTTACCACTGGAAGCTGCAAGGACATCCTTACAAAGCATGAGCCAGTGAGAAAGGTTTTCTACTGCCAGGGATGAAAGCATATGGCCTAGAGTATCATGGATATCTGAGCACAACTTCCGATCGGTTTCCCGATCCAACATTCCAAAGAGAACACCTTCCAGGCCTGTCTCTGTTATATTAACCCCCTGGTGCCGGGAATGAGCATCTCGCCGAGAACCAGCTCCTGGTGCAAAAGGATTAATGTCTGCAAAGTGATTCATGAGAAAGCTTTTTTTAAATCAGGAACTCAGGGTTAAAATTTGGAATAAGAGACTAGAATTGGACATCATGTATTTGTGTGCATAGTTCAGGTAATGATAGACCAAGACGTTATTGAATTTCTTCTGAATTAACACTAGAAAAAGTTTAATACAGCAATTAATTTATTTTCATGCACCTCCTAGTATTATTTCCAAAAAAATAAAAATCAACAAACAAAACCCCTCTCTTTCTTCAAGGTACATACCTCATAAATCTGTAAAACTCCCTAATAGTACTGAACTCTAGAACCTTTCCAGAGAAGAGACTTAACTGGTGTGATTTAATACAAGTAAGCTCATGATTCTACATCTGTAAGAAGATTGTGCTGATCAACACTGTTCAACCTATCTTCAGAATAAAATAATATATATAAGAACTGAACCACCACCAAAGTCCACAGGCTTTGCAGATGTTCTGCTAACAGAATAACATAACCAGATATCTCAAACAGCATACAATGAGGTCAATTTCCAAAAGAGCAAGACCTAAAATACCAGGAAAACTGCAAAATGTTTTTCTCCATAGATACACTATGCTCCATAGCTGACTGTCAGTCTTAATGAGGCAGAGAAGTTTAAGTCTGAACTTTAGAAAAAGTGAAATTATAAGTGAAATCCAAGAGGTAAGCAGGGGTGTGGCCAGAAGAAATTGGAGCTGAAAGGGACAGTTTTATTTGTTGGGATTTTTTTCTTTTGGGGGTGGGAGGGTTGTTTTCACCTCCCTCTCTGAAGGCAAACCATACAGAGGCCTACATATGTGCACTCAACTGTTACAAAAAGACCACATGAAAGAACTACTTACTGATGCCACCATTTTCTTTGTCTCCAGCATTTTTTGCTAAGCTCATGGCATATTCACACACTTCTGCTGCTTCCCTCTGAGCAAGCTGTCGTAAACATGCAACTGCAGCGCGGCGAAGCAGCAAGTGCGAGCTGCACAGGTGAACCTAAAAAGCAGAACCATTCCAGGTGAGTATCAATAAATCACTCCTGCTAAGGACTACCAGCATTCTCCTTTTCAACTCTATGCCCTTAAGAGTACTAAGCTCTTCATAAGATCTTGAAAGTTCAGAAGTAAGCACTTTTTATAACAGACAAATCCAAAAATAAAGCTGACATATACAGAGCTGACAGCTGTTATCTGGTTACAGAGATAAGAGCTTAAATATTGGAACTACTGTGTCAGTGTCATTTAGACTAATTATACTTTCCAATCTGTTACACTCTACAGTACCACTACACCTTATCTTCTGCTATAGCTGTAAATCACATTCTGTTAAACAAAAGCCATCATCAGGTGCATCACACACTTTTTTCTTCTATCACAAAAACTTTTCTTTCAAACTTGTAATGGAATTTATAGCTCAAGTTTTTTTAAGTGCCTCTCAATAAGACAGTTTCAGATTTCTTTGCTAACCAACACTGGCTTCTAATTCCTTTTGAATCACCTCAGGTACAAGCAAATATTTTTCTTCTAGAAGAATTGTGCATGGCCCTTATTTTCCTGAGAGCTAGTAGCTGCACAGAGAACTGTATGTTTTTTCCACAGTGGAAGAGATGAAAAGTGCTATTTAAGAAATTCTGATTCTTTATTTACCCTAGGGAATTTGTTTTTAATAAACCAAATAAACATTTGCTTTCTTGGTATTAGATTATTATGTGGATGGAAATGCTTTCCTAAATGAAAGGGTTTTATGGTTTATTAAGTATTCTAACAGTAGATCTTTATTCCACATATGAATATACAAGATTTTAGTTCTAAAAAAAACAAGCAGACTTTAAAGAACCTCTAAATGTCACACTGAGGTTGTTTTAATAGAACTAAACCAGAAAATATTTGGGAAATTTAATTAATGGAAAAAGTATTCCCTGATTAAAGTTACAAAACAAACACCTAGTGATTATGAAGCCAATGCAAGAAGAAGAAATGAAACTGCAGTGTGGAAGTGTGTGGTTTAACCTGGCATTAATTCCACTCCAGAGAGAGTTAGAAAGCAATGAAGCATTTGCTAATGGGGCAGGTAAGGTAACCTTGCCTACATATCTATGTATTTGCAGTACAAATAAATGCAGAAGACAATTCGGAGGAAAACTTAATCAAATAAAGTATACAACTTGGAAGTAACGAATATGAGACAAGAGAAGGAAAATAGCTTTTGTTTAGCAGAGGACCATAAAGGAACAGGAAAGACAGCAGAAAACCCTGGGAAAAACAGTACTAATTACACCCCTTTCAGGCAAAATTTTGTGAAAGTCCAAGTGACAGACTCTGGGAACACACTGAGCTCCCAGGAGTGCTCCAGAGTGTCAGCAGAATGAAGCAAAGGTCATTGCAGGGGTAAAGTATGCAACAATGAAAGGATGGCCTAGGGAAAGCCTGGATGACAGGCTAAGAAAAAGGTCCAGTGTTGATGTAAGCAGGATTGCATTCCTTTAGGTAATACAGAACCACCAGTTCCACACAGAATGACACAAATAATTTTTCAAAACATCTAACAAACATTAGTGAGAAGCTTTTCATGTTTCAGTATTGGACTGCTGGACTCCCTAAAAAAAAGCACCACACCAAAACGTGCAGACACACACAATGTCTTTCCTCTTTTAGCAGTATTTGGTATGTTTTGGGTCCCAGCATCTGCCTCACTTCTAGGCTTAAGCCAGGACTTGCTGATAGAACACTCATCATGGCTAGGCTTTGTGAACGCAGCTCCAGGGAGGGCTCCATCCATGCTCTTCCCAAGTGCTTTTTCCAAGTGCTGCTGGCTGCAAAGGCCAATTCGGGACAGACAAGAGCAGTTGCAAGACGCACAGCACAAGGACTCCTCAGGAGGTAGAAGCTGCAAGACACGATTCTTTCTCCGCTGTCTTTTCTCCTCCAGAGTGATCCTGCGTGCCTGCTCCAAACCATGGGCGGCATTCAAACTAGTGTGTGTGCAGAGCTGCTGAGTGGAGGCCAGAGGAGANCAGAACACTAATGGAGGGAGAAAGCAATGCTAACAGCAGCAGCTCAAGAATTTGAATGTCAGCATCTACTGTGTTGACAGTGGTAAAACAAATCCAAAATCTCCTACCTTTCCCCAACTCACTCACTTCCCTCTGTGCATGCAATCAGTTGGAAGATACAGAGCATTTCAGCATCATTTCAGTATATATAAATGCTTGCTATCTTATAGTATCTAGGGTGAAAGACAATCAGATCCTACAACTTCAATTTTGGCAGCATTCTGAGAAGATCTAAAATGGCTACGGGATAGACATCCAGTGTTTTTGCAAATGTGACTTGCTTATTACACATGAGTATCCTTGACATCTTGCCAAGTACTTCCCTCCCCTGCTAAACACACACAGACAACCTGGAGGAAAGGGATGCATTTTGTACTCACACAAAGGCTGGGGACCAGACTAGACAGGTTGACATGCCGTGGTGCAAACATATGAAGCTGCTGAAGGCAGGATATGGCAGCTGCCTGAACCAGTGAGTCTGAATGGTCTTGTGTGATTGCACACCCCACCAAACAGGAAGAACGGATTGTGGAAATTGTAGCTCCGTTACCTAAGGAGACCATAACATATCCTTAACACAGCAAAGTTCTTATATGACAACTCTATAAACCTTTGAGAAGGAAGATTTTTTTTACTGCTTCAAAGATCACAGATTAATAAGCAACTTTGCTGAATTCCTACTGTAAATTAGTATCTACACAACTTCAAAGAAGCACTAGAGTGTTTCAATCTCTCTTTTTCAGCTCAGTTAAGCAGTATCTTGTCCAAACGAAATCAATGATCTCCAGTCAGAAATATTTTGACATTACCTTCCCAGGATATAAAGCCAGCAAAATTATCTGAGTTTGTGTTTTGAAAATTACTTCATTCTATACACATGGCTAATATTTCAAGCATCAAAACTTTTCCTAAAATATCAGATAACAAGCTAGAATACACACAGGCAGGTGGTTTTAGTTAGTTCCACTAGATGAGTTGCACTGCTCTAATAGGTCAAGCTTTCAATAGAACAGCATTTCATTTGAAAAATAATCTCATTCTCTAGTTTAAGAATTAACAATTAAAAAAAAAGCTGAATTACAGAAAAATGTAACCTGCAAAGAACCTAACTAGAATATTCAAGTCCAGTTGTTTTGAGTTAAAATTTCACTAGTGAATGGCTCTCTGGCTCTGCATCAAAGACCATCCTATAAATATTCCTAAAAATCCCAGTTAGACGAAGTTACAAACTATTTTTTTTCATCTGTGACACAGAATTTCAGACATAGTGTTTAGCATGACAACACCTTACTCTCTACAGTAAGGTACAGTGATCTAAGAATATCAAGAATGATTCGAAATGAGTTCTAGTTCATAATATTATCAATCATGCCAAACTTAAGTTCTTGAAAATAAAATCAGCATGTGCTGAAAAAGCAGAGAAAAAAAGATCTTGTCTCTTACCACACCCAAACACAAAAATATATATGGAAAAATATATAGCAAGGGTGTTTTTCATCTTTTACCTACCACACAAATTTGCCATTAGCAAGAAAACCATACATTCACTGCAATTTCTTTACACAAAACTCAAACTGCAGTCAAAAAAGCCCCAAATGACAAGCAGTCATAAGTAGGACCAGAAGTGCAGGACTAACTGAATTTATCAACACCCCCCCCCACCACCACCACCTGCAACATACAAAGATCTATTTTCTTCCATTTAAGATTGCAATGTGTTACCTTTATACACTTGAGATTTTTTATTTTTTTCTTCAAATTTCAACTAACCTTGCAGCTCAGGACCAACAGTAGTTATGATAGCTCCAAGACATCGGCCTAAACACTGATGGACTTCTGTGTGTGATGGTGGAACAGTCAAGAGCAGAGTAAGAACTAGAGAAAGTGTTGGCTCCACATAGCCACGGTACATGGGTCCACTAGAATCTACTATCAAGGCAAGTGAATGGAGAGACCAGGTCTAGCAAACAAAAAAATATCACAAGAATATTTTTCAGTAATACATTTAGGCAATTTAAGCAATTTTGGATGCAAACTGAACCTAGCTCTGTATGTCTTTGCTTCAATACATTTAATTAGCTACCGAGCTGACTCCAGATGTGTTTCAAAGGTCTCAGGCAATCACCTGGGAGTTTAAATATCTCTAGCATACTCTAGCTATCAGCAGTTGTGGAGATGAAGGTGACAAAGAATCTGAGCAAAAACTAGTTAAGCACTTTGAGGAAGAAAAACACAAACAGAAAAAAAAACATACACTTCAAAAAAAAGGACAAAACAAGAGTGATTCTTAAGACAGGAGAGTGAAACATTCTGCTGTAAAACTGGATGTAGAGTCTGAAATGGGCATTTGACAGAGTCCTTTGTGGAGAATCAGTAGAAACTGATTTTCTACTGTCAATTTGTGACAAATTGAAAGGTTCACATGCATTTTCTAATTCATTTTCTTATTAGAGAGTGCAAAAGAAGAAAGCAGTGCTGTTCATAGTGTACTACAGGATGAAAAAAAAAGGTGAAAGAATCACCTATTTCAGCTGCAAGAAATGTAAATAACAAAAGAGCAAAATTACTGTAATTGTCAAAGCAAGACGTGGGCAAGGGTGTTCATGGTATCACATATAAAGAAATTACTTGGCAAAGAAAACTACTGCTCATCACCTGAGACTCCAGTACCTGATGACATCTGAACCATTACTTAGTTATTAAAACCTTTGTTTTACACAACTAAGGTACAACTACCACATCTTGCTTTACAATTACAGGCAGTTAGGAATATACCCACAGTGAATTACTCTGGCTCAGGTGACAAGCAGATACCTGTCAGTCTGGACCAACATGACCACCTGCAACTGCCTCCTTAACAGTTAGGTTACATTTTAATTGCAGTGCATACCTAGGATTCTGTACTGCAGGAGTTTATTCACCTGCTTTCTTCACACTCCCTGCACATGCTTACATCCATATAATTTGGCCTACATGTGACAAATCTCTATTCAAGAGCATGTGAACAGGTGATTTGTTTTTTAATTTTAATCCTGAACATTTTAAAGGAGTTTTGTGGTGACTGTTTTTTTTACCTGGACTTCAGGAGAGGTTCCATCTTGTGCCAAAGCCAAGAGAATACTGACACTAGTTTTCAGATGCTGTCCAGAACCTATTCCACCAACATACCGATGGAGACAGCCCAGAGCCAAAGAATGGCCTGTTCTTGATACAACATCTCGAGCAGATTTTAACCTATCAATGGTTAAATAAAAGAAATCATGTCATTCACTAAGTTTGTTACCAAGAACCCTTCAAGTAGCACAACAGTGCAAACGACTAGCAGAATTTTGCAGGCCACCTTACAAGATCTTGAGAAGCCTTAACAACAAAAGCAGTGTACTTGGTCCATATTGCTATTAAACATTTAAGGCAAGTGGGGGGAAAAAAATCAAACCACAAACATACTGTAATAGTTAATTTTTTTTCTTCCTGGTCAGAATTTGACATTTTAGATGAAGAAGATTTTTGGAAGGGAAAGAATATAGGAAAAGAATCCAGTTTTTACCAGTGTTTAAAGTAGGCTAATTTAATAAGCAGAAAAGTCATTGCTACACCACTGAAGTGAAAAGGAATCATCAATGGAAAAATCACAACATATATTGAGAAATGACAAAGAAATCCACAGCTACATCTTCTACTAAATACCTTTTTGATACAGCTGTTTTCATCTACAGTTGAGTTGTATGACTTTACCAATAAAGCTGTTTTTTTTCTTAAGTCTTTTATTTATGAAACAAGACCAGAACAAATAGCATTCTGAATGACCTAGTTGTATGAAGCAGTGACCTGTTTAGTATTTTCTGAAAGCATGTGAAATACATAACTTCTTAATTAAAACCTTTGCAGGGGATGGGGGAAAAAAAGAGAAAAGAAGGATATTCTAGTTAGAACAAAAAAAACCTTTTTTTTCCTAGTTGTCTGTATATGAGAGGCAAGCATGGTCTTAGCCATCAGTGAACAAAGTAAATGCAAATCTCAAATACAAACAACAAAAATCAGTTGACACTGTCAACAGGCTGGCACCCGTTAACAACTTGAACCCTAGCTAAGAAACCAAAGACATAATCCCAGTAATAGAAATTCAAGGAAAGACAGTAAAGATTATGCACTTTATTACAAAAATAAGTGATGGGAAACATTTAATTACCCAGAGGTGGGAGAGCTGGACTGAGGCTATGTGTAAGCAGCCTGGCTAGCCAAAAACACAGGCTACAGCCCTGAGGTAGGTGCATCCTGATTCAGATAAGCTGATGTCTTAAATTTAAGCCAAATACTGGGA
This sequence comes from Bucco capensis, assembly GCA_013396975.1. Classification (NCBI taxonomy): domain Eukaryota; kingdom Metazoa; phylum Chordata; class Aves; order Piciformes; family Bucconidae; genus Bucco; species Bucco capensis. Next base: position 613,984 of record VWZO01020100.1, read on the forward strand.
AACATGCTGTCTTGTTCTATCTACCAGACATCTTTCTAAAAGACCTGAGGTTACCAACAGAATATGGAAAAAAAATTATGGGCCAGTAGATAGGTTAATCAATATGTAGAGAACGTTTTGATGAAGCAAAATCACTATCACACAATTCATACTGCAGACACACTTAGTGTAAGCTGCATTTATCTATCTCAAGCTGTTCAGTCACTTTCAAGTAACTTATCAAAAACTATTCATTGGTATCATTTCACATTCCAAGTAGTTGAACAATTCAGCTTTTGTTCCTGGAAGAATCACATGAACTAAATTAAAAAGAGTAGACTCTGTTTGAAGGTTTGGTAGATCTACATAATTCTAGCAAGCAATCACAGAATCACAGAACAACCCAAGTTGGAAGAGATCCACAAGGATCATCAAGTCCAACTCCCATTTAGGCACAGGACAATCCCCAAGGTCACACAAGGTGACTAAGGGCATTGTCCAAGTGCCTCTTAAAACTCCACAAGTTCAAGCACGAAAAGAATAATCAGTATGGTATTTAGTAGAGGAATCTTCCAAACTACATTAAATTATGTTTTCATTTCCTTTTCTGAATCAAAACCAACTCACTTGTCAAAACTGTATTGAGCCATTCGAGCAATGAAAGAGGCTTCTCCAACCACTTGAGCCATTCTGCCAAGAGCTTCACCTGCTGCACATCTCAAGATAGGGTTAGGATTATCAAGGGCACCCATGACCAGTGTCAGAGCAGACTTGCGGACTTCTTCTGGTCCTAATGTGCTTTTATTCTCAGCTAAACCCTGCAGAAAAACAAAATATTAAAAACACATTCCAAAGCAGGGGACAAAGGGAAGATATAACAGCAATTTTACTATATTGGAGATCTTCAATAAAAATTATGCATTTTGACTTTTGTTGAAATTTGTGGTCACTTATCCTAAAATATACTGGTTGAAAATATTTAAAACTCAACATCAGCAATATACTCAGTCTTATGTTTGCCAACACTGTGCCTGTTTCACATACAGGAAGACCTGTTGCACCAGTCCTTTTTTATCAAATGCATTACAGTGGTACATGCACCCTGGTGCTGCTAAATCTGAGCTAGCTTTACAGGTCACCCCAAAAAGAGAGATGCTTTATAATCTAACTGCACCATCTGTATGTGAAGAACAGGTTCAGCACCACCTACTGAAACTTGATCAGAATAAGTCCATGGGCCCTGATAATATACATCCTAGGGTCCTGAGGGAATTGGCTGATGTTGTTGCAGGACTGCTCTCCATCATATTTGCCAAGTGGTGGTGGTCAGGTGAAGTCCCAGGTGACTGGAGAAAGGGTAACATCACCCCTATTTTTAAAAAGGGTAGAAAAGACAATGCAGAGAACTAGAGGCCAGTGAGCCTCACCTCTGTGCCTGGAAGATCATGGAGCAGATAGTCATGGAAGGGATGTTAAGGCACATGAAAGATAAAGAGGTAATACTAAGCAGTCAGCATGGATTCACTAAGGGCAAATCGTGCCTGACCAATCTGGTGGCCTTCTATGATGGAGTGATTGCAGCAGTTGATGAGGGCAGACCAACTGATGTCATCTACTTGGGCTTTTGCAAGGCCTTTGATACAGTTCCTCATGACATTCTTATCTCAAAACTGTAGAGATATGGATTTGATGAGTGGACTTTTCAGTGGATGTTCTTCTAACAGCCTTTTTGTATCAAACACAAATTGATGAATCAAAGTGTTGGACTTTGACATCCATTAGAAGCTTACAAGTTTTACCTTCAAGGCACTAAGAACAGCAGTAAAAATATTAAGCTGCACAGCTTGCTGGCGAACACCTTTAGCCTGCTTGACACATTCAGCAAAATGATCCAACATCTGTAATCTAAAGCAAAAGAAAGAACATAATTAAAGTGATATTCTTTCAATATACTAAACTACAGCTGGTAAAAAAAAAAAAGCCCACACACAAAAAAATGGTCTTTCTAAGTTCAGTCACGGAATTTATGCTTCAGGGGCTGCAGAAGGTAGTCACTTTAGAAAGAAAGGGCAGAGTTATTTTGAATGTCCCTTGGTTGGTTCTTTTAGCTCATCCACATATGCTTACTGCTCCTTTTGTAGAAAACATCAGCAAGAGGAAGTGAGGCTTCAGATAAATCTGGCTGTATAACCAGAAAGCTATGAGGACAAGAATGGAAAAACACTCTCTCTCTACTACCATAGAAAATAGTGTTACCCTCCACATTCCTATTACTCTTCCTATCATTTTCCCCTTTTAACTTGTATTTTCCTCCCATTTAAGCATGCCAGAGAGAGTTACTGGGAAGAGGAATACCCCTAGAAGATACCAAGAACAAGAGTATAATGAATAATCTGCATTAACTACTCCGCAGCTTCCCAGCCAAATCTTTCCACAGCTAACAACAGATACAGATCCAGGTTGAATTACAGCAAGCTAGCCTCAAATCTGTCCTGCACTTACTAAAAAATGAGATTGCTAGGAAAAAACTGTTCCAATCAGGATTCCACCAAAGGATAATCCTACTTTTAATGTGTCTTAGAGCTACTTTCATTCTCTGCTCAGTGACAAATTAGCCGAACTGAATGACAAAAGTAGTCCTGACAATTCATAACTCTGCAAAGATAATGTCAAACACAAAGGAAAATAAGCTGAATTCCATTCCCTCTTTTTCATCATGCATAAAATAATTTGCTGAGTACAAATCAGATGGTCTTAGTTGTGGATGCCAACTGAAATTCAGTGGATGCCACTGCTATGTTTTCAAGGCTGATTTGAAGTTAATTGCAATGGCTATTCTTGCAGGAAATGTTGGTTGCAAAGATATTGCCACTGTTCAATGCAGGAAGAGGAGAATCCAGTCTCCATCTCTGAATCCTAATCTTCAAAATTCATAAAACTGTGGTAATCAACTTATTTCTAAACTGAGTAGACATATTCTGAAATCCTGAGACACAAAGAACATCAAATACTGAACTCTAAATTTAAAGACAGTTGATACCAAAATAGATTTTTATTTCAAGAAAAAAAATACCTTGCAATACAATACTATCCAGAGAACAAGGCATTAGATTCTGATATTGAACACTGAGGTAAACTGACCTGTGTTTGTAAGAGACATGAGGAAAAACCACCCCAAAGAGAGCCACAGATGCATCAATGACAGATACTCCTAAAGGAAGAGGACCAGGCACAGCTTCACCAGCAGGGATGCGCAAATAAATAGAAGAGGGATCATGTTCCAAAGCACCACTTCCAGAGGCACTGTTTGGCTGAAGCTGCAAAATGCCACACAATGGGAATACCTCTGAATATAGCTTTGCACATAAAATCTAGAACTAGAAATGACCAAGCAGCTTACAAACACCTGAATACAATGCAGCATCCCCATGCATACCCACACTGACATTTACAGGACCAGCTAAATCCCAGTGGGGCAAAGCAGTTAACAGCTGGATAAACGCACAAAACTATCAATCCCTTTAGTAAAGGATGGAAGGTAGAGAAAAGCAGATGAGTTCTGGCAGTAATAATGGCTTCTGAATCACTGTCCATCTGCATCACTTCATAGTCAAACCTTTTTTTTTCTCCAAGTCATAGAATCATAGAATCCTAGAATGGTTTGGGTTGGAAGGGACCTCTGGAGCTCATCTAGTCCAACCCCCCTGCAGCGGGCAGGGACATCCCCAACTAGAGCAGCTTGCCCAGAGCCCTGGCAAGCCTCACCTGCAATGCCTCCAGGGATGGGAACTCAACCACCTCCCTGGGCAACCTGGGCCAGTGTTCCACCACCCTCGTGGGGAGGAACTTCATCCTAATGTCCAATTTAAACCTCCTCCTCTCCAGTTTAAAACCATTGCCCCTTGTCCTTTCATTCCAGGCCTTTGCAAACAGGCCCTCTCCAGCCTGCTTGTAAGTTCCCTTTAAGTACTGGAAAGTCAATTAAATCCTGAAATATATGAGGGTAAAAGGCTTCAAAAGAGGCAGCCAGGCCCTTCTTAGTCATCACAAATCAGGAAAGCAAAAAGAATGCTATTACCAGATAGTTTCCTAAACTCTTTAGCATTAACAAATTGTTCCCTATACTACATTCCTTTTCTAAAGGATCACATGAAAAATAACTGGATCAACACTGCCAGCTGACCTGAACACTTTTATTAAATGACACCCTCATAGTAATATTTGCTTCCTTTTAAAAACTTTTAATTCCTGTGTTTCAAAGACTCACTTCTTTTAGAAGTGCAGCAAATATATATATTGACAGCAGCTTCGTTAAGCACAACCATATGAGTAATGTTATGCAATTTACATCTCAGCTGTAAGCAGTTTTTAGTCAAAACAGTACACTGCTAGATCTAACAAACCTCTCAAGTAAGTCTAAAAGCTAGGCATGAAACTTCAGTTTTAGGCTTCACACACACACAGACAGATAGTGCAGATATTCCTCTAGATTTTTATTACCTGGTCTTCAATTGACTTATGATCTGTTTCCTGCAGCCAAGAGCCAAGAAGAACACTGTCATCATAATGACAAAGAGACCTTAGGAGTGATGTGGTTGTATTAGCAGAGTTGTCTGTCAAAGTAAATTCTGCTACCAACTCTCGAAGTAGCGCATTAAATGATCCTAAAAAGACAGATGGTAAAAAGAATCATTGGTGCTTCTTATCCAAAATATTTCAGCTAGTGATCAGAAGTTATAAACCAAAGCATGTACCATTACATCCATTTTACTGGTTGCAAACAGACAGAGAAGTAAACCTGACAAGACTAGAGTTGAGAGCAAGGTTTCAGACAGAACCCTGGACTCCCAGTTACCAAAACAATGTTCTAAACAACATCTTCTTCCAGGATAGCAATCCAGGTTTTGCAAAAATCTGCTCATCCACATGATCATGTAAATTTAATGCATTAACAGAAACAAACAGAAACCAAAACTAGAACTTCATTCTCTAATAGCAACTTTTTATCTTGTAAGTAATAACGACATGAAACACCTACACTGGATTTCCGAACATGATCTCCATACCTTTCAATGCTATAAATGGGACTGTAACTTTTATACTCTAAGTGTAACTCTAATATTTTGCAACATTCATACCCAGTAGTTATACTGTCAAGATGACATATAGGAGATGAGGAATGTAGTACAAGACTCTTGGAGATTCCTAGTATTCTGTTCCGAATATTTCATCTTCTTCAAAGACATGCACTAAATATACATCAAAAGCATTAAGTAGATCTTCTACTTCAATAAAAATTGATACAAATTTATGTACCTTCATATGTCTTTGGTGGTAATAAAGCCAATATATCGTAAAGCCTTAAACGGACCATAGCTGCACTAGCTTTGAGATGAGCTCCATGGGCTTTAATGACTGATGGAATACTAGAGAATCAAAAGACAGAGTCAACCAGAAATATTGCAGTTAGTGAAGAGTATTTTCAGATTTCTTTTCACAAGATATATCTCTAGCCAAGACTAAGTGGAGGGGGAGGGGTGGAGGTACAAGCCAAACCACAAAACCCAGCCCAAAAATGTGTTTTTTCTTCTATTCTGTAAAACATCTAAAGTATTTTCATTAGTATGTTTCATAAAGTAAGAGTTTATTGATTAACATCTAATATACCAGTATCTTAGCTCATTTGCTGCAGAAGGATAAGCAAACCATGAATTCAAAAGCTCACTGGGCTGGCAAACTGAAACACAGTTAACAAAGGTTACCACTGTAGGCTCTTCAGCATGAGCTATGCAATAATAATAGTTTTACAAAGCTAATGACCATAAACACAATGCTCATAAAAGTTTTTTTAACATTGACAAGCAGCAACAGTGCAGTACTAGGTCAGAACATGAATTAAAACAAATTCTAGTATTTTAGATCTGGGAAAAGATAAAAGTGAATAAAGAGCAAAAACTGCTTACTTACTGTGACATCATTGTCATGGCACATTCTATGGGTGTCATCAATTTTCTGATCACATCTTCAGTAAGAAGCTCAGGACAGTGAGCAACAAAACTTCTCATAGCTAGTAACAAAATTGTTTAAATTAAAATTTTACCAAAATAAGCAAATATAAAGCATGAGAAAAATATAGATCCTAAGTGAATATCAAAGAAGCAGCAATTAGAAGGTTTTATTCAAAGGCAGTGTGAAACACTCATAAAACTACCTGCCAAAATCAGATCACACTGATGAAAATCTGACACATCTTACTTATTTTCAAAGCAAGCAGGGAAGTTAGGAGAGTTTGAAATTCTTACCACACAGAGCTCCAGCTCTGCCTTCCAGTGTTACTTGCCAGGTAAAAGAATCTCCTCTTGCCTTCTCTGCTTCCAGCTCCTTCAGAGAACGTGGAAACACGTTTCGCCACAGCAGTAACATCTTAGGCAGATGATACCGAACAACAGAAGGACCTGCACCAAAAAAATAAAGGGACAGTATAATAAAAACTTGTGTTTAAATAAGTCTGAAAAATCTGCTAGAGGCTTTTGTTCTTTAAAAGAAAAAAGAAAAAGCAAATTATTTCTAAGTTGAAACTCTGGCAAATAAATGGTATACATAACTGTTGTTATTGCTTAAATAACTTGTATAGTTGTCAAGTTTAAAGAAAACTTATGAAAAATATCCAGAAGATCCAGTGTAAGTGCATTGAAAATGTACATTAAAAAGAACAATCAAAATAGGGCTACACTGTTAGAAAAGCACGACAATAAGCTGACAATTTAGAGGAGCAAGATGAAACACAAAAAGGTATTTGCTGAGGAATCAAAACATGGCAAAATGCATCAGAACTTCATATTTTCTAGTATTAAAAAAACCCCACCACACAAAACCATTGCTGCAAAATTCAAGAGTACACTTACAAGCTATCAAAATACAACTTCTGCTATTTCTGTGATGGCAGATACAAACATGAGATTGACTTTTTTAAAACTCAGTGGCTTTTAAACTGGTAACACTTCTCCTCAGTACTGTTGCCTATTCAGAGGCATACATGCAACTAGTTGGAATGCTCATTACACTTTCTTTACAGCCCATTTCTCCTGTACCACAATATTAAGGACGGAAGATAAAGGGCAATTTTGCCCTTTTCAGAGAATGACTAAAGGCTGGGTTTCTAACAACAGAGCAGAATTTTTTTAAGTATGACACCTTCTACTATTTTTCAGCTCACTTAAAAGTTAATATTTCACTTCTTCCCAACATAAACAACATTGCTGAAATAAATGCACTTACACTGTTTCCCTTGGCATAAATAGTCCAACACCTAGCACAAGAGTATATGTAGAGATCATTTACCACAGTGGGTAATCAGAAATGTTGGACAAGCATTAAAATAAAACAAAAAACAACTGTTTTGACAAACCTAAAGTCATAAGTGCTCCAAGTAAAAGCCATCCTGCTTGAGTCCTCTGCAAGGAGAGCCTGCTGTTCTGTGCAGCAGTTCGTAACAGATCTTCAGCAATACTGACCACCATCTGCATCAATTACAAAAACTAATCAATTTTAAATTGTAAAGCCACTGCAAGCTACTGCCACACACCCACCCCTACAGACCCTGTACGAAGATGTTCTCAGATCATTTAAATTGACCTTCTATGAAGAATGAATGCAGATTACATTTCATGCAGATTACATTCCATGCAGATGATGAGTGTTTTGCATATGATACAGATAGTGATATTCTCTTTAGCAATCATTCATTACTTTGAAAGGGAAGGGGAAGAAAAACCTAGCACACATTGCAATTGAAATACTAGAAACACATGCTCTGACCATTGCCCTCTTGCTAGGCACAAGTTCAGTTTTAGTTACGCTTTAACTCATTACCATGTTATATGTTTTGAAACACTCATTATCTCACCTTTCCTTTGGCATGAGGAATACCTAAGGGACACTGATGCACACCACCTAACAAAGCAGCCATTGCAAAACTGTAGCCACTAACAGCTTCAGGGGAAGTCTTCAGATTGTTGAGTCTTTCTGCACATCTATCTAAAAATGGAGTTAACTGAAAAGGCAGTGCCACAGCTACACATCGCAAGCACCACGCGGCCGCAAGTCGAGCAGCCATGCTGGGATGAAGAAGAACTGAAGTTACTGTTTCCAAGAGACCTACAGAAAAGAGAGTTTACAGTCTTATAAGTTCTGATGTGCCTTTTAACATACATAGACAAGTGTACTGAATCAATACCAGACAGGCAACATGGAAGTAAAGAAAGTCAGAATTCAAGTACTTGAATGTTATGACTTTGCCTTTTTCTTGAGGGAAGACAGAAGTGTTACTAGCATTATGCTGCTCCACAGCAGGTATTACCAGCAAAGCTGGAGCTGCCAGAGCCTGAACAACTGACAAGCAGCAGTAATCCTATAAGGTAACAGGTACTGGATGAGACAGTTCCTACAATCTGCCCATTTTCTACACAGACTGCAAAGAACAGAGCAATTGTGAGACTGATCTTTGGGTTTTCTTCACGCTGTAGGCAAGCACTGCAACAGATGTCACTGACCACAGTACTCTGCTTTTGACACAGTGCTGTCCTCCCTGTACTATGTAACCATTCTTCTATGCTTTCCAAACCTCCATACCTAGCTAACCCCACTTTCTGTGCTCTCCTCAGTTCCATCTGTCTCCACACCAACATCTTCCTGAGTCTAGATATTTAACTTTGCAAAGTCCTACTTCAAAGCCACCACTGCAGCCTTATCTCTTGTTTTCTCTGTATCTAGTGAACACCTTCTACCTGTCTGCTTCACAGCAGCTAGCAGAAACAACACTGATATGCAATTCCCTCTGTTCCTACGGGGCACAGCAGCCCAAAGGAATAAATATGAGCAGTCTTCCCCACCCAACAGCTGGAGCACAATCAGTATGAGAAAAATATCATCTTACATATTTATTGATTATCTACCTAGATTTAACAATATTTCATATACATTTCTCAAATGTAAATTTGCATACCAATAGAGGGTTCTTGAATAAGAGGAGATGCAGTGGCATTCAGACTCTGAACCAAACTACCCAGTTCCTGGAGGGCACACACCATTACATGCTGGCTTGCAGCTACATCAGCAGCTCCTGATTTATTTTCACTGTTAGCATCATTCACTACTGCTTCTGCAGAAAAGAACACAGAAGTATCTTAATTTGAATCACACCTGAACAAAAACCAGGATAGAAATGCAGGTTGGTTTTGACATCAACCACAAGTTTGGTCATAGTGTGAAGTTTGCAAACCAAACACCTTCTGAGGAGAAATAGTTTGAGAGTTATTAGCCAAACACAATCATCCAAAAGATGATGAAAACAGTTAGCCCAGAAGTTACTATGGACAGGAGTGCAATAAGAGGTAGGATTAATAGTATAACACAGCAAATGCAAGTATACACATATAGAACATGTATTGTAGCTATACACAATAAGTAAAAATATCATATTGATGTTCTGCATACAAATTTGCATTCATATATATATAAATTAAAAAAATTAGAAAAATAAAACCACCAAAAATCAAAAAACAGACCTTTAGGAAATATCATCTTAAAGTTATCCAATTAAGCTCCTAGATCTTTCTCCTACACAATATACCAGAATCAGCAATTGTCACTTCAAAGAAAAGGGACTTTAGTATCAGCTTAATATTTATATGTCTACTACAGTACAAACTGAGAAACTTGCCCCACTGACATGAAGGGAAGCAATCATTACCAATTAAAAATCATTCCAATTTATTGTAAAATTCATCAGATGTGCTCAAAAAATGAAACAGTTCTTCCAACCACCCAAATACATATTGAGATCTCCTGCAAATTTGACAATATAGCAGGAGGAGGAATTTCTGCAACTGTTTCATTTCAGAAGTAGCATTTCCAATAGACATTTTCCTGGAAGCAATACTTACTGTCATCAGAACCCTTCTAAGGTTCCATATCTATTAAAAGATAGCTACAAAAATAACCTGCAACAGTTTCAATATAAATTCCATTTCCATATGTTAAACATTATTTAAAACTCAAATTAGATGGCAGAAAAGAAGAAATAGATGAATGCACTGTTGTGCAATTCCAGTTTACTTTCTCAATCTCCTGCTCAAATTTCAAAAGAAACAGATGCAAACACAGTTCTGTGTAGTCCCTATAGTAATTATATATTCTGGAAAGTTCTGTAAAGGTACCACATTTTTCTTCTCTAATTTCAGTCTTCAGATTATATCTTTATTTGTAGCCTGTAAAATCCAACTGGATATCAGTATGGATATTAGTAGGTGATACAAAAGGACCTACAAGAACCTGACCTACAGGATCTTCAACACTGGTAGTAAACAACTCTGCACAACTCTCAATACAGCCTGTCCCTAGACACACTGCAGACGCACACATTTTTCCCCCCACTTCCATTCTAAGTAAATGTAACATCAAAAGTCATCACAGGCTAAGAAGCCAGCTCTGAACAATCACTTTTCAAGTAGAACTCACATTTTGGATATCCTATTTCAAACAGAAAGCAGCTGATGTATCTTTTACCCTAAGAACAAAATCACTTTTCACAGCAGAAGAAAGCTGAAAACTGGCTGCCCCAGTATCTCGACAGTACCTTTCAAACAGTCTCAAAGAAAGAAAACCAGTTCTTACCCACTGCCTTCATTTGTTTACCAATGGCTTGACATATATCTTTGGCAGCTGCAATTTGTGCTTTCTCTCCAAGCAGGCTGCCCACAGTTGCTCTCAGGATAAAGGACACACATCTTCGGGAGTAAACTGCCTCCACATGGGTCTGAGTTGCACGAGGATGGGACACCAGGTCAAGTACGTGCGACAAAAAGGTAGCAAAGTTGCGCTCCAACCACTGACCTCCTAACGTTGTAACAAAGACAACGTAGGCCTGCAGATTCACAATTACACACAGATCCAATTAAAACAGAAACATAAGACTACATTCAGCTACCAAAGGCTACAGACTGCAGTTATACTCATGCATGATGCAGTGCAGCAGCAATACCAGTTAGTAATAAGCAACCCTAGTGAGGTCAAGCAGGATGAGTCAATCCATTAGCCAGGTCTCTTGTGTTGAAGCTACACTGCTTCCAGTGCCAAGAGTAACTCCTACACTGCTACACAGAGCACAGTGTCTATAGCATTGTCTTGCTGTTTGGATGACAGCAAGACAATCCAGTCCATTGCTCTCAATGAGTCTCTTAATTTTAAGAACAGTGTCAATAACAGGAGCAATAGGAACAGGTTCTAATTCACAATGAAGACTGGGCATTTTTGCCAAGTTCACCTGAAAAAGGCTGAGAAAAAGAAAAGGGTTTCACAAAATGCCCTATAGTCAAAAAAATAATCACAATTCTGGCAAGTTACTGCAGCATACTGAAATATATACCAGTGAGAATGCCTGAATTTGAAGTGATGCTGCTGCCACCTTTGTCTATCAGATGTGTGGAGCTTCCACATTTAGCAGATTTCACTTAAGACAGATACACAGAGAGAAGAAACACAGTTTAACCAATCAGGGCTGCAAATTTTACCCAGCAGCTGAAAAGAGAGCCAGCACACACAAAAGGACAATAGTGTGTCTTCTCTAAAGAGAAATAAAATTTAAATATGGAGCAAAAGTCTTTAACATAATAAATTTTCAAATATTTTTGCAAGTTAATCCCACCTAATATACACTGATCAAAAAAAGCTTTCCTTAGCACATATTTTAATCTATTATTACTGCACATCAACAATGAAAGTAACTTAGGTGAAGAACACTAAGATACACCTCACAAAACAGGTAAGTCAAACTAGGCTTGCAAGTTAACTTATAAATAAAGGAAGTGTATGTTTGTCCTACTGAAAGAATCACAGTTATGTGAAACTGTTATTAAAGAAAAAAGAACTACAGCTTATGACAAACCTGGGTAACACCAACTCGCACTTCCCTATTGACAGATCCTCCTACTTTTAACATCTCTCCACCACTCTTTAGGAAACCAGATCCTCCTCGCAGGAATCCTGTGGCCATAAGCTCCAAGACCTCCTCAAGTGTGGCTCTCTTCACATTCTGTCGCATCACTTAGGAAAAATGACAAGTAATTATTTAACCCTAAAGTTCCAACCAAACAAGCAATGATCATGAAAAGACTCACCAATTCAAAACTGACTTGCAAACACAAATCCAGCCAATATATCAGAAAACAGATTGTTTTCATGCTTAAAAAAAAGCAAGCTACTTTTTCTAGGTGATTTCTGATAGTTTGCTCTCACTTTCTTTGTATGACTACAGCAGGGATTCTGCATTCTTTACTCTCCTTGACTTAGAAGTTAATACAACAACAAAAAAAATCCACCTGTGAGCATCCATCTAACAGCACAATGTATCATGCAATGCTGCCATGCAACATTGTCCACTTGGAAATGGAATCCAGAAGGAGTTGTACCTGTTGCTTGTTTTGGTATCAGTGCTGTAGCCATGACTGTCCCCAAAAGCTTTGACACTGAAACTCGCACTCCATAGTTGGAGTTTTCCAGAGCTTTAAAGCACAGCGTTGCTACATTCTCTAGTTCAGCTGTCCACATAAACACTGCTTCATTCTGTAATTCCAGCAGACACTGTAGGAAAAAAAAAAAAAGACTTGCTGAGCACCAATGGAGACCATTCTTACCTTTTACCTAAGTACCAGTGTAATTGTCAGGTTCCTTCAGCAAATATGTTAATATGAATATTTTAAGAATTAATCTACACACATACACTCTCCCATTTAGCCAGTACCTGAACTGAGCAAACAATAACAAGACTCATGGAATAGGTTAATACATAAATAAAACAAGGAGAGTACCACACACTGACAGGAAATGAAGGCTGAAGAGGAAGAGTTTGGGCATGCCCTACTGCTGCTACAGAGGCAGAACGTGTGCAGGATGGGACCAGATATCTGAGCTGAAAGTTATATGTAAGAAGACCTTGTTGTGTTACCAAAAACCTCTCCCACTGAGGATCACAGCTATTATAGTTTCATATTTGTTTACCAAGTAAGGAAGACAGTATTCCAGTACCTCCATTTACATGAAATAAGCCAAACCAGCGCTGCCTCCGTACAATCCTAAACATCCATTNCAGTGTAAACTACTTAACTTGTCAAAGTAAAGATCACATTTCCTATTCTTAAACAACAGGTCCTGTGAATCAACTGTGGGTACAACACAAACACAGCGCAGGAGTATCTAGGCCTGGTGAGGAACACACCCACCTTAGCCACCGCGCACCGTACAGCCATCGACCTGTCCGTCAGCAGAGAGCGGGCGTTCTTATAGATGTCACGGTGACAAGAAGCTGCTGCTCCTCCAAGCCCATTTAGGACCTTCTGTAAACTCATCAGAATTTCACTGCGGCCCTGAGACTGCACACACACACAAAAAAACCCCATTGAAGTCATATATAACCAATAAGGAGCTGGGTTTAGACAGCAGTAAGCACTACACACAGTTTTACTCAAACTGCCTCAGTCATCACACAAATTGAGCCTAGACAATCCAACAAATTGGCCTAAGACAAGATGCTTCTGTCCTGACCAACCATTTATCTGCTACAGCCTTGAGGAAAAAAAAACATTTGATATGAAAGAACAGGAAGCCCAAATAACCAACAGTTTCCTACTATACCTGCACACAGGCAACCTGTTTACAGTTGGAGGGCACAACAACAACAAAAAATTACTAAAAATCACACAGGCATGGCAATACTGCAGAAAAAAAGTCCTGTCAGACCAAGATCTACACAATCAATACTCCTTCCAAGTTGTCATAGGTTTAAAAACAAAACAAACCAAAAACCAACAAAACAAACAGAACTCTAATGCAGCTTTTGTGTTAAACTGGACTCACTAACAGCCCAGGATACACTCTTTCAGTACTATGACACATCCTCTCTTTTCAGGGCACAATGTATCCTGCTCACATGCAGAGTAACATATTTGTTGCCAAACTTAAGTATTTTTTGCTCTTTTTTAAATGAATAAAGGTTTATTCAGGGCACACAAGCAGAAATCCTAACACAGTAGTTAGAAATGGTACATACAACCATTTTGCAATTTAAGTTGCTGATGCCACTATGAAGCAACTACTATAATATTCAAACGACTAAACTCTAAACTCTCTGCAGTAAAAACATATGTACATGTTTAACTTGATACTATGTAAGTGATTTTCATTTTTTGAGGAAGAAGGCAAACAATTCAGGCATTTTGGCAAACACCTTTAGAGGAAGTAGGTCTCAGTTTAATTGAAATCAAGACCACATATACATAAAATAAACTGAAACTTACCTCTGCACTTTTCAGAGACTTTAAAAGATTATTTACTGTTTCTGGAAAAGAACTACCCAGCATTCTGCCCATCTTTTCATAAAATGCTCCAACACATGCCACAGCAGCCCTAGGAAAAAAGACATTAAATGCTGTACTCTGTGTCATCTAAACGAAGACAAATACTTGAACAGAATTGTATTTTTTAATCATCATTGATGAGTAAATACCTATTTATTATTCACTAGTTATACTGACTGTTTAACACTGTGCATTTAAATTATTTTGGTTACAAAAAAGGCAACAGAAAAGTTACTAGCTTCTAAGTACAAAACTGTATTTGAATGGGTATTATTACAGAACCTACACAGAGAGTAAAAAATTCTGGAGAAGACAAGTATATGCTGAAATCTGAGGGATCCAAGCACCAGCAAGATAACTACCCTTTAATATATCCTAACAATTTTTTTAGTTACTGAATGATGGTTTTTTTCCCAAGCCTAAGAACTTAAAATGCATAAATTATTGCATAATACAAGAAAATGTATAGGAACTGTAAAAATCACTTCTACATACTTGCCTCTGCTATTTGAGATTTTGAATATTTTTAGTTACACTTTGCTGCAAGTATATACACAAATTGTTCCAGGACAGTCCCAGAAGCAGCTCCTGAAAACTTGCACTTTTTTATCACAAAGGAATAAGGCTGTTTTTTTAAATCTGCAGTTCTTGGGTAAATAACTATTTAGCAAAGCTATTTGTTACAAACTCATTACAGCCTACACCTAATGGGCATGCCTCCTACACAATTCTTCTACACAAACATCAAAAACTGAAGTTTGAAATCATATAGGAAAAAAACCTTCTGGGTATAGCTAAAGCTCTTTGTTGACAATGTGCAGGTTCCATCTCAAATAGGGCACCTGAGTCCAATCAGAAATAATTTCACTGGTAGAATTTCTTCACTGCATTACTTCATCACCTGTTACCCTCTCCATGACATAAACATGTGAAGAAACATAAGAGAGTCCCTTGCCTAGAGGAAAGCACCTGACTTTCAGATAGCCATGTATGTGTCACCTTTGAGACCTGCCCTTCCAAACAAGCATGCAAAACATCAGTAAACATAACATGCAATATACAAGCAGATTCTTCTTTAAAACTGAGGACCACTTTGCTTAAAAATCAGTCCCCTTTCCCTAACAATATTAAACATACAGTTTTGTGGGCAAGTAGGCTGCAGTATCGTCTTTGCTCTTGATGATGTCATTACACTTGTCGAGTGTCTGAAAAACAGTGAAGGTGTCTCCAATGCTGTAGAGAGCAGCAAGATTTTTTGCTAGTAGTTTTCGTGTAGGTGGCCCAGGGGAACTGCTGATGAGTCCTGTTAGCTGCTCTACAAGTTTCTTCTGTTTCTCCTTGACGTCTGTCTGTTAATGGACCAAAAATAAATCCAGTAAGAAAAGTCATTTAATTCTGCATCTTGCTTCTAGAAAAAGGTACAAAAGATTGAAGTAAATCTTATCCAACTCCCACACGTAATTCAGCAAATGGCTTGTCTCACAGAGATTTGAGATACACTCAAGTAATAGCAGAGACACATGCTAAAAGCTCAGAATTAGATGTTACCCTATTCTTACTTTTTAAAATACTAAGAATATAGTAATACTGGCCTAGAACATCTTTTAATCCTCTTTACCACCAAGAAGCCCTACTCTGGGAAGAAAGGTTTTTGCCTTCCAAATGTTTACAACAATGTTTTATGAAGAAGAGGGAGGAAAAAAAAACATTAAATTACCTTGTTAGCAGCTACCAGCACTTTATCCAAAAATCTTAACCACTCAAAGATAAAGACTGGTCTCTTTGCTTCTGTAATTTGAGCTAATGCTTCCTCGTTGAGTAACAAACTATGAGCCAGCTCCATAACTGTTAAATTCAGGTTTTATTGTAAACTTGTGTAGCAACTCTAAAACAAAAACATAAATATTAGTATCGAGTGTAGTACAATGGTATGAAGCTTTGAAAATCAAATGAAAATATAAATATAAAATCTATATATTACAGTACCCAACCTGCTTAGACTTGTCTTAGTTAAATTATCCCACATAAAAACTACTCATATTTACAACTGAGTACATCCATGAGTATTTCAGGGAACAAGTCGTTAATCGTAAAAAGAGGACCTAGAGGCAACTTCAGGGTGCTCTTAGCCAAGTAATATATACTAAAATCCCTGCTTAAAGAAAAGAAAAAAACAAAACTCACATACAGAGGAGGTAAAGGATTCAACTCACTGTTCCCTCTCACACAAAACAGAATAAGGATTGGGCCTAACCAAGACCTTTGACCACACTCCCAAAGCCTGGGCATGAACTTGGCCACCTTCTCAATAACTTCAACAAACAAGGGGAGGAGAGATGAGAATTTCTACCCGTCACGGATATGACAGAGGCAGGAATAGTGACTGTATTTTTCATCACTGACCTGAGACTTCCCAGATCCCACTAGCTTTGCTTTAAAGGCTGGACAAACAAGCCCTCTGAAACCCAGCAAGCCTTCCATGTAATAGCCTGGAATACAAGCAGCTGCCAAATCTCTTCAACAGGCACGATACTACCGATCAAACACTGGAGATCCTGTTCATACAGTGAATGCTAAAACTAGGACCTCAGGCAAAACAGAAAAAGCAAAGCAACTAAAGAGTACTAGGTAACACATTATCTTTTGACAGATGCACTGTTCCACTTGTGCTCTCAAGTGTTCGCAGCTGCTTCCTCATTCATGGTCAAACCCAATAGATTCTTTAACTCAAATGAAGTGATTTAAATGACATAATTTTAATTTTTTTTTAACAGTCCCCAGCTTAGACAATAGTAACGAGTGATATACTAATATAAAACTGTATTATGGTTCTAAATTTACCTTAATGATTTGGTGCTGATGAAACTAAAGACAACACCTGTAATACTAAGCTTGCTCCTTGCCCTTCGATACTTTGCATTATAATATTTCTCACTGCATACACCTCCAGAGATAGATCAGCAAAGGTGGAAGACCCACTTATGTAAGCACATACAGCCTTCTCCTGACATTTCCAAAGACATCTTCTGGTGGCTTTTGGGTTGTTTGTTGGGTTTTTTTTTTAGAGCTATAAGGAATTGAGGCAGTACTGCCTGTCAATACAGTAGACACGTTGCCTTAAGCTACCTTTACATGAAAGCAGAGGCAACTGCAAGGAATGATGCCACTCTGGTTGTCCAGAGAGGTTTTGGGTGCCACACTCCTGGAACTGCTTGGATGGGGCTTTGAGCAACCTGGTCTAGTGGAAGGTGTCCCCATCAATGACAGGGGGGATGGAATTAGATGATCTTTAAGGTTCCTTCCACCCCAAACCATGCTACTATTCCCTGATTCTTTGGATATTGTCCAAGACCTACACTACTTGTCACAATCGTGCAACACGGGAGTACTGTATGACAGCACAGCCCATTACTCCTTTTCCTCTCCAGATAAACGTTTCAATTTTCTCCTGGCCTCTAACACCATGAATGGTGCATGGAAACAACATATCTCTTCATCTAAGTTTCGGAAACACAAGCTCTGAACAAACAAATCTGCACACACATTTAACTGCGCAGCTGAAGCGCAAGAGATCAGATACATGAACAACTGCATCAATACTCAGCTAATTGAAGGCTCTGAGTCTAACATACAGCTATGCAGGTAGGCAACCCAATGCTCACCAACACTGGCCAATGATTTGCTCCAAAATTCAGCAAAAAATGCCTCCCAAGTTCTACTAATTCTGGCGAGGGCTGAGTCTTACTATGCGTGCTACAAGTAATAAATACGCACTGTTATCTCTTACAGGATGCAGAGCAAAAGCCTACCAAAATCAATCACTATCCACAAAGCTATGTTGAAGCATTATAGAGATTATAACATGTCCAGATGTGCTAGAATTCTTTTCCACTCTCCAGCTATTTTTCTCTGTAGCCTAAACCAACTATTTAGACCTTCATCACACATGCACTTCAGTGGACTTATACAAAAAACTGAAGTGACATCCGCTTGACGAACTCCACCAGATGAAAAGACTTTTGTGCCTGGGTCCTTCTACCTGTATCCGTTACTTTAATAAGCAATAACATCTCTCCCATTGCATCTTGCCTGTCTGAAAAACCCTTCAAGACCATGCTACAGCGCTGGCTATACATCAGTTCCTCAAGTAAAAAAGTAACACCAGCCAGAACCACCCCGCAACCTACCCCACCCCACACACACACCAGCGCCGGCAGCTCTCCTTTCGGGGCAGCCGAAGTCAGCAGGCAGCGGAAGGGAAGCGCGGACCCACTAGCCCTCACCGTAGCAGCACCCCAGACCGAGACGACCCGACACTGCCTGCCTGATCACGGCGCTCGCGTTACATTCCTACCCGTGCTGCGGCCGCGTCCTGTCGGGTCCGCGATACGCGATGCGTGACAAGGGGGCCGCGGTCTCCGGGAAGGGGGGCTGGACACGCGTGGGGCCGCGCGCGCCTCCTCACTCGCCACCCCCGCGCTGCGACTGAGCCATCACCGGCAGGCTTGGCTGCTTCAACCTTCACCGTGCCCTGGTCCGACTGGCAGGAAAGGAGCCAGCGGGGACAGGGACACACGAGCGCTTTAGGGCCCAACACCGACTCCGACGCCCCTCGACAGCGCAGAGATACCTGCGGCCCCGGAGCAGGAAGCGGGAGGCGCGCAGGCGCTTGCGGGCGGCCCCGCGCAGGCGCTCCGAGGGGATGTAGGTGGCTGGGTGTGCGAGTTTTCTCCGCTGCCCGCCTCAGCTCCGCGGCGTCTTTGCGGGGACATTGGCAGAAGGAGACGGCTTCCGGAGGTCGAGAGGCGTGGCGGCCGCCGGTGGTCGGCCTTAGCGGACGGAGGCAGGAAGAACGCGCTGCGCGTACGCAGCGGTCCCTCAGAGCCTTCAGCCGCCGGCCGCGTACCGAGCGCGGCAGGCCTGAGCGCCAGGGGGTTTCTGCGCTAAAGAGCGAGCTCTGCGCCTCAGGTAACCTGCAGAGAAACAAAATGCGTGTTAAGGCGTACTGAGAGTGTTTATTTGAAAGGGATCGGAACAGTGCATTCTTGCTAAGCATGGAGGAAGATGAGGAGGAAGACTACATGTCCGATTTATTTATTAAGTAAGTAGGTGACTTTTCCTTCTTGACTGTAAATAGCTAAAGTAAATTTTTTTAAAGTGCTAATATTTGCTGTCATTATTAATTCTTAGACAGGATGTCAGGCCAGGTTTGCCCATGGTGAGGCGGATGAGGGAAGCTATTCAGAAAGAAGAGAAACAGAAAGAAGCCAATGAGAAAAACAGACAGAAGAGCATAAAAGAAGAAGAAAAAGAGAGACGTGATTTGGTATTGAAAAGTGCATTGGGCAGTGAGAACAAAGGCTTTGCTTTGCTCCAGAAGATGGGCTACAGGAGTGGCCAGGCCCTCGGCAAAAGTGGTGAGCTTGTCACTGTCCAGAAGCACGTACTTACACTCGGGTGTACTTAAGTATTTTACAGACTTTAACTGCCACTTCATTTTGTAGACAGTGTCAGTAATGTTGTTCTGAGAGCCCTAGCATTACTGCCTTGTGGATGTATTGTGGCAGAACAAAAGATGAGAGCAAATCCCTAAAAACTGACATAAAAATGGTACATACTATTGAGAGATGCAAGGGAAGCAGCAACTTGCTGCTCAGTAAATGCACTTCCACATGTGCATGCCTACAGGAATTGCATTAAGGATGTTTTGATGGCTGTGGAAAGATAATCGTGTTCCAGCAAAAAGTCAGTCCCTCTCATTGAATTTATAATTGATTCATGAAGAAGAAGATGGTGCATACTGGTCTACCCTTATGAAGCCTTAATAGGTGAAGTAAAATCAGTAAAACAAAGCATCAATTACTGCCTTGCCAGTTCAGCATGTTTCTAGCAGACAATTGGTAAAGGAACTGGCCCAGACAGATTCTTTTTATTCGTCATCTTTGTCACTGTGATATTCTGGAATGAAAAGTTCTACAGAAGGCTGTAACAAAGCAGTCTTTATCACAGGTATGTTACACCTGTCAATACCTGTCAAGTCAACACCATTTTCTTTCAGTTAGGTGAAAAAAGTTTATAGCACTTTAACAGACAAGTCAAAAAAGAGAAGGAGGTGCAGTCCAGCTGGGTCATTTGTAATGCACTAAATGTACTTTGATTTGGGATTTTTCAAATTCCAAGCAACATAATCACAAGAAAAAGTGCATACTTATGGCAAAAGCTGCTTCCCTGCTTGAATATCCTGCACAAATCATAGTTTGAGAAAGACCTGATTACTTACATTGACATATTTTTTCCCTTACAGGAGAGGGCATTGTTGAACCTATTCCTCTGCACATAAAAACAGGTTTGTGATACTTTCTGATTTACTTAGTTGTGTATCAGAGCTTCTCAGCTGCTTACATTCAGCTTCTGAACTCACACAGGCAGAAGTGGGCTTGGTCACGAGGAACTGAAAAAGCGAAAAGCTGAAGAAAAACTGGAAAACTATAGACAAAAACTCCATATGAAGAAGCAAGCAAATGAACAAGCTGCAGATCAGTTCAGGTAAAGCAATGTTGTTGCATTTAGCGATGGATAAATTTGGTAAGAGATGAATCCTCTTGCGTTCTAGCTAGTCCTTGGAGATTAGAGAGGCTAAGGCTGGCTGTACTTATCTCTTAAAGGGTAGGCCAGTTATTGCTGTGACTGTAGGCCCAGCAGTGGATGCACAAACAGCCTGCGTGCTGTAGGTCGAGCAGCATTCAAAGCAGCAGTTAGGTGCACGAATAGTACAGTTTCTTCATATGCAACATACACAGATTCTTATCAGATTGCTGGTGATAAATGCCCTGAACCACAGAATAGCTATAGCTCTAAACTACAATTGTGATCACAAGCTTGATTTCCTGCGGAAACACTCAGCCAACTGGTATAATTCCCTAGATATACATGTGTGCTTTCAGAGACACTGTCAGAAGGCCTTCTTAACTTCAGTGCTGACCTAGTCTAAGAGAATTAGTCTGGCTAGAATCTTGGATTTTCCATTTTGGAAAAGCTGTTGAGTGTAATGTATTTTACTGTTTTGCCTGCTTATTTTAGCCCTCTGCTTTTTCTTAACAGAACAAGATTCAAAAACAAACAAGAGGAACGTAAGATGGAAGGGGACCTCCGAAAAAGCCAGAGGGCCTGCCAGCAATTAGATATGCAAAAAGTGAGACCTTTATTTTTGGGGGGTTGGAAGAAAGGCTGATAGATTAGAGATGCAGGCTACAAACAAAGTAGTGATTCAGTTCTTGGGAGTTCTCTAAAATTGAGGGGTAACTAGCCTGAGTCTTGATGTTTGACAACGTTTCAGTCCTCTTAAAATAGTTCAAAGTATGTGTTTGCACCATTAAGATATTTGAAGGTATACATCAGCCTCATGGTAACTTATGTGAGGACTTGTGCTAATTTGCATCATCAGAGCTCACCTGGTTTTGCTCCTGTGTTTTTGTGGTTACTTTTGAGCTGTTCACGTATTTTTCAGTAGCCCGTGTCAGGCTGTCCTAAATGACAGTGCTGTTTGCCTCAACTGAGAGAGTAACATCATGGCAGAATGGTTGATGTTGGAAAGGACTCTGGAGGTTGTCTTCTCCAACCCTTCTGCTGATGCAGGTTCACCTGAAGTAGGTTGTCCATGTCCACACACCTCTTGAGTATCTCCAAGGATGGGGATCATCATTAAGGGAACTAGCAGCTTCACCAAAGAAGTATTTAAACAAAAAAACCCAAAACAAAGTACCCTCCATCTGTGAAGAATAATATGGGTAACAGCAGTGAACTACTATAAATTTTTACCACTGGAAAACATCAAGTATTTTTCCTCTCTATTAATCTGTTAGAGGTTATACTACCCTACAAGTTCTGCTGAGACTGTCTGCTTCAGACAGTCACCTAAATTAGCTTAGATCATCTTTGTTTACTTTTCCTTTACCTTTGCTGCGGTGGATTAGGAAGCACTTGGTGATCCCTTGGTATAATAACCTGGAGCAGCATGTCTTCAACTGATCAATCTCTTCACAGCCTTGGTGTCAGATTATGTTGCTGTGTAGCCTTACACATGCAGAAATGAGATGGAATAGAACTTAATGTTAACATATATTTACTTGCCTTTAAAAAAAGTGAATAATCCTTCTTGTGGACTGCTGTACTTAGTTTCCCACTACAGCTTTAATAATTCTTGGTTGTAACAGGGAAGTTTTAAAACCCAGCATATCACCTATTAGAAATTGTTTTTATTTAGCATTGTCTTAGAAGAAAACCTATGAAGGCAGATAATTTTCATTTAAATCCTTCATTATTTAAGGGTATCAATGCTCCCAAGGAGATTTGGTATTGGCTAGAACCTGAAGAGGAAGACAAAAAGGATGAGGAAGACAAGGAAGATGAATGCACAAACTCAGACTTAAGTGTAAGCTCTGCAACTGAATCAATGGCTTGATTCAGAATTAAATTTAATATTCCTTTTCAAAGTATGTATGAATACACATATACTTGTATAAAGGATATATGTATACATGTTATTTTCCAAGCTGTAGTGAGTGGCCTATTTGCAGTCTTAAAGCAGTGATTTTTATAGCAGTTATGCGATGAAATATAAAACTGATTTATTGTTCATCTNTGTTGGAAAGGACTCTGGAGGTTGTCTTCTCCAACCCTTCTGCTGATGCAGGTTCACCTGAAGTAGGTTGTCCATGTCCACACACCTCTTGAGTATCTCCAAGGATGGGGATCATCATTAAGGGAACTAGCAGCTTCACCAAAGAAGTATTTAAACAAAAAAACCCAAAACAAAGTACCCTCCATCTGTGAAGAATAATATGGGTAACAGCAGTGAACTACTATAAATTTTTACCACTGGAAAACATCAAGTATTTTTCCTCTCTATTAATCTGTTAGAGGTTATACTACCCTACAAGTTCTGCTGAGACTGTCTGTCTGACTGTCAGTCACCTAAATTAGCTTAGATCATCTTTGTTTACTTTTCCTTTACCTTTGCTGCGGTGGATTAGGAAGCACTTGGTGATCCCTTGGTATAATAACCTGGAGCAGCATGTCTTCAACTGATCAATCTCTTCACAGCCTTGGTGTCAGATTATGTTGCTGTGTAGCCTTACACATGCAGAAATGAGATGGAATAGAACTTAATGTTAACATATATTTACTTGCTTTTAAAAAAAGTGAATAATCCTTCTTGCGGACTGCTGTACTTAGTTTCCCACTACAGCTTTAATAATTCTTGGTTGTAACAGGGAAGTTTTAAAACCCAGCATATCACCTATTAGAAATTGTTTTTATTTAGCATTGTCTTAGAAGAAAACCTATGAAGGCAGATAATTTTCATTTAAATCCTTCATTATTTAAGGGTATCAATGCTCCCAAGGAGATTTGGTATTGGCTAGAACCTGAAGAGGAAGACAAAAAGGATGAGGAAGACAAGGAAGATGAATGCACAAACTCAGACTTAAGTGTAAGCTCTGCAACTGAATCAATGGCTTGATTCAGAATTAAATTTAATATTCCTTTTCAAAGTATGTATGAATACACATATACCTGTATAAAGGATATATGTATACATGTTATTTTCCAAGCTGTAGTGAGTGGCCTATTTGCAGTCTTAAAGCAGTGATTTTTATAGCAGTTGTGCAATGAAATATAAAACTGATTTATTGTTCATCTGTTTTGAAACTGATCTTTGGAAAAAGTAGCCTAGAAATTGAATGTTTTTGTGTCTTAGCCAATCTACATAAGATCATGTATTTGATTGAAGTTGTTTTCTTTTCAGTTTTAATTTTAGATGCCTCATATAATGTCTTAGGCTGAATTTTAGAATCACTAAGTAATTTCTGGAAATGCTTCACAGCTTATTTCAAGATGGACAGTGGAAATTCACATTTTTTTGAGAACTAGATTACAGGTGTTGTTAAATTTATGTGTTTGATTTGCAGAAATTAGGTGTGAAAAAATCCAACAAAAATATCATAGACTTGAAATAACGTAGCTAGATAATATTTTCAGTGCATGTTTCTTAGCAGGAAAGAAGGATGAGCAAGCAATAGCCATTAACTTTCCAGAGATTGTGAATTCCTGTGCTATATAATACAGTTTGGGAAACTTCATGCCTTACTGAGCTGCACTATTTTGTAGCTTTTCCCATAGCAAAAGGTCAATCTGTTCTAGCCAAGCTAGTAGCTCAAACTGGTTTGTGCCCCATGAGCCTCAGATCATTGCATACCTGTATCTCTAGGTAACAGAAAAACTACACAGCCTGACTGCCTATTTGAGAGAAGAACACTTCTATTGCATTTGGTGTGGAACAACCTATGAAGGTGAGAGTAAACCTGTCTTGTGTTTTGCTTGGCTTAAGCAGCTGGACTCAAATAGTACAATATATCCTTTGTTTCTTTTACTGCAATTCTTTAAATCTACATAGCGAATTTTCCTTCTAAGCTGCTGATTTTTGCACAAAG
Source organism: Bucco capensis (assembly GCA_013396975.1). Taxonomy (NCBI): domain Eukaryota; kingdom Metazoa; phylum Chordata; class Aves; order Piciformes; family Bucconidae; genus Bucco; species Bucco capensis. Next base: position 638,864 of record VWZO01020100.1, read on the forward strand.
CTTTGTATGTTTTGATTATAAGCAAAAAACTTTCAGATGTTTACATGCACAAAAAAAGAGCAAAAGCACTCAAAAAAAACCCAGCCAACCATACTGACATTTATTTGTATTGGTATTCATATTAGTTTTGTTTTGAGAAAACAACATTCAGATATTAAAACTATACCATAAAAAGCTGTGAAAGCTTACTGATGTTTCTGAAGCAGTTAGAACACTGTCCAGTTTCACTGCACTGAAGAAAGTAGGATTTGTGTTCACTGTTTTAAAACAAAGTTTGGAAATAATAATTTGTAAACCTTGAATTCTATACAATCTGCTTTACACATTTTTCAATTAATTCTAGCAAATTTAATTTTTTTTACTCACTTTTTCTCTGCTTATCCTTGTAGACTCTGAAGATTTATCTTCAAACTGCCCTGGAGACAGTGCTGCAGATCATGATTAAAGCCTTGCTAAAGGAAGGAGTCTAGATGAGTATGCATAATTCATACTACCTTTTAGAAGGTTTGGAGATCTGCCGTAGTGAAGAATTCCCACCAAAGTATGCGGAGGAATAGTTACGTTGATAGATTAAACTCTCATTTCTGAAGCATCTTTTGGATTTTCTGGTTGATGCACAATTTAATAGAAATTAAAACTTTGCATTTCTAATTGAATAACATAATTGAGAGGCAGGTTAAGCCTTCCACAGTCTTTAGTAATACCCTCCCCAACTGAATAATAATAAAATTCAAGGTTCAGCAAGGGAATTAATATTGGCTAGTTATTCTGTCAGTCAGTCAGGGCTAGGCTTCGCGAACAAAGCTCCAGGGATGGCTCCATCCACGCTCTTCACAAGCAATTTTTCCAAGCGCTGCTGGCTGCAAAGGCCAATTTGGGACAGACAGGAGCGGTTGCAAAAGGCACAGCACAAGGACTCCTCAGGAGGTAGAAGCTGCAAGACATGATTCTTTCTACGCTGTCCTTTCTCCTCCAGAGTGATCCTGCGTGCCTGCTCCAAACCATGGGCGGCANTTCTGTATAATGTGTTAAACAGGTTGGGTTTTTTTTTCATCTTTACAAAGATAAGTAAACATCAGACTTGCTTTTTCCTTATTATCTTAGACCTGGTAGGAAAATGATTAGGGGGCTTGCACATCTCTCTTATGGGGAGAGAGCTGGGTTTGTTTACCCTAGAGAAGAGAAGACTGAGAGGGAGGATTTTAAGTATTTTTAAACACTGGTAACAGCAGGGGGCTAGAATAGTTCCCCTATGAGGACAGGCTGAGAGAGCTGGAGTTGTTTAGCCTGGAAAAGAAAAGGCTTCAGGGAAACCTTATAGCAGCCTTCCAGTACCTAAAGGGACTCTACAGGAAAACTGGAGAAAGACTTTTTACAGGGGCATGTAGTGATAGGACAAGGAGTTACTGTTTCAAACTGAAAAAAGCTAGATTTAGATTAAAGGAAGACATTCTTTACTATGAGGGTGCTGAGACCCTGGAACAGGTTGCCTAAAGAGGCTGTGGATGTCTCATCACTTGAGGTGTTCAAGGCAAGGTTGGATGGGGCTTTGAGCAACCTGATCTAGTGGAAAGTGTTTCTGCCCATGGCAGAGGGATTGAAACTAGATGATCTTTTAAGGTCATCTCCAAACCAAACCATTCTATGATAAAGAGGAGGAAAAAAAACCACCAACAAAAAACCAAAACAACACACAGAACTTCAGGCCTTAAAGGATATGAAGATCAGATTCTTATTTAGCAACAAAAACCTACAGCAGATCAGCAATGATTTCCTTAGGAATATAAAAATTATTGTGCATTCATTTCTATTATTCCTTTTAACCAAGCACCCCACTTTTAACCCATTTAAATTTCAGCACCTTAAATGTTCCTTTAAGAAAAAACACCCCTACAACTCAACACCTAAGGTTTTCAAAAGTTTGAACAAATCTAAAGAGGATTTCCTAGAAGCTGAATGCTTAACATGTAAATTTTTAAGGAAGGATAACTTGAAAAATACTTGGTTTTGAATTCTAGAGCACTGGAGGTGCTAGGTGTAGAGATAAGAAAGTTCAGTTAAAGAACAGAAATTCAATAGAGAATAACCCACATCTATTCCTAGTGCCTTTTCTACCAATAAGAGTTTTTTAATAATAGTAAGAAACATCACTGAACAAATCAGAAAAGTTAAGTCACATACTACAAGACAGGATTTCTTCCACGGAAAGCAAAACAGAATCTCAGCTGGTAACAGATGCATCACGTGTCAAGAGCATGCACACAGGCCAGTTAGTATGACATCAACCTAATCTAGGAGACAAGGACTAGGTTTATGCACTTATTGTACAATATAGTTCAGCTCATCTGCAACTTCTGTTTCCAGGTAAAACTCCCAAGGGATTGCTTGCAGAAGGATGCTGTCCTGGTTCATCTGCAGCTGATGGGCATGAATGGTGATGTAACTCCTTTAGCTGGCGAGCTCCTCAATGACAGGAAGGCAAAACACCAAGGAAAAGACATACCCTAAGGCTTGCTGCTGTTGCTTCTGGTGTTTACCAGTTCTGTTCATCAGTTTTGACTGACATTAAACTCTGGACTTAAACACAGCCTGAAAGCCTTTTAAAAGGGTATTTAATGAGTATGAATTCTAAATGAGTTGTCTTTATCAACAGGCTTTAAGAACTTAAGTATTTCAGATGCAGAGTATCTTCCTGAAGGGTCTCTTGAAAGCATCTTTTTGATCATGGGTGCCTGCAAGAAGAATTTAAATAAACTGTTTTTTATGAACAAATAAACTAACTGAAATAATGCATGAAAATGTCATACCTCTACTAGAAATTGTTTGGTGAAGCTCTCTGGAAGTTTACCATCTCTAACATCAGACCACACCTGAAATAAATAAAAGGATGGTTTCACTATGTTTTCATTGATATAGTCTGCCTATATTTTGCACCTTATCACCCATATAATTGACTGAAGTATTCAGGAAGATACAAATCTGCAAAATGGACAGGCTTCAAAAAGAAAGTAACTGTAAATAATAAGAAAGTTTTTCTATTTAATCGTACTTCGGGTTTTTTATGGTCTTTTCATTCACTGTTGTCCCTTTCTAAGCCTAAAAGCTTCACACTCTGCAATGATGCATTTGTTTCAGTAATCTTCTGTATTTCCGTACTGTTATCATTCTTTCCCTAATTTTAAAATAGTGGGTTTATATCCTTTCACCACTGTTAATAAAAACAAAACACAACAAACAAGATGACTAAATTTTCTACTTTGTATGTTGCTATTTGCAAGCCAAGCAGGTATCCTTCCTCCCTTTTACCTTGCACAGTACCACACATTTTTATGTCACTGCACAAAATGCTGTGTGGAGCTCAAAGCAACTAACATATAGAAGATTTAAAAACAGTTGCTGAAAGCATATAATTGAGTATCAGCTATTTTTTTCCACATGATAACAGCTTTCTGGGTAAAAAGAGCAGTCCCCATCCTTCACTTTGCTATTGATTAGTGTAATATATGCCTGAAGATAACAGTCATATTCTCACACACTTAGCTGTGCATACTGCATCATTAGCTAGTTTTATGGATGCTATAGCCTGGTTTAGCAAGCCCTTATAATCAGTATCCATTAAAACAACAGCTCCTATGAGCTTTAAGCTTTTTCTCTACTCTTCAGCAGTAACTTTAGGCCTGTAAACCTACCAGCTAGGGAGAATCAGCTGAACCAGTTACTCAGCTCATACATCAATTTTGCTTATGTGTGATGTTCTTTCAGATGGGCTTGCCATTACTATACAACAGTTTATCATGCTCCATCAAGTGAAATTATTTTCTAAGCTGCTAGAGCAGCTGAAGACCATCCTAGGACTTTCCATCCATGTGACTTCCCCACCTGTGTACAGATACAAGATTTTTATGCTTTAAGGAAATAAAACTAAATAATTGGTCTTGCCCTTTTGAACTGCTGATCCCATTGGACAATGGACACAGTCAGCTGTGAGCAGGAATATGATCTCTTAGGAAACACTATGAAGTAGCTAAATAGAGGCAAGTTGAACCTGCCAATCCAGCAGACCTATTGGTATGTTTCTTTTCATATTGGCAAAAGCTAGCAGTGTTCAAGAGCTTCTGGGTCCAGCCACATACGTGTATCTTAACATTACTTTAGAAAAGATACTTGGCAGCTACATGCCTGTCCTACAAATATGCAGTTTTAAGCATATGAGCTCTTACACTAATGTGCAAAGTACCAAGAAAAAGCAAGACACACATAAAAAACATCTTTTCCAAAAAAGCTTAAATAACACTGTGTTTCTTTTTGAAGTAACATCTTTTTCAATTACAGTTATATATTATAAATTACTTTTTGTTTTCATTTTGGAAAACTGCAAGTGTTTTGGCTTGAAAGAAACTGTTCTTTGTTTACTGCTGTGCAGTGAAGACAAGAGCATGGCAGGAAAAACCTCTCCCATTCACAATTTTTATTTTCTAAAAGTAGAATAACAGTCCCTTCAAATACTCTGATCAAACAAAAAGATTTATCAGAAACTTGGAAGTCTTTTTTACTAGACATTCCTTAGCATGCTCAGGCTTTAATGTGTATGTCAGTAGGACACTAAGTGAAATAAAATCAGTAATATCTCTTCAGATACTACATATCAGGTGTGAGGACTTAACAAGCCTTACAGAAATGAATCAAGAGGAAAATGTAACTAGAGACAGTACTCTAGGTATACAGATTCTTTCTACCAGCAGCAAGGCAAAACAATGACAGTGAGTCTTTGTTTAATTCAAAGATTACATACCTTCGTTTTCTCATGACAACTGAATGCTGAAAGCATTTCAAACCAAATTAATCCCAGGGCATAAATATCTACTTCATTTCCATATCTGTCCCCAAACTACAAAGATTAAAATAAGAACAATAGAAAAGTCAAATCCAACTGGACAGCACTTAAAGCAAAATTTGATGTCAGTAGAAATTTTCAGCCTAAGGCTATAGAACTGGCCCTACTTGATCTTCTGGTCATTGTTATGTCACATTAAAACACTTCAGCCTTCTACAGAGAAGTCATGCCAATATTTCTCATAAATAATGAAAGAAATAAAAAGACTCAAATACCACAGTTAACAGAGGTCCTAAATTCAAATTGAACTATGTGGTTAGCAGCCTGGTTTTGCAAGAGCATTCCTCAGAGCACACAGTGTCAGACTCTGTAGGTTCTTGCAGAGAGCTTTCTCCACAAGACAGTTATCCTCATACACAGTCACACTAGGGAACTTTAAGCTACTTAGCTACAGTATTGAAATTAGGATTGCAAACATCCAATGCTAGAGGTTACAATGCAAATCTAGTTACAGAGACACTAATGTAGGAGGATAATTACCTGTTCTGGTGCCATATATGATTTTGTTCCTCTGTTCTCAGTCACAGTCTCATACTCCACGGAAGTCACAAGACCAAAGTCACCTATTTTTATTTTATCTTCACATGATATTAATATATTTTGAGGCTATAAATATATTAAAAAATAAGAATCACCATATGATCCGTTTATCATCAAGCATGCTCAGCCACAGAAGCACTCCCCATAAAAAAATTGTTTACCTAAGTTAGCATTAAGAAAGTGATGGGGTAGGAAACAGAAAAAAGTTCAATTCATTTTTAAGAACACAAACTAAATTTCAAGTAGTACACCCTACTGCAAGTTTTTTTCCACTAGCTCAGTCATAACTGTATCTTGCTTTAATGCTCTTCAAATACATCGTGCATGTAACATTTCATACGCAGAAGGGCTTTTTAGTCTTCAGTCTTAGTCCTGGGATTTGATACTTAGGCAAAGCATTTAGGCTCACATAGCATTGTATATGCTTGGATGAAGTTTCCTAAAGAAGATAAACTACGTTTCTCAATGTTATTAAAACAAAACCAAATAGCCTCGTGCTATTTTGGATGCAAAGTCTCTCTCAGGAGAGACTTCTAACAAGTAGAGATCTTTGTGTCAGGACTGCCCAGCACAGTTCTTCTGTTCAAGTTTGCCCATGTCTCCACACATTGACTACAGTACCTATACCTGGCTACGCTATTGGAAGTCTCTATTTGTACCAAGCACAAATGGGATTCATCTGAGCTTGAACCTATCCTGCAGCACTGATTCTGGAACATGGAGATCTCAGATGGCCAAGCATCTGACAGCTGTGGGGAGGAAAGTTCCCAAATGCAGACAGACAAGTTAGCAACAGGACTTGTAAGCAGGTTACGGCCAGATGCCATGGATAAGGGACTGGGGCAGCAGAATCACAGGAATAGGGAGAAGTAGAAGATTAAGCTGAGATGAAAATGAAGTAGGACTGAAGGAGCAAGAAAATACAAAGCAGAGTACGAAGAGCTAAGAATTAATAGGGGAGGAAAGCATTTATTAGACCTCTTTTTTCCAGGCATCTAGGGAAAATGAGTATATATTGGTGGTTCATTCCAGTACTATAGTAATAAGCCTAATAGAACAGCTCTAGAAGATACAAAGATTCTACAAGTGGACAGTGAACATGATCTGGAGCTACACTGTGAATGCAAAATGCAAAAGATTTCAGTCTCTGGCTCCAGAAGTCCATAAACTTCAGGTTACTGGAAGTCTTGAGAGGAAGAAAATATGCATCAAGATACAGCATCACTGTATCCTCTCTCAGCTCTAATACACTAGGGGTTTGAAATTAGCCACTACATGAGGAGAATGGGACCCACTACAGCTGTTTTTTTAGACATGCCACCACAGCAATGGCTTTTCCACAAAGTGAGTGATTTAAGACTCTGCAAGCAGCATTATAGCTACCATATGAAGCCTTGAAAGCTTGCAACTTTGCCCTTTACAGTCACAGAATCACAGAATATCCCGAGTTGGAAGGGACCCACAAGGATCATCAAGTCCAACTCCTAGTTAGGCACCGGACAACCTCAAGTCACATTATATCATAGTCTTTATAGTGAAATAAAATGGTTTTTTTTTTATGATTGTGCACCTGTAGAGGCTGAAATTCTACCAGAAGAGCAGCATTCAAATATTTGTGTGCATACACAATACAAGAGCACCTAGAGTATGTTGTTGTTGTCAAAACACAGCAGGTCTTAAATAGTCCCTTTACAATATGGCATGAGCAAAAACCTCCTAGACTAAATTTTTCACACTCTCTCTTATAAAGTTAGTACTTCTTTTCCAATAGACAGTCTTGTGACCCAGCAACACACAATACACAGAAAATGCCTGTTAACTGATGACTACTGATTTTTTACCCTCTGATTTTAAGAGTAAAGCCAGTCAGTTACTGAAAAAAAATTACTCACTAGCAATATCAGAAGAGGCAAACTACTAGAGTATGTAGATTAAACAAAGACTACAACAATTTAACATTTTCTCCAATAAGTACTACTTTTATCTATTTGTTTTTTAATTGCCTGTCCTACTTACCTTGAGGTCTCTATGAATTAACCCTTTAGAATGAATATATGTCACTCCTTCCAGGATTTGTAAATACTTGTTTTGTGCCATCTGGTGGTACTTCCGGTCTAGTCTATTATTTTTAATCCAGTCTTCCAATGGTCCTTTCTCACATAATTCCATTTGGATGAAAAGACAGGTAATTGCTTTGTCTGACTTCTGTCTGCAAAAAGAAGTTTATATACCATACTGAAATTAGCAAAATACAATTCCTCCCAAGCCATCAATGACTCTCAGGTTCCTTTTCTTTATTAAAAAAAAAACCCTTTTTGTTAATTATTTTTGGAGTTCCTAAAACAAATTCTGCAAGTTCCATGTTTTTAAAAAAGATCCCAGATCAATTTGTAGTAGATACAACTAAACAGAACTGCAAACCAAAGAATCTCTACCCAGTTACTTACTACCCCTGAAACATTCCTGTTTTGTTTGCTTCCTTGTTCACACAAAGTTTTCTGAGTGCCCAGATTCTGCTCCCCTCATATCTAGAGGCACACCCTATACAGTAAGAAACAGCACTGTCCTTGGCTCCCATCTTGCACTCTAGGAACTGCTGTAAATCCCTGGCAGGTGTCCTCTATTCTGCTCAAGTCACAGAGCATTAGTCTTCTTCCCCTACTCACAATGATCACATTCTTTCAAACTGTCCCTTCAAGAAGGCAGTGTGACCATCTTTGACATCAGGCTGCAAGTTAGAAAAATCCTTCTGAGAGCCAGAAACCTAGATGAAATATATTCACACCCACCTGACAGCCTCACACTAGAAGAGTTCCCTCCCCATCAGCCTATAGGATAGGCTGAAGCTGGAGATGGTGAAGGGAAGGACAATACAAAGAGGAGGCAGCACCGCTTTGTCCTACTTGCCCTGGAATAAAGTCACCTGAGGCACTGAAAGAACAAGCATGAAGTGGCTCAGTTCTCTGTAGCCTGAGGTCAGAGCACTAAATGGAAATTAAGGTAGGGACCTCAGCTCTTAGTTGTTTGGGGTTTTTTCTGTCTTTTACCTAATAACTGTTAAATATAAAATGCCTAAGTGATATTGAGACTCCAACATTGGTTGGGCTTTGACACAAGACTCCCCTTCACCCCCACTTATCCCTCATTTATATATATTACAGATGATATGCCAACCATAATTTTGAATCTATTAATATTTTATAGCTCTAGGGAATTGTTGCAACTTATCTGAATGGTATGAATTTACACCTAATGAGAAAAGCTTCCCATAGAAGCTTTGAAAAGTTAATAATCTAAAGAGTAAAATTCTCACCACTATCCTCCCAGAAGTCTTAGTGTTGAAAGATTACCTTTAAGTAAAAGAGCATTTCATTTTGTATTTTTGTTCTCAACAACTACAACTGTTTCAGGCATCATGATTAACATGGTAACTTAGAGAAAAATTCAATCTCTGAGAGCTACTGACTGACCAGTACTTACAAAATTTCTAATCAGGAAGCAGCCAATTACCAGACAATTTTTTTAGTTTCTTATTAATTCTCACCCCAAATTCTGAGTTCTGCATTCTTACACTCCTCTATAAATTCAGCAAGTGCTGTATATTAGGAGAGAGGAGAAAAGTTCCATGATATATATCTTAGTCATCAAGGCAAGGAAGATATAAATATATTTATAAGTGACCTGCTGCTGAGAAGTACTGTGCCTTTTTTCCTAACAGTGAGTATGTATCTGTATGCTTTTGTATTTTTATAATGATCAGCCTTTCTTTTTACAACACAATTCACTAGGGCAAGCAAGTTTGAGTGCAAACTGTCTTGTAGTTACCTTGAGTCTGGAAGAGTTACATAGTCAGAGCCTTCCCAGCTACAATAATACCGCACTATGTTTTCATGCGCAAGTCTTGCAAGTTGTGTTACTTCACGCTCTACATTCCTATTTGAGGTTAAAAAAAAACCCAAACCAACATCAAATACCATTTCACTACCAAAATTTAATATCAAGTTAAATAAAAGACATGGTATCCAGTGGTAGTATACAGGTAAGTTTAGATTAATTTAGAAAAAGAACAAATTATTCTCCTTCATACAAGTTCAAAACTGTAGTTACAAATCCTGTGGGTTTTCATTCATCTGCTTAGTTATTCAAAGTGCAAAAATGTTTTAACCATATTAGAAATGAAAGCCCCACTCAGAAAAAGCTGATAAAACCAGATAGTTGCAATGCATCATTAGATTAGGCCATCAAAAACAACATGGCTAACACTCAGGTTTTCTTTTCACCTCCCTAAAGTTTGTTTACATATGAAGAACTCAGTGTAAATACTCATGAAGAACTATTCCTATATTTGGTCTGCATTTGTTGTAACATTGCCTAGTGAAGCAAGTTCAAACCCCTCAGCAGATCAACACACTTCAACAAAAAATGTTCTACTGATTCTTCAAGTATAGTTCTCAGGATTGCAATACAAATGAAAATAACATCTATTTCTGAAGACTGCAAGAATTTGAAGGGCATTTACTTGTCCCTTACATTGTGTATCTCTAACAACTTGAAACTTTTTGAATACATTACCTAAGAAATTTGAGCTTTTCAGCTGCTGATAAAAATACTCCAGTAGGCACTGGTTATAGAAAACTAGTTGAAAATTAAGATCATCATTCTCTGTTCATATTTACAGGGGACAAATAACAGAGTGTGAGAAGGATGACTTCATGGGTCATACATAAAGCATTCTCCAACTACAAACCACACAAAGTATTACTTTGATTTTTCTCTATTTTCTCTAATTAGTCATTATGCATTACAGATATGTAAATTTTCCACATAACCTGTCAGAAGTAACAGTGTGGTTTCAGTGTTCTATAAATCAGCAAGTTTTCTTCAAACACATTTTGCAATAATAATAACAACCAGAGCACTAGTGTGTTCAGGGCAAGACAAGCTTATCAAATCTACTTTTTTATAGCTGCATCCCAAATTATTTCAGAGCATGTCATTCTCACCTTCACTTATAAATAAACAGTTTACCAAAAAGAATGGCCAATTAATAGTGAAAATTGCTTAAATGCTTCTAGGATATTAAAGAGACAAAACAAAGCACTAAAGCCTTGATTAAAGTTGCACTATAATCAAAAGTGGAAATAAATATAGAGTACATACTTTGTGAATTTAACTCGTTTGACTGCGTAAGTTTGCTGGTCAAGCTTTCCTGTTGCTTTGAACACATTCCCAAAACCACCTTCACCAATAGGCTCTATGTTTTTAAAGTTGTTCAGAAACCTTAAAAAAAATGTATATATATATATATAAAACTTAAGTATACTTAACATTAAATTTACAAGATACAAAAAATGATTCTGAGAGATCCAATACATAGGCTGAAATATCATTCTACAGGGATCATTCAATACCTATACAGGTTTAAACCACAGTCTTGAGGATTAAAAAATACCAAGAGAAACTGACTGTTGAAAGCATGTAGGGTAATCACCCCCACATCTTCACACAAATGACTTTTGGTTCTAAGCATTAAATTAACATTGCATGTCAGCTGCTATACCACATTTGAAATTTCCAGAAAAAAATAATCTTAAATATCAATTTTATTTAAAACTTGTTTTTCTAGCAGTAATTTCCCCACATTCTCTTATAAATAACCAAACAAATCTAGACCACTACATACTGTAATTGCCACACAGATCTTATTTAAAAAAAAATAAATAAAAAATCCTTTTTACCTTTCATTCACAGTGTATGGACTTTCACTTTCCTCGTTGGTTTTTATGTCCAGATCTGGCATCCTTTTTTTTTCCTCCTTGTTTCTTGCATTATCAAAATTAGCTGCCAATTTTCTTTAACAATGACAAAAGCAAAACTTATAAGGATCCATTTTTCTAATATGTGACAAGAGAAAAGGAATGTACCTCCACTAGTAGCATTTCTTTGCTAAATACAGAAACACTAAAGTGGTTGACAATATAGTTTATGGGGAGATAGCAACCTAGAAATAAACGTGTACCTGTTGGCTTTCAGGGCAGAAATTTGTGAGCCTCTCTAGATGAAAAAAAGAGAAAAAATAAAACTAAGTGAGGTATCATGAATATTTTTACTATACTTAGTTTAAAATATGCCTGAGAATGTATCTAGAAATTGTTAGTAATTATGCTCATAACTCACAGAAACAATGTCATATAAACAGAACCATATCTTTGCTTAACACTTTTCACATATGCTATGCATGACATCATCATTCCTCCCACAGAAAAACAGGAGCTTAGCTTGATCTCCTTTTTTGGGAGTACTGCCTATTTGGTTAACAGGATATAAATTGGGTCTACAGTACAGAAGTAAATGACTAATGATTAGCAGGAAGATAGTACTGAACATTCTCAGGAAAAATGCACTTGTATTATCTAGTGGTTAGTGGATATGCTACACTCTGACAGGAAACTTGCTCTGCTCAGAGTCTAAAATGTAATTATGAGGAAGACCATTTTCATACTATACCGGAGAAGGTGAAGGCTTTTCAGATATTGACATATCTTTCATTTTTTCAACCAATTTTGCAGGTGAGTCTTCAAAATAAATACTGCTGTTATTGAAAGATAATAGGCTAGGTTTAGGTTAAAGTAACAAAATCATAAATAAAATGATTGGCACATGAAAAAAAAAGAAGCACTAAAAAAATACATAGCTTTTAAAAGCAAAACCTGAAAATTCATTATCATAACTGATTTAATCTACAAAACTATGTTGGAAAGTTAATGAAACAACATTTTGTAATATAGTCCTCTGTTTCTATGATATGATATCTAGATACATGATATACATCATATTTTATCCTTTAATGAAGTTAGAGATGTTTATTTCAAAGCAACACAGCCACCTCTAGCACTGTACAGATCAGCTTGCTTTACAATTGCACAAAGAGCACAGAAGAAGTGGTATTGGCACTACTGGACAAAAGTGTCTTGACCTAGGTTTCCCAAATCACAAATGAAACTTTATGTATGTTCATTTTCTTTCACTAAGCAAATTTTCTCTTTGGTGGAAATGAAGATCAATGGAGAATGAAAAAGTAAAAAAAATACAAAGGAAAAAAAGCAGAATATGGAGCACTGCAAACTAATGAAATTGACTTACTGAGTTCACAAGAATGTCACAATAGGAAACCGAGTGTCAAAACTGGCATGAAGTAATGCTAATTGAGCAAAGCAGGTTATGCTGTTTACAGAACAGTAAAAATACTTCTGAAAGAACTAGTCATGGCAAAATATAAATACACCAGAAAGTGCTAAACTTACTATAAGCTAACCTGTATAAACTCAAATAACATTGCACAAGTACAACAAATTTTGCTCTGAAGTCTAAAGCAGAAGAGCTCAAGTTAAATGTCTTTATCCTGCAATAAAGAAACTATGGCAGATTTTATTTAGAACTAGATCATGTGACCCTTTGGGCTTAGTAAATGCATTTTATTATCCTAGTATCAGTGAACCCAACTTACTCCGAGTCAGAGAGAGCTGGCACTCGAGGAGAGTTACTAGGTTCACTAAAGGCAGAACCACTATTAGAGTTTTCACTTCCCATCTAAAACAAAAAGAGAAAGTAGGAATGGTTAACAAAAACATGTTACAAAATGCCTAGTGCAAAAGATGCTATTCAAAGAGGGGAGGAGGGAAGATTACAACATCCTAAGTGGAAGTTGTTAACTGCAGTGAAGATGCAGGAAAAAAGGCATTTGCCTAACTTCCACTCAGAGGAGTGAAACATGGCCCTGTCACAGTGGGCATTTTCCCACTCATACTGAAACTATATAGACATATTTGGAGAAGTAAGAGTCTGGATCTACCAAAGATCAGGATAAGAGTATCAGTTATTAAAAACTGATGTTTTCATTGTTTACTGTGTATGCAATTTGTCTGTGTAGTAAACAAGATATATGTAAGGCTATGGTATATGTAATCAGCAGAACTGAAAATCTGAGTCTGTACAAAAAGACATTCAATGCCTTCAGTGTGAAAACCCTGCAAAACCTGGATTACTAAATCAGGGTCAACTAAAAACATTAATCCTAAACACCTAGTAGAGGTTCTTCCCCTCTTCCCACCCCCCTACATCATAAGAGCATAAATACGATATCAAAAGCAACACCTACAATTGTTACAGACCATAGATTGCAAAAAGTAAAAAACGGTTTTCTTTTCATTCAGGAGTACAGAGCCTTTGTTGCTTTTTGCTAGTTAAGGCTAAATATAGAACATACCATTAGACAGTCTTCCTTTTTCAGCTTCTCCCATGCTTTTTTTGCAGCAGCTTGTTTTGCAGCAGCTAGAGAATTTCCAGTGCCACTTCCATACCTAACCCCACTAATTGTACAGCTACAAGAAAATCTGTAAAACACAACAGAGAATAAAATCCTATATGCCATCTGACAAGTCTTAACACTCCAACTCCTTAATCACCTTAATGGCCTCCACTAGATTCTCTCCAGACTACCTCCAAATTTTTCTTGTATTTCTAAAGATTCATCTAATGCTACTCAGAGTAACTAATGGCAGTGTTAGCAAACACAAAGAAATACTAAAAGCAAGTGCAAAGACAAAGTACAGTCTTACATAGGTGCATGGGGATCTCCAACACGTTCTTTGTTAGGATAATCAACAAATTGTGATGTCTTTTGTGAATATATATTTAGTAGGCTGACATAGTCAGTGGCTTGTACAGGTAATGTGGTCACTCGAGTTGTCACTGATTCTGTACCTTGCCTATTTGAAGGACTCTCAAGCTATAAAAAAAATAACAACAAAAAAATAGAGGCTTAAAAACTCAAGCTTAATAAATAGATTAAGATAAACGGTGCACAAGGTCTAATATGGCTGCAAGATCTGTCAGCATTTTGAAATATTTAAGAAATCCCAAGTTTGCATTAACAGAGTTCCCTGTGGCAAAGGACATCCATCCCAACCTAGAATTATTACATTTTGAATTCCCAAAGAAATCTATTGCACCCGTGTCTTTAACAACCATGTTTCTTCTCACCTCTTCTGAGAGAAGAGAGAAAACACCTGTGAAATGTCTCATAAAAAAAAAAAACAAAAACAAACAAACACAAAAAAACCCCACAACCAGACTGCTGCCTGCAGAATTTTCTCACAACGTGACCAGAGCCAGAACAGGGTTGGCAGCAGGATGCTGCTCATGTTGCCATTAGCAAGGGCTGCAAATGCTCCTGTACATGTAGAAGAAGGGAAAGCAGGATTTGCAGCTGTCTCATGATTAGGCAGCATTCATAATCTATTAGCAAACATGTAGCAATTGTGTTAGAGTAATGATGGTGACAGAGTAAAAAACAGATGGAAACAGATAAGGAAAGATTTCATTCAAAAGGTGCAAAGAAGCACTCAGAGTAAAAAGAAAAATAAGGAATGGCTGTCACAAAATACATGGCAGAAATCAGAGGAGGAAAAATCAAACCTCAACTAAATCAAGGAAGGATAAAGAGTATAGAATCAGTTATACAAAGAACATAATGCCAAGGAAACAGACAAATCAGATCAAGTGGAAGTAAGAAATTTTATGAGCAAAGTGGCAACAGACACACCAAACAACACCCTATGAATGTTTCAAAGATGTTGAATTACTAAACAGTTGTCAAGAGGAAGAAGGAACACTGTCCACTCTGGATATACCAAGGCAGCTTGACATCCTCCTATAAGAGTAGAAGAGGAAGCACTATTGATATTACATATCAATATCACTCTGTAGTGGAACAAGGAATACAGTTCAGTGGTAAAAAGTAGAAAAGAACCAAGAAAGACAGAACAAAGACAACACAGATTCTTCCAAATTAAAGAAAACAATATTTTGTTGGCTACTTTTAAACATTCATCTTCAACCTTTACTAGTGAAAAAAAAAAATCATACAGTTTACTAACCTCTTCCTGAATCATTTCCCAGGTTTTTTTGGCTGCTACTGCTTTTGCTTCCTTCTTATTTTTACCAGTGCCTGTACCATATTTCTTGTTGTCTATTTTAACCACAACTGTGAACCTGCAATGACAAAAACTTTTCTAAAATATTGCTGCATTTTGTCTCATATATACTTAATAACCTCAGATTCAAATGTCTATTTTCTATGAAGCACTGTGTAACTGCTCTTTAAAGGCAAAATTATTGACTTTTTAAAAGCAAAAGAATGCATAAGATCAGCATTGATACAGGTGAGGTTATGAAGTCCTAACACCAGGACACACCTCAGCACTGCAAAACTATATGGAGAAGAAAGATTAGCTAATCTTGGGTTTATGGATCCAGACATGACATTACATTCACCTGTGATACACTGCTATATATGCCATTTAGTAAGTGCAAAAAAGGCATCTGGTGCTTCATGAGACATTAATTTAAAGGCAGTTGCAAACAAAAAAAACCAAACAAAAATAACCCAGTCCTGTCCTTCCACCCTTAATTGCTGATCCCTTCCCCTTCTGTTGCACAACTGAGCACACACTGCTACCCACAGAGCAACTCTGTGAGCCACAACAGGGCTCAGGATGCAGCTCAGGATTGACTGTATCTGGTCTGGCTAGGATGGAGTTAACTTACTTCAAAGCAGCTGCTATGGTGCTACCTGGAGGATTTGGGACTAAAACAGTGTTGATCACACAACAAACATTTTACCTATTGCTGAGCAGTGTTTGCATAGCATCAAAGCTTTTTCTCTGGCCTCCCAGCAAGTAGGATAAGAGTGTGTGAGAAGTTGGGGAAGGACACAGCCAGGGAAGCTGGGCAGGGAAATATTCCATGCTGTACAGCATTGCACTCAGCAATAAAGACCGGGAGAATAAGGTGGAAGAGGTACATTTGTGGTTATTAATGTTTGTCTTCCCAAGTAGCCAGTGGGAAATTGTGAGCAAATTCCTTCTTTTGCTTTGGTTGCACACACAACTTTGCTTTGTTTATTAAACTGTCTTTATCTTGATCCCCAAGTTTTTCTCCCTTTCACCCTTCTGCTTCTCTCCCACATCCCAGCAGGAGGAAGTGAGTGAGTGGCTGCCTGGGGGTTTCACTGCCACCTGGGGTCAACCCACCATGGTGACCTAATAACTAATGGTTGGTTTTCGGTCAAATCAGTTCTTACCCAGATCTGACTTGACCTGCAGCTGCAAAAATCCCTCATGTTTCTGCTACTGCCTTTGCACAAAAGGCAACAGAGGAGAACACAACAATTAGACTCCTGCTTTTGGCAGTAGTGAAAACTTGTATCATATTAAAGTGACCATTATTATAACCTCAGGGTACATCTGTGTACTTCATTCAGATTGCAGCAGAGAATGCAAATACACAAGCTCACAGTCAACAAGATATATCTAGACTGGTGGGTTTTTTTCTGTGAATCTAACACCATGAGTTTCTCTGTGGGACAATTTGTCTCCAATAATGGAATGACTTCAGGAAAATCACTTCTTTCATCATTCCAACTTCACTCTCCACTTCCCTTTACTAAAATACTTGGGTGGAAAAAAATGCAGATGTAGACTAGTGCTTGCAGCCATTGTGTAAGCAAATCTTAAGGAGAGATCTTAAGGAGAGACCTTAAGGAGCTAAAACAGTAGGACAAGGCACACCACAGTGTGCCACATACTCTACACATAGGACATAGCATACAAAAAAAAAAAGCATGAAAGAAAGATCATTCCTTGGCAAAGTGTTTGTTACACAATCCACATCCAAGCACTGAATAGCATGTCATAGTGTGCTATTCATGTCAAGACATGCTATGACTTGACATCCAAAATTCACTGTTTAAGTATCCTAAGTCTCAGTGATTCATGAGTTAATTATCTGATTTGAGGATTATCTGAATGAATGTCACATGAGTTGGTCCCAAATGTACAGTCAGGCTTACCCACCATGGCACTAAGTTAAAAAGCACTGCCCAGACTTCATAGGTTTAGGCAGGACTGGCCTAGCTGTCCACATCCAGCCCAAGAAAACTCACAGCCACTGAGAACTGTGAGAGAGCCACCCTGGGCTCTCTCAACTGTCTTGTATTCAGCACTGACCCCACCAGACATAGCAGATACCACTGTCGCACCTCATATCACTTACAGATATATAATTCAATCCATTCTGCTGTATCTTTGTGAATGTAGCAGAATACATAGGAAAAAAAATGAAAATGGGTAAAGTTAAAATGTGTGTCAATTCTGTTAGTACCATGCCATCACTTTGGATGCACAAAGATACAGCAGTGTGACCACGGCTGTGGCTATTACTGTGCTGAGGGTTACTGTTTCAAATTACATGGGCCACATGAGGGAAAAAATAAAATAACTGATTAACACTTAAGACACAAATAATACTTACTAATTTATTCTTGGACTATGGTCAGGTCTAAGAATAAGTCAGCACTGACAGTGCTGGCTGGCAAAATATTATGGGAAACATACTAATTATTAGCATAAGGCTTGCTTCATGCAAACTAGCAGAAACAAATAAAAAATTCACACAAGGAAAAAGCAAAGATGTTGGATATATGTTTTCTCTGACAAGGGAAAAAAACAGGAAAACACTGTATTTGTGTTCAAAATTAAAACATATTCCATGACCTGGAATCATATCTAGAAGTAAAACAGCTTAAGCAAAAGACTCTTCTCTTGTAACAGACATTCAAAAACTATTTACACACAAACCATGTTGGTGCCAAATCAATGAAGTTGTTATACCCAACTTTTACAGTTAGAAATTATCATAAATAATAAGTAATTTCCATGCTTCATAGAACTAAATAAACATTGAAACACTTAAGTTAATAGAGATCATAAACTGATATACTTGCTGCAACCCATCCAAACCACGTGCCAGATTTATAACACACAGAGTTATCAGGAAGTGGTGCACTACTTCTGCACCTACTTCTGATGGGGTATAATCATCCCTACCCACCTACCTCTCAATTTATGGTTTGAACCAGCTCTATTGCCACCTATACACTTTCAGCACATTAGCTTTCATGATTGCAAGCTTTACTGAGCTTGTTCATTGCAGGAAGACTCCTGATCTTTATAGCCATTTGCAGTGAACTTACTCAGGATCATGCGATGGGCCAGTCATCTTCACATCCTCATAAACCAGAGTAGTATTATGTGTCTGACAGTAATTGTTGAGCTTGCCCATACACTCACGTTCCATTTTGACACAATCTCAAACAGGTTCTGCAAAGCAAGATTCAAAGATGTGTCTGTGCCTCCTGACAGAGTGTTGAGACAGCCCCTAAACGTGGCAGATCACTGCTGTGGTATCAAATGGAAAATTGGTCACAGCAACATAACGTTCATAGAAAACTATTTCGAATTCAAGTGGTTAATCCGCAACTGTTTTTTAAGATTTACTACTTGGAATAGTAGATTTAGAAAGCAGAACAAAGAGTTGAGTAGTTACGTAAGATTTCTCAGCAGATTTCTTGGTGAGAAAAGGCTGAATCATCCACCGAATTCTGGCGGGAAAGGAGAATAAAAATCAGTAACGTTTCTCCAGTTAGACCCGATTCCTTCAGAGGGGAAACAAGAGGCATTTTAACATACGCTTTCAGGCTCAGTGATACATACCGAAGATGAATCCAGTCTCCCAGCCCCGCCGCTTGCGCAGAGGTGCGCGCAGGTGGCCTCCGCGGGCCCGGACGAATCCCCTGGCCTCTCCGCCGTTCCCTTCTGGCTTCGGCAGACGCGCCGGGTTCTGCCGGAGCTCTCGCCGCCGGTACGGCACGGCACAACGGGACTGGAGGGCCCGCTGGCGCCTCCCCAGTTTCGTTTCCCGCAGCACTGCCCACCCCGGTTGGAAGTGAAAGCGAAAGGGCAGGAATCAGCCCCGGATGCGGTGCGGCGGGCGGTGCCGAGGCGGGAGCCCCGGAAAGCGGGAGCCCCGGAACCCGGAAAGCGGGAGCCCCGGAAAGCGGGAGCCCCGGAAAGCGGGAGCCCCGGAAAGCGGGAGCCCCGGAAAGCGGGAGCCCCGGAAAGCGGGAGCCCCGGAAAGCGGGAGCCCCGGAAAGCGGGAGCCCCGGAAAGCGGGAGCCCCGGAAAGCGGGAGCCCGGTCATAGAATCATAGAACAGTTAAAGCTAGAAGAGACCTTGAAGATCATCGAGTCCAGCTTTCATCCTAGCCCTATCAATCTGTTACACGATGCCCCCCAGTGCAACATCCACCCGTCTCTTAAACACCTCCAGGGATGGTGACTCAACCACCTCCCTGGGCAGCCTGTCCTGAACCTCCCCTGGTGCAACTTGCATCCATTTCCTCTCATCCTATCACTCTCCACTAGAGAGAACAGACCAGTCCCTACCTCTCTAAATCTCCCTTCAGGTAGTTATAGAGAGCAATGAGGTCTCCCCTTAACCTTCTCTTTTCCAGGCTACATAGTCCCAGATCCCTCAGTCTTTCCTCATAAGGCTTATGTTCTAAGCCCTTTACCAGCTTGGTAGCCTCTGTACCCTCTCCAGCACCAAAATGTTCCTCTTGTAGCGAGGCCCAAAACTGGATGCAGTACTTGAAGTGAAGCCTCACCAAAGCTGAGTAAAGGGGCATGATCATCTACCTGCTCCTGCTGACAACACTGGTCCTGATACAGGCCAAGATGCTGTTGGCCGCCTTAGCTACCTGGCACACTGCTGGCTAAAGTTCAGCCGGCTGTCAGTCAACACCTCCAGGTCCCTCTGTGCCTGGCAGCTCACTAGCCACTCCTCCCCAAGCCTTTAGCGCTGCTGGGGGTTGTTATGGCCAAAGTGCAGGACCTGGCATTTGGCCTTANGTGTGTGCTCATCCAAGCCAAGAGCAGTTAATTTCTCTAGGAGAATGCTGTGAGCAACTGTGTCAAATGCTTTACTAAAATCAAGATAAATAACGTCCACAACCTTTCTGTCATCCAGCAAGTGGGTCACCCAGTCATACCTGGCCCTGTTGCAGTGCCACAGGGGTCCACGCTCTGCCCGCTCTGCCGGGTGGGATCTGCGGCACCTGCTCCGCTCACCTCACTGGAAATGAGGGTGCAGGGAAAAGGGGCTGCTTCCAGAGGTGTGGCACACACCTGCCCTGGGACTCACTGGCATTTGAACCTGACTAGCTGTTACAAATGATACAGGGCAGTGATAGTAAACCACATGTTAGAGCTCATCTGCACAGACAGGGCTAATGCATCCAGCTGGTCCCAAATGCATCCAAATACGTTTTTTTAGTAGCCCCTTTTACTATCTGGTCAACACTCATATCCCTTACAAAGGGTGACAAAGTTAACTAGACCAGCAAATGTTCTTAGTGTTCATCCCAGTACCCCACTACTCTGCAATACTGAAATGTTCTCAACCTCAGGAACTTCCCAAAAACATGAATTCCAAACCATAGTTAGGGGACCTAACAAAAACTATTTCCTTTTCTACATTATGAATTTTCAATTCAGTGGCTAACCTTTCAGTTGAATATTATTTTATTGTATTCCATTTTACTGCAATTTTCCTGTAAGTTTTTCCTCAGCCCTTAAACATCGTCTTCTCCCTTCTGTGTCAACTCTTTAATGAGGTGATCAGTAAAAACAAGTCATTCCAAATGAAACTGTATCACTAACGTAAATAAAGAGAAAAACCACCATACTTTTTTAGATGTTATTTCATCACACTCCTCCTGTATTCATAAGGGCTCAAGTCACCAAGGTGGTCTCCCACTTTTTAGAGACCATGTCAAAGTGAACATACTGAATTCAGAGAAGTTTCAAAGTGCAACTTAAGCATTTCCACAGCCTTGATTGTCTGCGTTTACCAGAACTAAAATGCTGTTGTCAATCCACTCAGACCTCTTCAAATTTCTCACTGTTCTGTTTGGTCTCAGCCAACAAATAACTTTCTCCAACATGAGAACCATTCTTATCTCTCATTGTCTAACCCTTCTTTAAACTTAAAATGTGTTAGGAATATCACTGAACATAAAGACACTTCATAGTAAATATCTTACTAGTATGAAGAAAAAAATCAGCCACAACATTAATATTATGGAGAAGGAAAGAAAATTAATTTCCAAGATTAATTTCCAGAGGCAGATGTGTTTCACTGTGTGCAATCAACACCTACTCCTCATCACCCAGATACATAACCTATTGGACTGTGCTTTGATTCCTATCTCCAGCAAGATCTCTGTCCAGCAGAAGCCAGACAGCTGTACAGGAGAGAAGGAAAATAGCAGAAAGCTTTAGGTTTCATCCTTGGTATGAGGAAATGACTTGGGCACCCTCTGGCACCCAGGAAGCACACCTACTCTTTCACAGCACCAACACAATCAACAAGGAACCCTTTCAGATGCCAGTGTGGATGGAGTGAAAAAAAATCAGAGTTCAAAATGTTAAACTTCTAAGTATAATCATCTTACAGAAAAACGGTGAAAAATTGTGGTATGAGTCATCTAATTCACAAATCATTATTTCCACTTGTATAGACAAAACTAGTTTTCTTTGAAATGTTAATGACATCCTTCCTTGTTAAAACCCACCTATAGCAACTCCAAATTTGATGTATAAACCTCATTCTTACATTACCACTACCAGAATGTGTACTACACCTCATGTTTCAACTTGGCTCCTACTTCGGTATTGTGATTGCGGCTCTTTTCCTGGCTCTGAGCTTCTGTGAGGCATTTCTAGCCTCAGACAAGTCTGCAGAAAGAATGTTCTGTGCATGCCTGAAGGTATAAGATTGCACATAGATCACACATGCTCAAATGCTGATCGAAAATGATGTCATGAGGAGCCTTATTTGCTAACCATAGGGTTCATAAAAATACAACATGGTAAATAGCTGGTTAAAATTACAATGTAAAAGTGACTTTTACAAGTACACACAAATGTAAATTTTACAACTGCATTCCTACTCTGAAGTAAATGCAAGTTTTCTACACACAAAAGTTGATGAGAAAAAATAAGTTTAAAAAATAATCTACGATTTAACTGCTTTAATTCTGTATCTGAAAGCATCGAGTAAATATATATATCTTATAAAACCTTTAAGGACATTCATTTTCTAATTGGGACCTACGTGGCGAACACTCAAAGAAAGCACAAAGACTATTTCTATGTAAATTTACCTTTTCTGAAAGTTACACATTTCATAGGATCCACTGCCCACTGATTGGGATATAGGGCTGTCTGAAACAGAAACTGTCTTCTTAAGTGGAAAGAAGCCTAGAAATTCAGCTGGTTTTAACTACTTTTCTGTAGAAATTCTGAAAAACAGTAATTCAGCAGTTAGACATGCATGAAATCCACATGCTTAACACCCTTTTTGTTTTATCGAAGTACCACATTTTATTTCCAGTAAATTAGAGCAATTATATTAAAACTCATTCTATTCCTTAACTACAGGATCCTTAGTCATGTCCGTTTCTTCTCAGAATCCCTCCTGCTCCTTCACCACTGCCTGCTTCCTGTTGTTTTATTTGCCATGCACCAAGCTCTTTGGCACAATTTTTTTGGCCTTCTGTGTGTCCCAAGACCTTTTATCAGCAGAGGAGATTGCTATCAAAGGTGCAGTTTTTAAAAATGAAAGTGGCTTAGAGTGAACTTCCAGTTTCTCTCACAAGATAAAAAGTTTCCTCCAGCTTTGTGAATTGCATTTAATTATCAATGTCTAATCGACATATTAGCAGTATTAACAGAAATAAAAAAAATAAAATATGCTTGCTGGCTGATTAAAAATAAAATACTGTGTTTATCACAACGTTATCAAAAAACAATAGGAATAATACTTGAGCAGTCAAGCCTGCTGTTAAATGTCACTCTGAGGAAAATGATCTAAACAGCATACACCTGTAAAACTTGTTCTAGCATGCCTTTCAGGCCTTCATCTGAACACCTTTCAGATTCGTTTGCTCAAGAAAACACTGACCTTTGAAATTTCAAGTATTCTAATACTTGGTTTCACAAATACGGAAGCATTGGAGTCATTGCCTTTGACCTTATCACGAACAAACTGTCTTGGTGCTGTGGATGGACAGAGGCTTGCCTTGGCCACAGGTGACTTTGCAGGAGGACGCGCTCCAGAAGGTGACAGCAGAGCCAAGAAAGAGGTCGTGCTTGCACACCGAATTGAACCGAATCTCTTGCGTGTGCCTTCTCCTCCACCTCGGCTGTGCACGTCCCTCCTCACCAACGCCTGTTCGAGGGTTGCTCTGGAGTACAAACCCACGAACTTTGCCACTTCTGGGCGCCACGCAGCGATACCGTGAAGAAAACTGATTGGAAACATTCTATAAAGGTGATTAAGAGAGTTCACAAGCCGTGGTCAAGACGGCAATAAAGCAAAGAGCCCCACGTACAGCACAGGGAGCGGCGGCGGAGCGAGTCTGCTGACAAGGAGCGGGCGGGAAAGCCGCAAGGACAGCCGTGCCCTCGCTCCCGGGTGAAAACCCTGTCACGCTACAGTTGTCCCCTAGCAGCCTTTCAATAGATGTTTTCAAATCAGATGCCAGCTCTCAGTTGCCTCACCCAGAAAAATTGCGAAAAACAAATAAGAAAACAAAACTAAACCACGACACAAGCCCATACCCACAGAAGCAGCCCCATGTCCCGCCGCTTTCTACACACCTCGCTCCCGCTCACCCCTCCCTCCGCAGACACCTGCAGTCCCTTCCTCCTCCTCCTCCTCCTCCTCCTCCTTCTCCCCAGCTCAGCAGAAGCCTTCGCCACGGCTCCCGCTCCCCTCCCACGGCCGGAACGGTGAGAGACTTGCAAGGCACTGGTGGTTCCCAGTGGCCGCCAGGCACAGGAGCTCCCCAACACAAGCTCCCCCCGCCCAGAAGACCGGGGCGAGCTGCCCTCACAGCCCTACTCTACGACTCCGCGTGATTTGCATCCTCCTCTTCCAAGAGGGCACGCTGAGCTCCACCCACAGCCCAGCACACCCCAGGGAGCGTGTTTTACGGGGCGGAGAGAGTGGATAATCGATCCACCTCTCGTTGCCTCACGGACGTGACGCGCAAACCTGCGCCAAGGATAGACCCCGCCCAGCGCCGGCGAGAGGCGGGACCGGTCACCCCCGTCCCGCTGTGCCCCGGTACGCGCGGCTCTGGCGACGTTTGGTGCACTCCCCTCCGCCGTTAGAGCGGGGCGGCTCTCGCGAGAGGCGGTGCCATGGGGGTGCACGGCGTCAAGGCAGTGTTCTTCGACCTGGACAACACCCTGGTCGACACGGCAGCGGCCGGGCGGCGCGCCATCGAGGAGGTAGTACCCCTTGTTCCCTCATGGCTTTGCGGTCACGGGCCCTCCCGGCCTAGCGGCCGCGGCGCCACATCTCTCCCGCTTCCCTCCCCGCTGGCCATGGCACCGGCACGCAACCCGAGGCCTCTCGGGGGGCCATTAAGGGACGCTGTGCGCTTCTGGGAGTGAGGGGGGTGCGCGGCGTCAGGCGTCCCTGCGTGTGGTGCGCTGATGGGGGACACTTGTCTCTTAAAGGTGATAAACGCCCTGCAGTCAAAGCACCACTACAGTGAGGGAGAAGCTCGTGTCATTTGCGATAAGGTCCAGGCCAAGCTGCTCAAGGAGTGTCACGATCCCTCCAAGATGTGCATCACCGACCTGCGGATCTCGCACTGGGAGGAAGCGATCCAAGAGACGATCGGGGGGGAGGTGAATCGAAACCTGGCCGCCGAGTGCTATTTCCTGTGGAAAACGACCCGGCTCCAGCACCTCACGCTGGCCGAGGACACGCGGGGCATGCTCACCGAGCTGCGGAAAGGGTTCCGCTTGCTGCTTCTGACGAACGGCGACAAACAGACACAGAGGGAGAAGATCGAAGCCTGTGCCTGTCAACCCTACTTCGATGCCATTGTTGTGGGAGGAGAGCAGAAAGAAGAGAAACCAGCGCCATCCATATTCCATTACTGTTGCGATCTCCTGGGGGTGCAGCCCACAGAGTGTGTTATGGTTGGTGACTCTCTAGATACAGATATTCAAGGAGGCCTCAATGCTGGCTTGAAAGCAACTGTCTGGTTAAACAAAGCAATGACTACCCCAGTAGATATCTCCCCAGTACCTCATTATATTATTTCTTCTGTTCTGGATCTTCCAGCAGTTTTACAGAAGATAGGACACAAAATTAATGCTAAGTTAGGAGCTGACCATATGGCTAGTAATAATAATGAAGCACATTGATGGTTCCAGCATACAATCAGAGATGTGCTGAGCTGTTAGGTGACTCATGCTCTTTTAAATAAGAGCACAGTTGTCAGTGAAAACAGGATGAAAGCAAAGAATTAGATTCATTTAAAAGATACAAGTGCAGTTTTAAAACAACTGCCTCTGTCTGGAAATTATTTTGACAGACTGTGGCTAAAGTCTTTCTGTCTCTGACCTAAGTTGCCAGTCTCTTGTTTTTATAGTGGAAAAGAACATTTGAATGTTTTGATCTTTCACATGCTTTGCTGACTTGTAAGTTTGGCAGAAGCTTCAGTTCAAACCTTGTTTGCAGTGTGTAAAAGAAGGTGAAAAAGAGTGTGGTACGGTCAGGTAACAGTTAATCTGCAGTTCATCTCAGGAACTGGAGTGAATTCTGCTATTTCTAAAATCAGAGTTTATTGACAGAATTTATTATGTATCAGACTGTTAGAAAATGCTCTATTTTTGATCTTTTTTTCCAAGTTTTTAGGTTTTAGATCTTTTTTCAGACTTTGCAGTGGCTTTTATGGAATCTGTACCTCTTGTCAGAAGTACTTAAATGTACATTAAAAATTTGCAATTGTATAGGGGACCATTTATCAGAGGGACTTTATGGATGAGTTTTCATTTAATGTTATCTTGGTGCTCATGCTGATACGCAGTATACTTGTAATTCAGATTATGATTTTTGTTGGAATATAATTGATAAAATGGATATTTTCAGTGGTCTTACTGTACTGTCAGACTTTTTAAAAGCTAATATTATTATTCTGTCTGATTTTATTAATGAATTTTGATCAGACATTTTGGAGAAAGTGGTTTTAGTCTTGCTCAGGTGTATGACTAAAATTCAACTGCAGAATCAGTGCTTTTTTTGACTGTTTTGATAGCACTGCTATAAAATCCCTCCTTACTCCGGTGTCTACATGTATTTCATGTGATATACTCTGGAGAAAATATGAGCTAGTTTTTTGTAAATGGCTTTCATGACTCTCTTCCAGAAAATTGGGAAATTATGTTATATGTATTACAATACTGTGTAAACTTTATAATGTGTATGTGCTATTTCCATTAAATGCAGGAGATGGCTCTCTAAAAAAACACTACAATTTCTCTTTCCTAGATCATTATCGTAATAATTTATTTTTCTGCACTTCATATTCTTACTGCATAACAGGGATGTATTCATATATTAAATGGAAATGTAAACACTTGTTGGAAAACCTGTGTCTTTCAGAACCTATTTGAGATATATATATATATATAAATATTGGGCACATGTGAGGAATCAAATTTTATATTTTAGAGTAAATCCATGACAAACCTTTTGAAAACAGGGATATCAAGGTACTAGCAGAAGAGTGTCTGGCATGTGGGCAGCACTAAATTATCAGCAAAAAGTATAGAAACCTACCAGAAGAGGGGTGTGTAGAAGGAATCCTATATACAAGAAAGGTTCCTTTCTCTACCTTGACATGAAGTTGAGTTAATGTAGTTAAGTCTTGCATAGGGTGACAGATTTAGTTTAGAAGATGCTATTACTGATCTGGGTTAAATTATTTGGCAAAACCTTGAGGATGCATCAAAATATGTTGCTCCTACACTGAGGGGAAAAAAATACATCAAAGTTTGAACCTCTTTCAATTCAGTTGTCCCTTAAACATGTAAAGCAGTCAAAGTTCTTCATGTTATCTAGCCAAGAAGTTTGAGACATCAGGATCAATTAAAAGAGCAGAAGTAGACCCCACCTGTACCTTTGAGGAAAGGGGCATATGCTCATCATCATGGCTAGGCTTCANAGAGTCGTAGGTGGTGCTTCGGAACCATATAAAAGAGTAGACAACATAATGGCTTTAGAAACACTGAGCTTTGGACTTTTCTTCAAGTGTTTATTTTGCCAGACTCTTGGATAGAGTTTTCCCAAAGCACTCTATGCCTTTGCTAGCCTATTGTCTATCTCTCTGCCAATCTTACCATCCGAGGAGATGAGGCTGCCTAGGTAGTTAAACTGTTGGACTGATTTAAGTTCTGAATCACCAATGAAGATATGGGGATGGTGAAATATGCTTATAGGTATATGCTAAAACGATCCAATTACAGTGGTATAGTAAGTTGCCACATGTACCATGAGCCCGTGAGATTGACTGGACACACCTTTGTTATTCAAGTGAGAGACCTACATTAAGATTTTGGTTTGCATTTGGAAGAGCATGAAAACAGTCACTGGTTTTAGCCAATTAGTAAAATGTGGATAATAACATTCCTTATAACCAAGGAGAAAGAAAAAAATCATTGAGCCTATAAGGAATAATTCTGTTTAAAAATAGCAATGTATCCAAAAGGTTAGATGGATCCCTGAAAAGATAATGTATTTCAAGTGATCTGTTTTAATGCTGTCTGATACAAAAGTAACATCTTTATTTACAACAGCATCCCAAAGGAGCTGCAGTGTAACTCTGCAGTGTTCACACTGCCTCAGCCTGATAGAACTTGGGTCTGAAGACGGTTTCTGATACAGCTGAGATTTAAATTAACAAATAGTAATAATTCACGATTCTGTCTATGAGCTTGAAGATTATATATACACCAGGTTCTCTCTTTTCTATTATAAGCTGATGCTCATATTCTCTTGGCACTGCATCATTCTGAAGTGGGATGCTAAGCCTCCTTACTATATAAAGGGTCTCTTGTTTTAGAAGAGACTGTTCTTTGTTTTGCGTGTGGCCAGCTGTTTTCTTAAATCTAGAAATCTATGAAGAACCACTGTCACTGAACACTCAGGTGATGGTGTGGTCTGTAGAGGCCATATCCAAGTGTATTTTTTCCATTGCTGAGTACTGTACCAGTCACAGGACACTGACTGCCAGTGTCCAGACAGGGCAACAGCAGAATGATACTTCTATAAAACAAGAAGGAGCAATAGAAAAGATTTCTCTGTCTAGGGATCTTCTTAGAAGTGGTTACCCAATAAGGTGGATTGGCTATCTGGAGTATCTATGAATACTGAAGATGTTTTTCTTGGATGGAGCTTTTATAGAAAGCCTAGTGAAAAAACTGTTTAATGAAATGGAGTAATTATCATACCAGAAGCAGGAACAGATCAATAAAACAGTCTATATTCGGTTCCAGTTAAGTTCTGGTTTTGCTTAGTGTTATGCTCTATTAGCTAAATTGTCTAGTTTAATTTCTGTTGCTGAAACACACTAAATAAGAAGTGGAAAAAGAAAATCCATCTCTGTTTTTTCCCTTTTTCTCCCAGATAGATATTACCTCCTGAGGTTAATCTACAATAACTTTGACTTTAGTGAAACAATAGTTTAATACCAACTGTTATTTCATTCTTGATTTAAAGTAACCCACATACTAGTCTAATAAAAGTAGTTTGTTTCATTCTCTGTATTACTCTGGATAACTATTGGTGACCAGGTACCCTCACCTGTGTGTGACTTAGGAGAGGGAAAGTGGGGGATTGCTCACCTCATGGCACTCTCAGCTGCAGAAAACCAAGTTTGTCCCCAGACACTTTTCCACTGGATAATGAAACAAAATGTCCATCTTCTGGACCTGTGGAGATAGATAGAGAGAGGTAGAAAGGTTCTCAAAGGTAGTCTAGATGAGGATAGGCTGTTAAACTGAGCTGTCTGAAGTATCTGCAGAGCACAGCATCTCTGTTCTTGTTGAGGAAGCCTTGCGTGTGTGTGAGGCATTAAACTGGACAGTGACAATCTCGCAGACAAGGCAATTTTTTTAGGCACTTGCCACAAAGTTGGAGTTCTTAGAAGGTGGCCTGAGTGTTTTTTACAGGAGATAAGTATCTTTCATTGGAACAGGCTGCCCAGGGAAGTGGTGGAGTCACTGTCCCTGGAGGTGTTTAAAAAATGTAGATGATGGTGATAGATAGATGGGTGGACTTGATGATCTTAGAGGTCTCTTCCAACCTTCATGAAAAAATAAAATGAATTAAAAAATTTAAAATACTAAGTCAGTGCAGAGAAATAAGATGTTTGGATGGGGTAAAAGCTAAAGGTTTTAATCTTTCCTAAAATACAGGCAATAGACAACTAACTTCCCATGCTTCAGCTAACCTGAGCCACTATTTGTCTTTTCCTCTGAAGCTTGTTACTTGATAACATCAGTAACAGGGCTATGAACTGAAGTCGTCTGATCCATCACAGCAATTTCTCTTACTCACATACCTAGTGATTCTTTATTCAACTCCAGCTCTAAATTTGGGCATTTTTACTCCCAAGTTATCTCAAGGCCTTTAAGCAAAATTTTAAATCCTGCCTTAATTCTATACTAACAAAACTCATCATCTGGACATCACTAAAACATGTTGAGAAGTACAACAAATGGAAATGCAATGTATCTCTGCTGTATGTAGTGGTATACTGTTCTTTTGTGCACAGCTTTTACTCTCAGCCTTGCAGTGTGATTGTCTCCATTATAACTCACTTTCTAGATCACCCTGTGCACATACAAGAGACATAACAATGCAGAGATGATGTCAGCTCTGTCTAAAGCAAAACTGCAGCTTTCTGCCTATGTTGCAAGGGACCTAGGCACAGAGGATCACGTTTCCTGCTCCATATAGCATATTTAACCTTTTATTCCATCTACTGAAAACAGGGTTGCATGAGAGCCACCTGCTGAACAGCCCTTAAATGCAGAAGAAAGGTGCATTTAAAAAAACCATGAAATTAAATTACGGTGCTTTCAGTCTTTTTGAAGTGTAAGCTATGCTTCTCAAGTCAACCAAGGACCAGATGATAATTTTGCATAGGGTCTAATTTAACATAGGAAAACATTGCCTATGTATGAAGTCAAACTTCACACATTTAAGTAAGCTTTGTATGCTCATTTCTGTAAGATCACCTGCAAGTGACTTCTGCCTTCCACTTCTCCCTCAGCTAATTGATCTCCATCATCTATATCATCAGTTACATTTCAATATCTTTCTGAATCACAATGGTATCTAGCACTTGACATGAAGTATGCAGAGGATTGCAACAAAAAGTAATGGAAGAGAGCCAGCTTCTCTAGCAAGATCATGTTAAGCACCTAAGTTTAGTACCAGCTCCTTGGCAGCTGTGTGCTGCAAGCAAGTGGTTGAGCTGTATTTAATTTAAATGGCCTTTCCTTCAAAGAAACTTATATTCATATTACAGAGACTAGGAAATTTTATCAGTGTGAGGAAAAAAAGTCTCCAAACAAAACTCTCTTAGTCACCTACTAAGAGTTTATAAGGCACCTACCAAGGTTTATAAGGCAACTTTAAAAAACGAATCTAAGATACTTTTCTCCAAGTTTCAAAGTAAATGCTAATGATTAGTTGACTTAAAGTGAATGTTGTAAGGAAAGCAAAACACTACTCATCATTTCAGTGGTTTCCCAGTGTATTAATTCCATTCATCACTGGCTGTCATAATTTTTCTACTACATTCAGGAACAAATATCACACAGATAATCCAACTTCTTTATATTTTAGAAATTACATTACTAGGCAACATGGAAGAAACTATTTATGTAGCTTCAACTACATTTTGATATACATTTTACTTAAAGTAGTTAATGTATTAATGCACATTTTTAAGTCCTCTTCTGTATTTTGCAGTGGAAATGTTTATTTTGCTATGCCATCAGTACTGCAAAAATGCAGCAAAATACAGGGCCAGTAAGGTACAGAGATGTATCTGAGTATTTATGACTGTGAACATCTAAGAGCTATGCTTGGGATCAAGAATTTAGGAAAATTTGTGTACTACTCAGTGATTCTAGGAAGTCACTTAGATTGGTTATGGCTCAGTTTCCTCAGAAACAAAAATGGAAAGCATGAAGATGAAGTGGAGAGCATTTCAAATCCTCTTGCTTTCCAGTCAAGATCCAGCCTGGTGAGCATCAGATGAGCAAATTGTTATTTGTTTGTGTTGTTGCTGAGTCTGCTCAATGGTACTGCAGAAGTGAGAAGACCATTTTCCCTGGGCAGTGACCAGCATAAGAGAAAAGTCCAGCTGGAAGTGAAATCATTACGTGTCAAAATACATCAACTACCCAAACACCTATTTTATTACTGCTTCTGCTATGCAAGTATCAAGAAGCACAATAAATTCTCTTTTATTCTTTTAATCATTTAGACCACCAAGTCCCCTCGAAGTTACTGTGCTGTTTCCATCAGAACACTGATGTGCTGTAGGTCTGTCTGTCTGATAAAGCCAGGCTTAACTGTTCTCATTTGTGCTACTGGTTGGGTGGTCTTTGCTGTTAATGATGCAGCCTGTTAAATCTCACTGGGGTTAGGATTTATCAGGAAGTCTGCAGTGGATGGACTGACAGCCTTTGTTTTCCAAACTGTTGATGCCTTCCATTGTGTTTTGTTTCAGACATTTAAATGAGAAGGATCCTGAATGTTCTAAGTCCCTTTTTTCCTTTCAGGAAGAAAATGCACAAACAGCTTGTTTGTATTACTTTCAGTAAATGTAACTGGGTGAAAATACTTCCTTTTGCTTCCATCTCTCTCATCTGAAAGTATTTTAACAGGTACCTAATATCTTGATGTCTAAACTACTGTGATATAGTCATTATCCTGTTACTTTGTGAAACATTATATGTCCTTTTTAAAAACAGCCAGTGGTTCATCTCACTATTGTATTATTATAGTTTCACACTGTATTTCTATGCTATCTCAAAATAAAAACAAACCCCTACTTTAGAGATATTTTACTTTGAGGTAAATCTACCTAGTTAACAATTTCTTTCTATTTTATTTTGAATACTGTGTCCATTGTTTAATAATGTTCTACCCACCCAAACCACTTCCACTTTGTTTTACTCTCTCTGTAGAGTAGAAGTGTTTGTGCATATTTTCAGGGTGAGCAGCATGCAATAGATGTATGCAAAATGCAGAGAAAACAACCCTTTGGCTTCTAATAGCCTCTGTGTTAGGATTTGCATTCCTAACATTTTGCAGGACTTGGCAGTTTTTAGGTTGACTTAACAGCCTTCTCTCTGCAGCTTAGGTTCTGTTACCAGGGAATGATAAGGAAAGAAGATGCTTTTGAATATTGCATAGTAATTTCTGTAATATGCTGCCTGGAAGAATTGTAATTGGCCTGAATTCTCCATATTTGTCACAGTACAACTGTTCATGCTGGAACAAAACATTTTAAAGATATNCTGGCCTGAATTCTCCATTTTTGTCACAGTACAACTGTTCAGGAATCAACAGGTTCATGCTGGAACAAAACATTTTAAAGATATTCATAAATAGTCCTCACTGATTTTCTATTTCTATTTTGTCTCATGAAGGGCCAGTGCTGGTTGAGGTTGTTTGCACTTGCTCTGAGGGTTTAATTCAGAAAACAGCTTGTTTTTTCCTTTTTTCAGATAAAGTGATGCCCTTAAGGAGTCATAATGCTGCTAAATAAGCTATCCTTTCCATACTAAAACATCCAAATGTATTTTAGGATAATTTGGGGGTTGCTAATTTAGGAGTGAAGAAAGAGAAAATTCAAGCTGAATAACAGAACCATTTCTTGATTACAAGGCATTAGTGTCTGGAGTAGAGTTGAAAAGAAACTCCTATCATTTAGGTATTTAAAAATAAACCAGTTTATTATACTCACAGTTGCTCATCTAAGTTTCTTAAAATCCCTTCTGAATTCTTATGTGATATAACTTTTAAAAGAAATCAATAACAACAACAATGCAATCAGTAGTCTGCTGGAGACTTCATTCTTGTTTTCAGTGTTTCCTCAGCAGGTGGCATTAGAGACTTGTTAGATGTAGATACAAACAGTTTTTGGTTGGTTGGGGTTTTTCTTGGGGTTTTTTCCTTCTGTTCTCCTTGATTTTTTTTTCCCCCACCACTGTTTCAAAATCAGAACATAACTGGTCCCCACAAATGAGGTCAGAGCAGTCTTTCTTTTCAGTTCACACTACTCTCCTGACATCATAAATTATGATGGGATTCTATTTTACTAGGCATTGTAAACATATATCACAAAATAGCCCTGCACAGAAGAGGTTTAGATCTAGGAGGATAGGTATTATCTTCAGCTATAAGGATCTGTGGCATAGTTTGCAAATTATACAACAGTCAGTAGAAAGGGCATGAGTAAGATCAGCAACAGGTATGTCATAACATCATAGTACCAAACAAAATCCAGTCTTCTAGGGTACTGATACATCATGCTCAGGCTCAATGTCATGTCTATCATCTAGGTGTTGGATTTCTTTAAGAGATAGGAACTTTTCTTCCCTGCAGCTGATGCTGCAGTGGCATCTTTATGATTTAAAAATTCTCCTGATGAGCTCCTCTTTCTATAATTAGACAACACACCAGCACTTTATTTCTATGATCTCATATAATTAAGCTGTTACCTGCCACTACATCATCTTTTCTCACTCTGTGGAGTTCTTGGCTTCATCCCCAGAGCAGCAATTCAGGCCATGCTTCTCAAGCTAGCAGGCACTTGAGTACGTGGGCTGATTTCCATTCACAAACCCAGTGAACACTGTGTTGAGCATCTCCCCCTGGCTAATGACTTGAATTTTGGCACTCAGTGTTTGCTTGAAGTCCCTGTGTGAAGAAGCCTTGAAAACAGGAATTTCTGCTGCATTTTTCCTCACTGTTCAGCAGGTGGCAATTGAGGCTCAGTTTTTAGCAGCACCAGCCCACAGGCTACAACAGTCCTGTGCCACTGCAGTAGCCCATCCAAGGGTAATGACAGTGACCCTAAGAGCAGAGAAGAACTGATCAACACCTGCAGTGGGCTTCTGCAGTTCAGAAACTTGTACCACAATGTATAGGGCTTACTCAGTGCATCTTGTGCAGAATATACTTGACACTCAGCTAGTATATGGCTGGTATATTGAGCAGGATGACTGCTCAATCCTTATACTGTGGGCCTCTGTGTGTGTTGCTGTTGAGCCATCTGCAGCTCCAGGGCTGCCAGATCCCCAGCAGCATGGCTGGCTCTGCTGCTACTGCTCCCAGTCAACTAGAGTAGGAATAGGTGTTAAAAATCTCCAGGGTTTGTCCTGATAGACTTTAGAAGATGACAAAGAGAACATACCCAGAGAGATAAAGAGTGATCCCAGGATGTCTCCATCTTAGCAGAGAGGGAATGAGACAGAAAACCAGAGTGCCTGGCTGATAGGCATCTCCACTTGGGGTGGAGATGAGGCTCACAACCAGATACATCTGGCCTTGGCCATTGAACATGAAGTAAAGCCTTCTCTTATGCTCTCCAAGACCAAAGACAACAACATGGTGGCAGAGTCTGTCCATAGAATGAGACTAAACAGTGCAGCATTGGGGCAGTTCAAAATCTTCACTTGCACTCAGCAGTTCTCCCCTGAGAGCACGGCTATGCAGGAGAAGTGTTGCTACAGTGAAGAACCTCAGACAAATAATTGTGAATTAGGGTACACACTCAAACCCCCTTATTTCTGCACTGGCTTCCTGTGTTCTAAAAGTACCTGGAATATTTTGGGGCTTTCTCAATAGGCCTAGTGTTAGAGAAGGTCTCTCTCCAGGTTAAGTACTATTACGAGATATTTGCACATAGAAAATGCCCTTGCAGAATCCCCAATAACTTTCCTTGATGCTTAGAAGGCAAGATGCTGCATTGCCTAAATGACTGTCTGTTTGACACAAATGTGGGGAATGCAATGATTTTAAAGGACCTTTGTGCCTTACTCATTACAGAATGACACAAAACTTTGATACTGAAAGTCTGGAAGAGTTAGCGTAAATGGTCTGAGCAGCTTTGACCACTGAGATTGTAAAAGACTGTGACACAAGAACAGCTAGGAATTAGGTGCCTCATGCCATATTTGCTACTGTCCTTCTCGTGCCCATTCAGCTCCTTTCTCTTGTCAGAATGTGTTTGTTAAGCTCCCTTTGGTGAGCAGTCTTACCAAAAGTTTCCACAGTGCCTAGCATAAAACAAGCCCGGAAGGTTGGCCAGTGCATCACACCCAACATAAGCACAGCTAGTAGTTGTTTTGTTTTAATGAATAATATTTCTTCATTATGCAATGAATAACAGATTTCCTAAAAGCTTCAGTGCTTTTCCATGCACCAAAGACAGCAAATTCAGAAGTGAAAAGGCCAAAATCCACCTGGCCTGCAGATTTCTACTGGTGATACCAAAGAAATAATTGATATTTGTCCTATTGTTACTTGCTGCTCTTTGGCTCAGACTCTGGTTTTGCTTTCACTGGGGTGGATAGACAAGAACTCCATTAAGAGCAAAGCATGCAAGACTAAAGTAAGTGATGGAAAGGTCTGGCCTGTTGCTTGTGAAGTAACTGCTACCACATGTAGGTAACATACATCTTAGGTCACATCTGTTGCCTCTCTGTAGCAAAGCAAAACAGGGGTGATGTCCCCTCCTACAGATCAAAGTCAGTGGGAATTCCCTTTGAGCAAAAGAAGCAGCTGTTACCTGTGAGAGGCTGAGGGATTATGTTTGCCTGGAATTTCCCAAGAAAAAACCTGTAGCTCATTTGGTATTTGTCTGCATGTGGCAGTCTGGTGTGCAGAAAATGAACAAGTGCTTTAACCTGAACACTGCTGGAAGGAAAATGGAGACATTTGGGGCAGTAACACCCTAGAATCCCTGCAGATGAGCACAAGGCAAACAGGAACTGTATCAATATCAGGAATCAGGGATGTCCTATATGTTAAATGTAGAATTAAGTTCCACAGCGTGTTGTGACTGCCAAAGTATAAATGGGTTCAGAATGATTAAATCAACTTGCGAAGGATGCAACCAAAAGAATATGATGAACACAATGGTATGGATACAGCTTATGCCTCTGGAAGTCTCTACCACACTGATGTCCAACAGCTAAAACTGCTTACCAGGGCAAGAAGCCACCTAGAAAATGCTGCACTCCCTCAGTCATCTACTGCATGCTACCCCTGCAGACAGCACACTAGACTGACTTTACTGAGCTGGCTCAAACAGATGTTCTCATACAATATTACCTCCCCCAAAACCTCAAGAAAATACCCCAAGAATTAAGATAAAATGTATATCATTTGCATGTATTTTGCATTTCTCCTTTAGAAAAGATTATGATATGAGATTCTTATATCTTGCATATAAATACCTCAGAAAACTAATGGCAAGTATTAATGGGCAAGTATTAATGGGCATGTATTTCAGATACAATCACTGTGTCTGGATGACCTCCTGTCCCTCTGGCATATCAACAGGACTATTCATTTTGGTGTCTTCTGCAAACATGCTGAAGGTCCACTCAATCCCACTATGGCATTGATGAAGATATTAAACAGTACTAGGTCCCAGTATGGATCCCTGAGGGACACCACTTTGAGCTGTTGAACACTACTCTACTCATCCAACCAATTTCTCATGCACCAAACAGTCCACTCATCAAATCCATACCTCTCTAATTTAGACAGAGAGGTGTTGTGGGACCATGTCAGAGAACTCACAGAAATCCAGATAGATGAGATATACAGTATACAAGGCAGGGCTAATGATCAGAAGCAGGAATAAGGTATTTTTCAAATATTGCTTTAAAAGAGCATATTTGTAGAAGTGGGCACTAATAGTTTACCTCTCTAAATGTGACATCACCCTCACATTCTCCTCCAATGCCTACAAATATTTTTTCCCTTGAGGTTTTCCAGCATCTTCCTAGATAGACTAGGGAGCTTTCCTAGTTTCTATATTTCTTTGGGCTAATTGTATCAGAATTTTTCTGTACTGATGCTATAGAAAAAAAACCAAACAACAGAAACTAACAAAAATCTGGCCCTTGTGGATTAGATCTGTCATTATAATATCAGTTGATCATATAGCAAACAATCCTTCATCTTAATGGACAGAACTAGATATGTTGCTACATAGCATATTAAGCATTAACCACAAATGTCACCTTGATGAATAACAGAATAGCTATTATTTCTAGCATCAGGTGTGTTTGTCAGTCTCTCTTTGGCGTGAGACTGTGTGCCAGAATATTTACACTTTCACATATATTCTATTTTTCATGATTGAGTTGCTGTGACCATCTCAAAATTAGTTTCCACAGACACCTCTCATAGCTTACTGGTCCAGCTTCATGATACAATGATTCAGCAGTAATGGCTTAAAAAGCTTTTTTTGCATAGACAAAAATCTGTTCCTTGCTGCTGCCAGCCTAAACAAACTGTGGCTTCTTTCCAGAAAAAAAAGAAAGGAACTCCTTATTTGAACCCAAGATGTTGTTGTAAGTTTATCTTAATGAGGCAGTTACAGTCTTCAGCACTCATTTTTTAATTATTTGGTGAAATGGCATAGCAGGATATTAATCTGGGCTAGAAAAATCCAATTACCAGCAGCAAGTGGGCAGCTTTTCTAAACAACATCCATTACATTCTACAGGATCTCAGTTTTAATTAAAACAAACAAAGCTCTGGTGTTCTGGGTACTTTCCAGTCTGCTTCAGTCTCAGCTGCCAGTTCTGTCTTCCCTTGGCCTTATCTATATTCAGATTCATACCAATTTAACTCCCAAGCAGTTTTTAATCACATTTAATGAAATAGATGCTAACTGCTGCAGAAATGCACTTAATTTGATTTAAATAAGGTTTATATCAGCCTAGTTAATTGAGTTTACCACCACCTCCAACTGGTATATATAACTTTTAAATCTGAATAAAGAGTGTCTTCAGATTATATGAATAAATTTAAATTATATGGCATCATTTTCAAGGTAAATATTACCTATATTAAAGAATCTCAGTCTTGGGAGAGGACTTAGGCAGCCACAATCCCCATTGAAAGACCAAAAAGAGAACTCCACAAATGCCCAACTTGGGGCTGGGGATCATAGGGGTGTAGGTGTGAACTGAGAGCCTCTCCTTGTGCTGTGATATTATAGCTAGGCAGAAATTTAATGTGCTGTTAATGTACTCAGGATGCTGTTTCAGCGAGTAACAAATAAAATGAGCTACATTTTGAACAAAATATTAAATGAAACCAGTGTGGCATGATAGCATAGCTGCAAAGACAGATGTTTGCAAAAGCTGACAGGCATTTCTGTTTTACACACTAGAAATAAAAATGAAGATAGGTACACATTCAATTACACCTGGGCCTAAGGAGATATGGCTCCCACCCAAAGGAGCAGGAGTTCTACATAAACAAACTGTGTAATGTAAGGTAAAAACCAGTGATTGATAAAAGAATAGCTTTAAGTGATGAACTGGCCCTACTGGTGACAGGATATTTTGTTCTGATGGATACCTTCTTCTTCTGAAATAGTGAAATAACTTCCTTATCCCAGATGCAAACAAATCTCATATTTTGAGATCTTAAACTAAATGGCTTGTTCTCTCACAACATGTTGATGATGTATCACCCAAGTCAGCTAAACAGATCCAGCCACAAGCAAGCAGACACCTTTTCCATGAGGATGTCTATTCAAAAAGAAATTGAATGCTGTGGGTTCTGAAAACCTCAGCTGTTTTCAAAGCCAATTATAACCTGATATTATTAACAAGCTTTTTGCTCTTGCCTGTTCAACTACAAAGCAATCTCAAATGGTTCTGCCTGCATTTGGAATTCCCCCTTTATCAGCAACTCTGCACACTCCTTTAAATAACCCATTGTCATTGCAGCAAAGACATCACTTGTTATTTTAAGGATCCAGCAGATAGGACAGAAATACTACTTCAAGATAGTGAAAAAGCAGATAAGTGATGAAAGAACCTGCACAGATGAACAGCAGAGGAGTTTCATTCAGCAAGTTCAGTGTGTTCACAGACTGCACCATCACTCACAGTGGCTAGCAGTACTACCCCTCCACATCTCAGGTCACAGATGAAGCAGCTCCTGTTTCATTTTGGAGATCTGATCACATGATGACCCCCACTGCATGTGTTTTCATTTGCTGCTGGGCTTCACACTAGGACAAAATAGCTAGTTCTATTGTTGACAAAGCCCAAACATTTTCCTCTGGAGACTGGCAACAGTGCATATTATTTACCTGGCTAATTAGTTAGCTATTAATTAGTATATTAATTAGTAGCTGCTAAAAGACATCCTTCAGTATTGGCTCTCAGCAGCCTGGGAAGAGTACACTGTTTCCTGCATCCCTCACCCCACACAGAGGAGGGTGGCCAAAGCTCTACATCCCAAGATGGAATGCAGGTTTACAGAACTCCTAATTCCTCCATGGTAACTGAGAGCTCCATTTACCATTCCTCTTTCTTTGCACTATTAAATATTGACTTGATTCAAAAGTGTAAACATCAAGGGTGAGGTCTGAGCTGGTGTCAGCTGGAATAGGCCCACTGAAACCAGGGAAACTGCTGATGTACATCACCAAGCATCTGACCAATCTTCCATGGTAGGGATACCTCTTCAGGTTCATAGTATGATCAGCTCATAGTATGAACCTGAAGTGTTCATACTCAGCTTCCTTCCTTCCTCCCTTCCTTTTCCTTCCTTCCCGATTATTTCAATTTCAGCTCCCTCTAACACTTATTTTCATTATGTAAGCACCTGATTTGATTTGGGATTTTACTAATTCTATTCTTAGAGATCTTCACCAAAATAAGATGTATTTCAGTGTTTCCTCTATATATACATTGTGAAAGTAATGATCAAATGCATGTTTAAAAATATCTTCACATCATAATTCTTTTAGGAGAAGATGCTAAACTGATCTCTTGACCATACTCAGCTGTAACTATCTGTAGTATTTCACCTTGCCTACACCTACTCTTCAAACTCTAAGTAATATTGCCATCTCTACTTTTATTTCAGATGAAAGGCTCTTCATTTCCCTTGCTATTGTCATTGTTCTTTTTTTCCATCTGTCTTACCATCTGTTCTTAAAGGAAGCCTATAAGAAAGATGGGGACAATTTTTTTTTTAGCAAAGCCTGTATAATAGCACAAGGGATAATGGTTTTAAACTAAGAGAGGAGATTTAGACTAGATATAAGGAAGAGATTTTTTACAATAAGGATAGTGAAAACTGGCATAGGTTGCTCAGAGAGGTAGAATTCCCATCCCTGGAAGTATTCAAGGTCTGATTGGAGAGGCCTCTGAGCAACCTGATCTAGTTAAACATGTCCCTGCTCATGCCCAGGGGGTCAATCTAGATGACCTTTTAAAGTCTCTTCCAACTCAAAGCTTTCCATGATTATGTTCTAATAAAGATTCTCAGTATTGAACTCCCTATTCCCAATCCTCTTTTGTGAGTTTTCCTAGTTCTGTTTTTGAAAAGTCCAGAAAAAAAAAGGCTCTGAAATACCTAATTACATGAAAGTGAGGATAATGCAGAGACAATTACACTCTGGCATGAATTACCTAGCTTGGAGAAGTTAGTATTTTCTGAGAATACACTTTGAAGCAGCTAAGTTTCATGGGAAAATTGAAAGAACTTAATTATATTGTAGTACAATACCAGGTTGCCACCCTTGCCATCAAATTTAATAGTACAAAACTATTGAATAGTTTTTTTGTCTCAGAAATCATTGCAGCGCTGCACCACTTACAGATCAATCTCAAGTCTAACAGTTTGGAGAAGACTAGAGAATGCTGATTACATCTCAGAAACATTTTGGAAAATCTGTTTCCCAAAGAGAAATCTGAAGCTAAATTTGACTAAATTACCTTTAAAAAGTAAGAGTTATTGAACCAACATATTCCAAAAGTAAGCGTTATTGAACCAACATATTCCACTCACTGTAAAGGTGATTGTGGTGGTGTTTTTCCTGCTCAGCCAAGAACTTTAAACCCAGTCATTCACATATTTCTAGTCTCTTTTCTCCAGTCTAGTAAACACCTAATTTAAGAAAAACTACATTAAGACAACAAAAAGCAAGTGAATAAACCCTAGACTATGGACTGCAGATGATTCAGGAGGATGTGGAAAGTGATCCCCACCTTGTGCTCTTAGACAAAAGCATACTGAAAAAATGATTCCTCTCTTTCACTCCCACATTTTTGTGGAGTGACAGTGGCTATTACTCAAAATTAGAAGCATTGTGTGTCCCCTAAACAGCTATTTCACCAAAGGGAGAAGTTTTCATCCCAGCATTATCACCAGGGTGCTCCTTGCTCTCCTCAGGCTCGCCTGACTTGCAGATACAAGTTCAGCATAAGGATAGTGAAAGATCACCATGCCCACCTGAAGAGTTAGACTGAATGATTTCCTGAGAAAGGGACAACCTGTGTTTGGCCCTTTTCATACAAGGAAGGCAGCACTATTTTTTCACTGTTCATTATAATGATGACTATTAATATTATAATTATTACTCTTATTTCTTTCACGTTATACCCAAGCTTTAGGTCTGCTGCAGGTAAAAGACCCCACAGGTCAGGCAGACTTCTGCTCTGTCAATGTGACAAAGAAGAGCCAAAGCAGAAGAAGATCCAAGGTCTCTCCCCCATCTCCCTGCCCCTTGCAGTCACCTGCTCCCGAGGGGAGACATGTTGCAGTTGGATAGTGACATTGCACCCACATTTCTGGGAAGCCTCAAACCCTTCTCCACCAGATCTTTGCTTTGGAGCTGAGGGTTCTTCAGCTGCAGGCACCCAGACAATAAAGCTGGCTAATGCATAGGCTATAAATTTAACTTCCCATGGGAGCATTGCTGCTGAGGGAGCATTGTATAGGCATATATGGCACATCTATTGCCAAGGCTTATTTCATTTAATTGCAGTGCCTCATTGCTGATGAGCATCCATTCCAGTTCATGAAAGGTGGAGGCTATTTTATAGCCCATTTTATAGTGTCTTATGGCTCCCATTTAAGTTCTCCCAAGTTTGATCATACTAGGTGTTTGAACTCGATGCCATCATACACCAACAAATGCTCATTATCCATAATGAAGAAGGAAGGCCAAGCAGGAGGTGGGAAATTACTGAAAATCACCTTATCTGAAACACAAACTGAGCAGGAAAACTGAAACTGTAATCTGTGCAAGATACATACATATGTATATACATATGTATGCATATGTATATACACACACTCTCAAATACATGGCAGTTTGAATAATCAGAAAAATTAAATTTTACAACTGACTACATCAAAGTTAGATTTCTTTAAAACATTTTGTGAGGCCACTGGGTGCTCACAGTGGTCTTTTCCTTTGTCAAGTGCTTCTTCTCACAGAGGGATCATGTCACTGGATGAAACTTGAAGATGAGGAGTAGGAGAAGTCTTCCAAAGAGCACTGTCATGGCTTTTAGGGCACATTCTCCAGTAGGGAACAGTAATGATGGATTTCTATTAAGCAGGATGTTTTACAAACCTAGGAGGACAGAGCCAGCAAGGCTGGAAGAGAAAGGAGAAACCAGCACTGCCCACAGCCTCATGCTTGAGTTACCAGGTAACAAGTGACAAGATGAGAGGAAATGTCCTCAAGTTGACCCAGGGGAGGTTTAGATTGGATATTAGGAAAAATTTCTTCACTGAAAGGGTTGTCAAGCATTTGAACAGGCAGCTGAGGGAAATGGTTGAGTCACCACCCCTGGAGGTGTGTAAAAGGTAGGTAGATGTGGCACTTAGGGGCATGGTTTAGTGGTGGACTTGGCAGTGCTGGGTAAACAGTTGGACTTCATGATCTTAAATGTCTTTTCCACTAAATTCTATGAGTCTATGATTTCA
Source organism: Bucco capensis (assembly GCA_013396975.1). Taxonomy (NCBI): domain Eukaryota; kingdom Metazoa; phylum Chordata; class Aves; order Piciformes; family Bucconidae; genus Bucco; species Bucco capensis. The sequence goes on from VWZO01020100.1 coordinate 682,137, forward strand.
TGTCTCAGTCTAAGTTTTGCAGAGTTGCACTTCACAGGTTCTAGCAGTGGTAGGTGAATCATATGTCAGCCACCTCAGAGGATGGGCTGCAGCTGAAAAGGAGTACCTTTCCTTTTATCCTGGAGCAGTAGAGGCACAAAGGGCTCTCAAAGATTTGGGGCTCCTCTCAGGCAGCACTAGGGAGCAAAGCTGCCCTGCACCTGCTGCCAGCATTGCCCTGCAGCCAGCAGGCACCCACTTGGGGCTTTCACCCTGGCAGCTTGTGCACACCTTTCCTGAGAAGCAGAGGTGGGTGTTTGCCACACTCCTTCTTGCTGGCAAACCCTGAGATGGGCCCTGCCCTGGCAAACCCGTGGCTTCCAGTCAGCAAAACACATTTGGCTACATAAACAAGGCATCCCACTCTCCGAGTCATTAGCACCACTGGCTACAGGAGCTGAGTAAGCCATTAGTTGCACTCATTTCTCTTGTTACCTTCCCAAGGTAACATTGCCAAAGCCTTGCTGGATGGTACAGGTAACACCCTTTCTCTTTTATCTTCATTTGACTTTCCCAGGCCAACCTGGAAGCTTCCTGGGTGTAATACCACTGTCAGCAGGGCCAAAGCTCTCTTTCCTCCCCTAAAGCCTAGCTCTAATCCTCAGCAAGAAACTATAGCTCAATTTACAATGTATTTTCTCATCCCTAAGCTACTGGAACATCCAGTCCTCCTGCAAATCTCACATCATTACAAGCCAATGATACCTAACGAAATAACAGTGCCAGTTTATGGCAAACAAGAACCAAGAGCATAAAGCCATTTTTTTTCTCTAGAGCATTTGTCCTCTTCACTGATGGGGCAGGTTTTAAGAATTCTAGTCATTTAAAAAAAAACAAACAACAAACCACACATAAAAACATGGAGAAACACCTGCAAAACACCTATTGTTAAGATGGCATATTCTTTGTAGTCTTAAAATGCTGATATTTTGTAATGAATGCCTCCAAACAATTCTCTGGCTTGTCTTGGCCTTAGATAAGACAGGCACAATGGGAAACCTTGATCCATGTTTGATCATTATTTGACAATTTGACTTCATGAATCCTTATTCTTCACTCATCACAAACCTCCCCCTCCTCTGGTTCTTCCTGTTAACACCTTTTTGTAACAGCTCAGGGCTGACCTTTGAAGCCAAAGCCAGGACTCTTATGATCAGTGATCTACCAATGGATGAGAAAAGAAATACTGAATGTGAGCCTTCAAATACTCCTTCTAAAGAAACATTACTGTTTCCCAGCTAAGTGAGACCACAGTCACATGTGGGCCAAACTTGGCTTCCACTACAGTCTATGGGAATTCATTTTCCCAAATATCTTCACTGATCCTGGTTCTATGACAGCTGAATTTCACTCTGTTTTTGTTGATTTGCCACAAGTGACTTGCAAGAGGTTGTAAAATAAACACATGAAGTATAAAAAGGCAGAGGAAAAGAGCTGCATTCTGTTTCCTGTTCTTTGCATGAAATTTCATCCTCTAAATCAGTCCAAAGCTGTCATTAGAGTTTGTTACATAAATGACATTTAAGAGTGTGAGCATTAATGGGAAAGTTACAGTTACTCTAGAGCACAGTAGCTGCAGCCAGCCCCTTCACTTTCCCACCAAAAGAACCAAAAGTAAGTTTTAAGCAGACATGTAACTGTTTCCTTATATCACATATTTAATTAGAACAGATAAATTAAATTACTTCCTTTGCCTGTACTGCATCAAACCCCTGTATAATTACAGAAAAGAAGGCCATGCTGCAGGCCTTTTTGTGGTATTACAACTGTGCTGATTCACCTGATCTGGAGCCAAGCTCCACTTTAATCTTCAGACTCTTGTCTTAGATTAAGGAGCAGCCAAACACACCTGGTTGGGCAATATAGATTAGGTTTCCCACTATTGAGTAAAAAAGGGAAATAGAGATTAAGTTCTTTCTCTGGCATAGCTTGTTGAGTTGTTTTTTTTTCCAATAGTGAACTATTGTGATCCATAAGTATTTAATGAAAAAGAGAAGAGGGAAGCGAACATCACAAGGCAATTTCTTTTATGCATTTTATTAGTTAACAGACAAGAAAATTTTCTTTAGTTTTAGGAATGCTGTTACTCTACTTGCCACACAATGTCCCTACAGCCCTCACTACAAAGTGGTCCTGATTTTCAGCAGTACAGATAATGATAGTAATAGGGACAAGGATGACAATCATTCGAAAAATCAGTTTAAAATCAGCTGTGATTGCAAACAGTGTCCCAACAAATACTGACCAGTGGACTTGATCCTGGTTTCAAATGTCCACCACAAATCCAGTCACAAGACCCACAGAGACTGGCTGATAGTGTAGCAGGCTTTCTGGTACAGCTTGAGCTGTGGACTCTTGGTCAGCAGCTGAGATCTTCAGTCTCCATGTGCCTGAGCAATGGTCTAGTCTGTCTCTGGCAGAAACATCCAGCTTTGGCATGGGCTCTCCAAGTTCTGGAGACTTTTTCACCTCCTGCCATTTCAGCAGCTAACTGTGCTTGGTGCTAGGTTTGGCTGACTTCAGCTTTGAGAAACAAATCTCGTTCTGCCTTTATCTATGAGATAAAGTGTCCCTTAGTTTCAGGTATCCTCATCTCCCCTTCACATACACACCCAGGCTCTGATTGTATTACCTCTTCCCTTTCTCTGCAATAGGTTAGATGAACTTTGCCCATCAGCCTCCCATTCCCCAAACCACAGTTCTCTCTCCAGCTCTTTGGAGCTAGCCCCAGCCCATGGGCAGACACTGATGGCAGGAGGAGCTGCTGTGGCTCAGGCTTCCTGCTCCATCCCACACTTCTGGTGCTGGTTTGCTCAGCATCCTGTAGCCCCCATGGGTGTTTCCTTGGGCACAGGCATGCCTGGCATGGACATCCTTCAGTACAAGCCTCCTGAGCACCCACAGACAATGGAAGGGCAACAAGAAGCTGTAAGCAAACCAGAAGCTCTCTCCAGCACACAGATGGATGCCTCTCAGTCCTGGGAGCATGTGGACAGTGAATGGTGTATGTCCAATTATTTGGTTATATAAAACCCTCATAGCTGCAAGTTTCACACCTGAAGCAGGAGGGGGGGTTGGATTAGATGACCTCTAAAGGTCCCTTCCAACTCTAACCATTCTATGATTCTAAGACCTGCAGCCAATATCCTCATTTCCTCACAAGTCCAGTCACCAATGACAGGGTCAACTTTCTCCTTTGTCCATGACCTTAGTTAGAGATATAATGTTGCAGCCATTTCAGTGTTCCTAAACCTATAGTGAATCAAAAGTACACATCACAGACAGGAATACATCCTGTAATCCCTGCTTGTTGCGAAGATAAAGAAACCACTTTCTTTGCCAGTATCCCATACATGTTGGAACTTAGTAATAATATGTTTTGATCTACCAGCCTGCTATGTTGACATATTGAAACAAAAAGTGCTTCCACTCAGCCAAAACCACATATCTTGGCAGTTTATGTCCTGAGAGACAACAAAGACGTAGTCTGAAGACTTGGCAACTCTCCTGGCACGCTACACCTTGGGCTTAGCGAGTCAGTCACGCTAGACTGGCTCTGGTTTTACCATAATGCAAGAACACAATGGGAAATTCTGGAGTTTTGATCCTCAGCACATCGTCTCTGCTGGCCTTCAGAAACTGCTTCAGAAGCAAGGTAACTCCCTGAGCTAGGAAGTCATGCTTCTTCTTATAATCCACCTCTCCTGAATGAAAACTGTTAAATAGAGAAAAAGACTTAGCTCTTCTTATAACTCGCTTTCTTTTATTTGTCTGTTTGCTTTGGTAGGTGTTTTCTAAGACCTGAATAATTGCACCATGAACTTAACACTTGCACACCTCTTTTTAAACATTAACCAACAAATCAAGATATGAGATTCAGCTAAGGGTCCTGGAGGCAGATGAACAGAAGTCTCTACCCTTGTAGAAAAGACACTGCACTTAGCATGTCTGTAGAGGGATACTGGGCTGGGAGACAACAAAGGAGAGAAAATTGGGGAAAACTTCATGGTTGAAGCATTAGATACTTCTTGAGTTCAGTAAGGTTTTTAGTAGCATCACAGGATACAAAAGCAAGTTAATGCACATTGGTATAAACATAATGCACCCAGCTGGTTGAAAAAAATCACCTTGAAGGAACAGTTCTCAGGAGTTTGGTGTCTACCTTCAGATGTGCTCCTGCAAGAGCCTTTCCAGAGCAGAACTGTAATCAGTCTTCAAATGAACAGCTTAAAGGACAGAGGAGAGTGGGTTGAAGTGGTGGAAGGTTTTTAAAGCATTTTGGAGAATGGGACTAGACTTCAACCAATGTCAGGAATTACAAAGAGCAAAACCCAAGCAAGGATGACATTCAGTAGTGAAAACACAGGTGCAAGACTTGGGAAAGAAAAATCAAATGCACACTTGCTTAGTCAAGAAGGGAGGCTGGGTTTGAGGCTGATTCTAAGCTGAATATGAAGTAAAAACTTAATGCTTTTAATTTCTCTCAGCTGTATTAATGGTAGCACCATACATATCTCACAGGAGATAATAATAAGCTTTCCTCTCTTTGCTAGAAAAGACCTCAAATGCTACATTGGGTTGGCTATTTAAACTGGAGAGAGAGAGTCTGGATTAAAAGACATTGAAATATTGACTATGAGAAAGGATTAGACTTGCTACTCTAGACACAGGTAGGTTTGGGGAAGACAATTAGATTGTAATCTTCCACTGGATTGCTCTGAAGGTTCCATGAAAGAGGATTCTGATAAATTTCTTTCCACAGCCACTCAGAAAAAGTAAGAAGAAATTATCTTAATTTACAGCAAAGATTTAATTGGAATGCTGGGAAAAAACTGACCTTTTTGACTGGAGTCCTGAACTAGTGGAATAAGCTCATTAGGGATGTTGGAAGTTTGCAGAGACCCACTGGAGAAATTCTTTTAGGGAATGCCTAAATTTGGTTCATCCTTCTTAGCGAAAGGACTTGACATAGGTGTTCTCTAAAGGCTCTTCTAAACACCATTTTCTAAACCTGCCATTTAATTTTTAAGTGGTGGAGCTTTGTTTCTGAACTTTCATATATATATATACATATGTAAAAAAAATTAAAATACATATATATTTGTCCATATATATGTCCCCCACTTTTTATTCACACTGAGATTGAGTCAACTTCATATACAGTAATAGTGGCCCATATGTTGCATGCTTCACCAACTTGTGTATGACTGTTAGCATATTTGCTCTCCTCAAATCAACCAAATAACATACAGACCTCACGTACTTTATCAGTAATTTATCTACTCTCCACCAGCAAATGTGGAAAGGAGTATGAAAGGTGATGATTCCACAGTGTCTGTTCTCTGTGCTGTGATAGTGCCTACAGGCTATAACTGACAATCCACCAGATGAGTACAGCCCATGTGAATCACTCTTACAAGATGTTCAGTACATTACAGTTCCATGCACCCCTATAAAATCATATCTTGCTTGCCAAGAAAATGTCTCTGAGCTTTAAAGCTTTTTTTTTTTCTTTCAACTACTGAAGGGAAACAATAGTCTGACAAAAATTAATTTATGCATGAGAAGATTTGCTCAATATTTTGTGACAACTGGTAAGAAATCTCTTGGTATACTGTGGGGCATCTGTACAGAGCAGAATATGCTGCACACAAATAGGAAACAGATGTCTTCTAAGTGAATGGATAAATTCTAATCTCATTTTTTCTCTGTTTTTTAAACTACACTATTTTTATTACAGATCATTACACAATATTTTTTTAAAGTCAGGGTTGCTTTTTATTCTCCCCAAAGTAAAAGTGAAATTCTTGTTTAGTGAAAATATAGCCTCAATGTATAAAAAAGACTTCTTAGCATAGCACATTACCTACCCTAATAGCACATTTATCTGCTGTAAAGACCATCCCTACACAGGCTGTATGTCAGCTACTACCATCAATATTAATTCATCCAACACAGACTTTCTATTTTTCTTCACAGGCCAGGCTTTGGAGAACAGGCACAGAGATAGTATCTGGAGTATCTCTGCTTGTCCTGTTTTAAGTCTTGTGACAAGTGTACCATCAGCTCATTCACAGATGGGGTCCCTAAACTAGGAGACCTCTAAATTAGCAGGTGGCATCCAGAGGATACAGTTCTGCCCTTACATAGAGCATACAGTAATGGAAAGAAGAAAAAAAACCTCAGAAGATCAAAGGGAAACATTTTAAAGCATCTGTCAGACATAAAGTGACACGAGTGCCAGAATAAGAGGATTGTGAAACAAAAGGAGGGTAATAAATAAAAATAGGGTGATAATAATTAAAAGTAGCAGTAATATGTGGCAAGTCCATTTCTTTCATTGCTTGCCTGATTGTCCTAGGGCAGGAATCTGTCACCAAAGAGTACTATTAATAATGTCAGTCAGGCATGGCCCAATACCTCTTTGATTTAGTGTGCTGTAGGAGACAAGGACAGCTAGAATCCCCTGCAATCTTCAGTGGAGTGCTGAGGAAACCTAGCTGGTTCTCATCCAGATATGTTCAGATGTGAAATTTATGAGCTTAGGTGGAACACATCTGAAACTCAATGGTTTTTCATGGTATAAAGCCTTCTGTCTAATTTTGGCTAGACTTGCCCTTTGGAGATTTTGTATTAATCCCAGCCTGTAAACCAGAGCAACATCAGTGGGTGTGAACCTGGAAGAACCATCCAAGCAGAAAATAGGTTTTATGAAAACCCAAACCATCACAGTTTGAGTAGCTCTGCTTTACTTTAACAAATTTTGATTTAAGAGATTAGGCAGGTGGCTAAAAACCTGCTAATCTCATGCCCCCTTGTTTGCAGCCACTTTCCAAAGGAGAGGAGTTATGTTTGAATTACAGTTTTATTGTGCACTCTCCAAAACACAGGCTATCAGCCTGTTCAGCATTTGTGCAAATAGACTCCTGCCCATGAAAAGTCTACAGAGATGTGCCACACACCACAAGTTCTGAATTAACCCAGTGATAAAATGGTGTCTTTACAGATTTGTTTTGTGTCTTTTTTTTTTTTCACTTGAAAGTATCTAGAATTATTTTACTGTGTTAGGATGTTCTGCCTCTGAATAGAATGTATTTTAAGAAACACACAGTGTGGGAATCTGCTATGCAGCCTACAGACACAGAGAAAGCACTTGAAAAGGGGACACGATGAGCAGAGAGAGATTTGACCTCTCCTTATACCCTCCGGATGCTGTATTGCTCCAGCAGTCCAAGTAAAGCCTCACAGGCACTGCAAGTTGCCCTAAATCACACATCTTGCAAAGAGCAACATTTCTGGACAGGAGTGTATCACAGTATCCCAGTATGTCAGGGGTTGGAAGGGCCCTAGAAAGATCATCTAGTCCAACCCCCCTGCCAGAGCAGGAGCACCTAGAGCAGCTCACACAGCAATGTGTCCAGGCAGCTCTGCAATGGCTCCAGAGTGCCACCACATGATTTTACTGCCTTCCAAAGAAAACCATGATTTCACCATGCTTCCCAGGGCCAGGTTCGGGAGAGCTCATCAGATGATGATTCCTTTCCATCTTAGCTCCTGCCCTGAAGTATCATCCCTCTTCATTTTCAAAGCTATTAAATCCCTTTTATAACTCTCTGTCCTCCTCAGACAAAGCACAAACCCATATATTCTTCAGTTTCTGGGTAATACTACTTTGAAGGTGAATATTTTGGTCCTCTACACATAACTGTATTGCAATGTGATATTCATATCTTATCAGATGATTTCAGTAACTTGGGTTTTGTCTGTCTGGACAGCCAACAATGATAATCTAATTATCTTCCTCAGAGTGGACAAGGTGGACAATTATGTGCTTACTGCTATTTAAAATTCTATTCTTCATGAAAGTTACTTGAAAAAAAATTCACAGAATCCCAGAACAATCCGAGTTGGAATGGACCCACAAGGATCATCAAGTCCAACTCCCTTTAGGCATAGGACAAAACCCCAAGATCACACGAGGTGACTAAGGGCATTGTCCAAGCATCTCTTCAACCACACAAGATTTGGAGCCATGACCACCTCCCTGGGGAGCCTGTCCCCTGTGCATCTGTACTAATAACCTCTGAGAACTAAGAAGCAGTACAATGGGAGCAGAGATAAGAAATGAGAAGAGAGTAAATCAATAGGCTTCCTCTTTTACTCAAATTTAAATCTTTACTTTTGTGGGATTAATGCCTAATTGACATGACTAAGAAAAACATTTGTTTTCTGTTGGGGAAATACAACTCTTCATACATGGTTCAAGAAATCTGGGAATATGGGATGCTGGGAAAGGTGTGAAAAATGAGGACTGGTGTGGAGGTGCAAACTGAGTAAGAAACTGCAATCAAGCTGCCACAATGGGAGGACCTTGGAGCAGAGCAGATGATGGATACTCCTATATTTTGCTGAACTCACAGAGGGACTGCACACTGGGCAGAAAGGCAACAAAGTTTCATTTCTGCAGTGATTGCAAGTTTATAGTTCCTACTGATTATATTACATTATTATGCCTCAGCCAGGTGATTGTCAACTCTAATCCTGTAATGGCAACTTTTCTTAATGTGGAAATAATTTATACAAGATGACCAGGCTCTGCTGCTCCCTTGTAACTAGAAAAGCCTCTCAGATGCCTGATGTTGCAGCTATGGACTTGTCCTGGTGATTTGTCATCAGAGTATACTTTTGTAAAGAAATGTATTCAAATACTGACATAATAACAATGATAATTTTCACCTTCTAAATTTGATTACCAGAGGTATGTCTTTAAGACATTGGTGGGGCTGGATGGGTAGGAGAGGATCACTGCAGTGATCACTGTTGGCAGTGCAGATCAGAGGTGGGGAGCAAGGTCACCACTCCCCTCATCCTCTCACTGTTTCTACACTTGTTCTTTTCAATGCTGAAAAGCTTTTTACAACGAATGATGCCAGTAAGGAAGTTAGTAAGAAATCTGGGCCTTGGGTGGATGCAGGAATACATAAACAAGCAAAGAAATTCAGCCAATACCAGACATGACACCAAACACAAAACTGGGCTCCTTTACTCTTGACAGAGGACTGGCAAAAGCACCACATTTTGCACAGCCACCTTCAATCCCAACAGGCAGAGCTCAGGAAGTACTGCAGGGATTGTCTCCCAGCTTACTTAGGTATTGGCCTTTCCACCAGCCACGGTTCATTGGGTCCTGCTGGGTGCCCTCAGCCACAGAGCTGCCTGGTGTCATTATGCACCAAAAAGCAACAAAGGGATTTCAGCTGGCTTCAAAGGACACAGGACCCACAGCCTGGGCTGAACAGGGCTGACAAAGAGTGAGGAAAAGTCAGGCTTCAGTAACTTCTAATGACAGCTCTTGTTAGGGTTAAAAAAACAACTCAGCCATTGTGCTGTGATTCAATCTGAAGGGGAGTCCATCACCCTTGCTGCTACAGGTCACAGCACTGAGAAGGAGATTGTTATCCACAAAATCAATCATTTGGAGCTATGGAGTGCAATGCCAAGCTGAGATGCAAAACTGCTTGCTGCCTGCCAGATTGGAGACTGATTACTGCCACTTCTGCAATCTCATCCTGCTTGCAGTATCCTGCCTCACCTATCAAACTACAGTTTTGTTCCAAGTGAGAAAAAAGCAAGTTGTTTCAGCAAAGTCCATCTTCATCCCCTTCCCAGGTACCCTAATCAGCCCCTGAAGTAATACACTGGCTGGTTCAGCACTTCAAATAGCACTAGCTTCATTAAAGCTAGTCTTTTCCTGCTTCTGTTGGAAATAAAAATATTGAAGCAAAAATCATCTGTCAGGATTGGTAGGAACCAATAGAGAACACTTCCCAAGCCTTTGAAATTCTCCAGAAATGCCATATAATTCACATTTTTTCTTACCACTCTCACTCATGTAAGCACCTGGATATGCTTCTGGCTTTAAGAGCATTGTGTCTGCCAGCATCATGGACAAAATCTGTCCCAGTGTTAGTACCCTGGCCACATCTTCTATGATCCTCTACTGAGGATAAACTCTTCTCCTCATTCACCTCTCAGAGTCAAACATGGACTCTGTTCTCATTCGATGAGTGAGGCAAAGTGAAACTCCAGCTGTTGATGCTTCTTTTCTTCAGAACAGTATTTATTTCCTATGATTTGTGCTACAATAGCTCTTGAAAGTCCCAGTGGAGACACAGGCCCTGAGATGACATGAGATACAGCTACACACCCTGACAATTTACAGTCTAAAATAAGAAGACAAACAGCTCAGATGTTGTTGCAGACAAAGAAACTCACACACATCATGAAATTAAATAGTCCCAGTGGGAGGAAGATTTTTCTTGAGTCTGTGAATAACATGGCCAGAAATTCAACCCCTGAGACTATCAGTATAAAATGTGAGCTTAGAACACATCAAATACCACATATTCAATAATTTAAATGACAGTATACTTTATCTGTGCCTCAGTGAACATCAGAACAGCCTCTGCTAATGCTGATTTTAATGATCAGATATCTACTGGCTGGATTTCTGCTGTACTATTGGTAATGTTCACAATGAATTTTGTCATCCATTCCTGAACTCTGTTTCTCAGGCACTTTCATTTTGTGAGACAGCTCTTTGTGGCAGTTGTCTTGAACTTACAATAGCTTCACATTGAGAATTCAGAGGTATTACATGACTGTTATTTTAAAGTCATTTGTGTATTCAGTTGCACGAAGTTATGAAATGTAATGATGAGAAGGGGTTTAGAGAATTTATGTATAAGACATTTCACAGTCATTAGCAACCTCAGCAAAGCCCTGCTGAACCAACACAGGAAGGCAGAGAGAAATATGCCTATTTTTTTCTAGTGGTCTGGAGTGTTTTTCCCATTTGTTGATTCTAGAAAGTATTTCAAGCTAAACCTACTTCCAGGGGCATGGGAAATTGCCCTAGACTTACATCCATACACTGCAGAGGAATAAAAATCCCTGATCCCACACAATAAATCATTTCCCATTTCATTTCAACATGCAATCACATGACAGCACGCTGGGGAAAATGGAAATGTAGCGGTATTGCAGCTGCACATGGGCACACTAGCAGGAGGACAAACACAAGACAATGCTGAGTTCACAAGTTCAGATCCAGCAGAGGGTTATAAAAGCTGAATTGCAACCTTGACTGGACTCAAATCCTTAGAGGAACTCCCCCTGCCATGCACACACAGGCTATCTTGTGTCCTACAGCAGAACAACTGGGATGCTTAGGAATGACAAATTTCAAGCCTGAATATTTCTGCCCTTTCCTGTCTTCCTAGAACAATCATGAGCTTGCTCTTTCCCTCATAATAATGGGAGTTGCAAATGACACAGTACACCAGATTATTCAATAGTTTTCAGTCCTGTTTTTTAGCATAATGGAAATGTCATGGCAATGGCATAATGCATTCAGACATAATAGCTTAGTTTGCAGGGATAAAATATTCCACAAAATGAACATACTTCGTGATGTACATAGGGCAAAAACTTCAGTGCCTCAGGACATGAAAAATCAATGTTTTAACCAAAGATGCTCATCATGTTTAGATGGAAGCACCACTCATAACCCAAAATGGCCATTTGGCTGGCTGGGAGATTCTGGAGGACAGAAGAGCTGCAGAGAATATGCAGGATCAAGTATCTCCTGTAAGCTTTGCTGGCCAGCAAACCAAGCATCTCAAAAACACCAAGGTAAGGCTTCGTAAGAGTTTTCACACCACTAAGTGTATTTGTAGGAAAGGGAGCTCCCTGGGGTGCCAATGCCTGCTCTCTCCTCTACCCATGCTCAATGGCTCACAGCAAGCAGATCCACAATTGAATTTTCCCTGATTTTTGTTTTAATCACTGTTCCTGGGCTTCTTTGCTGTTTTAATTCAGAACACAGCCCACAGCAGGAAGAATGTGTAGGGAGACAACAAGAGTGCCCTATGCATCTCCTGGGCAGGCTTCTGCCTGCCACAGCTGAAATCACATTGATTTCTGAGGAACTTCAGCAAAGGAACAGACCTGAAGGGAAAGGTAGAGTGAGTGAAAGAACTTAGCAAAGTGATGGTTTTGCTGCTATGTCTTGGCTGCTGGGCTCTTTTTTGATGGTGATCCAAGGAAACTGCCAGATGGTCACAGGATGTGTATTGCAGGGGTTTGTTGGCTTATGTGGCTCTGGAAAGAACTAAGTGGTTCTGTACACAGCAGGTCTTTAATTTGGTTTTATTTGCTGTTCTTCTTACAGGTCTCTTCCAACCTTAATGATTCTATGATTCTGTGATCTGAGAGCATAAAATCAGGCTCTTAAATCTGAATGTAAGCCCTTAAATAGAGGTTGCCTAACATTTTAGTGGGATTTGTCAGCACCTGGGCTATTACTGAATTCTTCATTGCAGGCAATATTTCACTGCAATAGGATCATGTATTTTCAACACAATGGATTTCATAGCAACAATGAACTCCATCACAACCCAGGGGAATGAGCCAAATCTAATGTCCACCAGACCTCTGTATCACAGGAGATATCCATCACAAGTTGGCCAAAAGCACTGCAACAGTTATATCTCATCACAATTTAACAAAACAGCTGAACAAAAGAGTTCCTGAAATAAGGTCACTGAAACCTGCTTCCTTCAACCCACTTTATAAAATCTTTGTCCCTTTTCTTCATCTTCAGGAATTACTAGAACTATAGCTCTCCTCTTTTAACCTACGGCCATTCCTCACTCTTTTGGTTGACCCACGCTGATCTCATGCCATTCCAACATCATTTAACTACAAGCACAATCCATGGACCAATTCATACTCTGTATTCCCTTCTCCTCTTGGCTAGCTTTTCCTAAAACACTCCTATATTTACAGTCACCTACAACAAAGAAAAGCACTTGGAAAATCTATTTCTTTCCAGAAGGGAAGGAACTAGCTTTTACTACTCTTTTAGTTCTATCAGCTGCTACAGTGATAGGATCCCCACAGCAGCTTGACTAGATATATTTTTGCTGCAAGCTTATCGTACTGTTCCCGATTTTCCTGAAACAAACAAAAATCATAATCTCAGTTCTCCCCATCTTCCTCAGACAAGATCTCAGAGTAGAAAAGAACACTCATTTGTCTTTTTTTTTGTTTTTAAATGATATTTTAATTACTCATGTCGTGCCTCAGCAAAATGGCTAGCCTTTTGTTAAAATGGGGCTTAATTGCGTGACGGAGCCTTCCTGGGACCCTCGCACATAAAGCGCTTTTCTTCAGACTTTCAAGACCTAAATTTGCAGTTGGCTCCTGACCAGCGCACTCGAGCAGATAGGCACGTAGGTAGCGGGCAGACCCTGGCTTGATGAAGTAATCATAGTTGACTGCCTCGCCTCTGCTAGTCCACAAATATGCCCACAAACAAAAATTGGAGATGCGTGTTGGTGTTCATTTTGAATTCATTCAAAAACAAAGGAAAAAAAAAAAAAAGAAAGAAAGAAAGACAAAAAACAACCAAAAATAATAAAAAAAAGCCCTTGGTATGTCAGCAAGCATGGAGACACCTTCACGGACTGTTGGCTACGCCTCAGCAAAGCTTTACAACAGTCTGTTAGACAAAAAAAAGAGACTGATGCAGATACCTTAATAAGCATCCCATCTGTGAGGTCATTGGGATATTTCAAACAACGTTTCAGCTCTCATTAGTTTAGTGTTTTCCACAAGCATGTCCTTATCTTTTGTAACTTTTGCAGCCAAACTTCCTGGGAAAGCCTCTGAGCTGGGTGACATTCTTACACATGGGTCAGTCTGCAGTAATGAGCCATCAATTTCTGTGTCCTTTGCACTCTTGGGCAGTATATGTTTATATTAACCTTTCATGTTGTGAACTTTTTCCTTTACCCATGGTAATTCTATGGCTTCTACCATGCAAATCTCATTATTCCTAATAGGCTGCAATTAGGATCTCCAAGCTGTTGATCATAGTTGTTCAGAACAGTGAAGGGCATTTTCCAAGAAGAAGTGCTTTTTCTGCTGTATTAATGATGGAATGTGTAACATACACTATGCCTGAAAAGCAATAGTAAATAATGGAGCTGCAGGCTAATGGGAATCCTTATCAACTCTCTGATTTTGTACCTTCAATTAACACAGAAGGTATAGCATAGTCCATTGCTTCACATAAAACATGCTATGCATGATGGTGCACAGAAATGAGACTTAGGATTTTTCAAGTCTGCTAGGCCTGAATGAGTAAGTGGACATTTATTACAATGTCTTACAGTTTTATGCACTTGAAAGAGATAAAGCAGGTTCATCAGCACTTGCTCACATACATCTTTATGGCACTAATGAGCACCCCTTTAAAGAGAATGTTTTCTTAACTAGGAACTCCCATGTCTGCATTCAGAATTTGTCAGATTGAAACATGCTGCTTCTTAAGGTGCAAGAAGGTAATATCCTTATTCAGATCTTTCTTTGGATGCTGCTGTTTTCTCAGTTTTTAGTGAAGGATATGAGTGGAAAAGAAGAACTGGTAAAGCACTGATAAGAAAATGAATACAATGCAAAGAAGTAAGAAGAGATGCCAAAGAACATTTATCTGCAGGCCCTTAAAAATTAAAACCAGAACTTTTGAAGAGGATGCAAAAAGCAAGGCCAGCCCCAAAAGTGAATGAAAAGTGTGTGTGCATGTGCATGGTTGAAGGGTTTTCTGCCCAAATCGAGATAAAGGACTAAATATGATTTGGGGGAGAAAGTGAAAAATGGAGTATAAGCAGAATACATTGCAGTATTTCAGAACTGAGATAGTTAACAGTTGGACTAAAGTTTTGGTGGGAAGGCTGAAGTAGCAGTAAAATAGAGAAGAGATTACAAAAAGAGGTCTGGAGGGGAGGAGTGTAAATGGAGAGTAAACCATCAAAGGCCACCATGATCTGAAAAGTCTGAGGATAGGAAGGGCAGTGGTGAAAATGAGGAAGGACAGAATAGGCTGAGACAGACTGATTTCACACTTAGAAGTACAAAGCTATATTCTGATCACATTTTATGTTCCAGCTCTCTTCATTTTGGTCTACTATACATTGAACATAAGGTTTATTCTTTCCACTATTATCCTTCCTTTTCCAGTGCTGTGTGCCAGCTCAGTTAATGCATACAAGTAACCTGAGAAAGGAGAGGAAATCTCTCCAGTCCAGAACTTCTCAGCTATCCACTACCTGCATAGTAGTTTTTCCACAGATTTCCACAAGTAGTCTTCCCACCAAAAATTAATAAAACCTGAAAAATTCCCTTAGGAAGCACCAGCTTAGATCATATTTGCATCACCAGGAAGAGCCTGGAGTTCACATGTAACTAGTTCTCTGAGTTTAATCACCATTTCTCTCATTTCCTTCTTGATGTCTACCTAACATACCAATTTTATTCTTGTGCTGGCTTTGGCTGGGGTAGAGTTAATTTTCTTCACAATAGTTAGTATGGGGCTATATTTCAGATTTGTGCTGGAAACAATGTTGATAATTCAGGGCTGGTTTTGTTATTGCTGAGCAGTTCTTGCACAGAGTCAAGACCTTTTCTACTTCTCACACTACTTCACCAGCAAGTAGTCTGAGGGTACACAAAAAGCTGGGAGGAGACACACTTGGGACAGCTGACCCCACCTGACCAAGGGCATATTCCATACTATATGATGTCATGCTCAGCATATAAAGCTGGGGGAAGAATGAGCAAGAGGGGATGTTTGGAGTGATGGTGTTTGTCTTCCCAAGTAACCACTACATGTGATGGAGCCCTGCTTTCCTGGAGATGGCTGAACATCTGCTACCAATGGCAAGTGGTGAATGAATTCCTTGCTTTGCTTTGCTTGTGTGGCTTTTGCTTTACCTATTCAACTATCTCTATCTCAACCCATGAATTTTCTCACCTTTACTCTTCCAATTCTCTCCCCACCCCAGTGGCAGGGAGTGAGCAAAGGCTGTCTGGGGCTTAGTTGCAGGTTAGGGTTAAATCAAGCTATTTCTGCATTGCCTATTTACAGTTAACAGTAGATACCAGCAATGCCTTTCCTGCTGGTACTTTCCATAACCACTTTTTCCACAAAGAGGTTTCATTGCAACTGCATAAATGATCCACTTTCCTAGGCAGGCTGGCTTCTAGGTTTCTCCCTTTACTTTTTTTTGTAGTACCCTACAAATCTTATAGAATATGATCTTTACACACAACAATCAGCTCATGCTTCATGGTATCTAACTGTATATTCCTGTTGGTTTTCATCTTTACAACTGGTGCACTCGGATGGAGTCAATATAGTTTTCCTTTCACTGTTCCATAAAATAGGAGTAGCTTATGCACATTTGAAAAGGGAATTTCAACAACAGTAAAATCCTTTTCCTGTCTCAAAGAAAAATGCTGCTGTGGGCTAAATGCTATATTTTCCTGATGTAAACTTGAGGCAATTCAGAACAGACAAGTGAAATGTGCTGTTGGACCAAAATGAAGTGAAATAGGGAAGAGAGGTTAAATAGCTAGTCCCAGGTAATGAAAGCTAAATGTAAATAGTAGCCAATACTTTCCAAAGGACTTCTGCAAAGACCTATCAAAAGAGTATTTGCATTCAGAAAAGGCTTTATGGCATGTGAGATTGAAGATTTGTGCATGTTTTATGATCCTAATGTACCACACACAAGCCATTCAAGAAACACAAAGCTTTTGCTGTGGGATGTCCTCCAAAGATGTCCTTCCTCTTTCCTATACTTTGTGATATGGGTTATTAACTTTTGGAACTCAGAGAAGTACAGACATCTAGAAGAAGAGTCAATTCAAACATTCTAACCAGGTCTTGGTCTCCTCTCTTCAACAGGCTCATAGGAAGCCCCTTCATAGGACTTGCAGCAAAAGCAAGGAGTGTTTTAGGCAACTAAGACATCAGTATCTCTTCTGTTTATTTGAACTGATAAATCTCAGACTGATGATTCACAGCAGCATGTATCTGTTCTGCAGAACCAGGTTAAACAGAACAATTTGGTGTTTTCAGTGACAATTTAAGGGCAGGTTGTCAAAAATCAGTCCATTGAGTCCAATTATTTGGGAAGTAACTAATCTGTAAGACATCCTTTCTCTCAATTTACTGGAAGCTCCTGGAGATATGATAAAGGCAGATTTGCTTCCAGGAGCCTGGTGTAGCCTCACATGCTGCCAGCCATCTCCTTCTGTGAGGGTACACAAACACTGCATGGTGCTAACTCTACAAAGCTTTGACCTCAAGATGCAGGTATGTGCTTAATGATACAAAGACTTACACAACTGTGAAAAAATGTAAAGCAAGTAAGATTATCAGAAATAATAACAACTGCTGTCAGAAATCTGACTTTATGCTCTGTAAGATAAATAGAAGTAGGGTATATGGGTAATTATTAGCCCTCCTCTGCCCTTCATAGTTTAATTACACTTTGGAGGGGTTTTTGAGGGAAGACAGAGGCTAGATCTTGGATGCAGTTGCTTAAACATGGGTGTTTCAAGGCATCTGAGATGTCCTAGATCTCGCTGCTCCTAGGTGCCACTCAGAAGATTACATGTCTCCTGTAGAACCTATGTCATGTTTGTCCATCCTGCACACATGTCTCATATCTGTATGCATGAGAAATAAATCATTCAAGAATCACAGAATCATAAAATGCTTTGGGTTGGAAGCAATGACCTTTAAAGGTCATCTAGTCCAAACCCCTTACAGTGAGCAGGAACATTATTAATCAGGTTGCTCAGAGTCCCATCCAACCTGACCTTGAAGATTTCCAGGAATAGAGCATTTATCACCTCTCTGGGAAACCTGTGCAATTCTTTACTACCCTCATTGTAAGGAAAGTCTTCCTTTTATCTAGTCTAAATCTATTCTCTCTTAGTTTAAAGCCATTACCTCTGAATGGACTAGCAAATTCTCAGAGGGTCTAACAGGCAGAGTCTGCAGGGCTATACCCCAGTGGCCCAGAGACCTACTCATAACCAAGCAATGAAAAACAACATGACATGAAGATTCATGTCCGTCAGCAGGCACTAATCTAGATTGGTCAGCAGGCAACAAGGGAACTGAGAGAGTGCTCAAAACAATTTTGTCACCATGAGCCCTGCCATGATGAAGGTGAGAAGAGTCCCTGCCCATGCAGCACAGCCTTTGCCCAGAGAAGCTCCCTGTCTGCAAACAGGAAATCACACGCAGTGCATGAAGTGATGGAGAACCTGTGCCACACCTGGACACTTCTCTTCAGTTTCTTCACTCCAAAAGCACATCTCCTCCCTTAGGAGGATCTAAGGAGATCCTCATCTTAGGAGATGATCAAATGAAGGAGGCTGAAGTGCAGCCTCAATTGGTAGCCTGTCAGTTACTCAGTAACTGTGTGAGAGTTATATGGTCTTTTCCCTGTTGTACCTGTAGGAAATGCAAGGGATTTTATCCCTTCCAGGAAGCTTGTGCAATATAGCAGAGCTTGAGACCATGCATGATCATGACCTATCCTTTCTGGCTAACTGATCTACCACCACAGTAACTTCTTTGCTTACATAGACCTCAAGGAAACCTACTGCATGCTAAAATGCCAGCATGAAAACAAGACAAACTTCCATCAGATTGTCATCAGACCAATTTTAATCTTAATCTTCCAGGGCTAAACAATCTCTTCTGCTGAGGTCTCCAGGCAGGATAAAAAGGATGCAAATACCAGACTAATCAGCATGACACAAAAAGGAAGGTGTGGGAGAAGAGCCTTGTTTTCTACTGTTTGAAACCCAGCCAATGAGACATTTAATCTGCTGCAACATGCATGGTACCAGTAGCTTGTAGATGAGACCATTAATATGAATCTTAAAACTTCTTTTTTTTTAAGATGTAAAGTTGCAGATAGTTTCCTGTAGGCAGGTGGAACACCACCTCTGGCAACAGCCAAACTGTCTGAAAGAATTAAGCATCAAATTTCCTTCAGCAACCTGTGTAAGTACTTGGCCAATTTCAGTAGATACAATCTCACTGACAATATTTCTTGCACTTTCTTTCACATGGGTTTTAGTTGGTTCTCTTTAAGGTTTTGTTTTGGAAATCAACTGAAAAAGAGAGAGGTTTTAAAAATTACATCCCCTCTTTTTCCAAATATTTACTTTCCCCTCCATACCTGACTAAGCTTGCATTGCAATAGCTCTGTGTTTTCTAAGCTGGAAAGATGCTTTGTGCTTTATCAGTAGGTGCTGACGGTTTGGGTTTTTTTTCCTACTCACCACTTATAAAGAAATTCTCCATAATGAGAGATAATAGGAAAAAACCCACAGAGGCAAGCTGCAGAAAAACAGCTATGTAAGATTCTTTCTTTCAGCCTGTATCTTCCATTTGCCTTAAGTAGACTGAGAACAGATTTAAAACAAACCAAAATAAGGGCTCAAGAAGCGAATGCAGGCTCTTACCCTGCCTGGGATGAAGCAGTCTCCTCTGCTCTGACAGGCTTTGGCACCTTGGTGAGAAGAGGAACAAAGACATGAGAAATGTCAATCCCTTCCAATTTTAGTTAGATTATTGAGAGTGAAATTCTGCCTGTTGTTCCTGGGGACAAAGTGCCAAACCTCTGTTGCTGCGTGCAAGTGCCTAGCTGTGTTGGAGTAGCACAGGCTTACTGGTGGGATGGGGAGAGGGCAGTGCTTGTCCTCTAAGATTAAAATTGGTCTGATGACAATCTGGTGGAAATTTGTCATGGTTTCGTGATGGCAGTTTAAGATGCACCAGGTTTCCATGAGGTCTATGTAGACAAGTTACTGTGGTGGTAGATCAGCTAGCTAGTGAGTGGTCTCATTTGCCACTCACTTTCAGAGAGGTGGGCTGGGACAATATAAGCCATGACTTTCCCCTCAGCTCACCTCCCCCAAAGGCCTATTTGTAAAGCTGGGTATACAGGATTTGGTGGTATCTTTAATCTAGATTATTTTAACTGAGATTTTAAGCAGCCATAGTCTTAAGAGGGCAATTTAAATCTGAATGAAATCTCTGGAGAGACTCCTGCTGGGTTCAGTGCACTTCAAATCAGGTATAACAAAACACCTTCCCCTAACACATTACAAAGCATAGCTGTGAAGCACCAACAGCAACAGATTGCCTTCACTCTGGACCAACAGGAGGGCAGTGCAAGCTCCTCATGTAGAAAGTACTTAGAGATTTGTACTGTGTAAATATTCTCTCTTTCCAGATTAACCTAAACTCCCATTTGGAGAAACTTCAAAGGTTGCCAACAGCTTCTAGAGTCATCCCACATCTCTACAGATTCAAATGATAAATAGATATCTCTCTGTTACATTACATAAAATTGAATAAAGTCATGTTCAGAGAAGTAAACCATTAGTAAAATGTTTGAATTCAACTGTAGTTCTCTCATTATCTTTCTTAATTGTTCAAATCCCCAGCCCTCTACACTCTCATACAGCAGATATCCCACTTTTTAAACATCTTTTTCAGCACTGACTCTTGTATTAAGGTGATTCAGTTTCTGCTGTGGTTGAAATTGCTGTGGTGACTTTACTGTAAGGTTCATTGACGATGACGCAGGCAAAAGTAAAAGGAGGCCAAGTGTGGATTAGACTTCTAAAATATTTCTGTACACACAGATGCATGCACAGAAGTGATCTTGCTGAAGTCAGTGGGATGAACCATCAATGCAGAGGACATAGGTAAGTGCCTATGGCAAGGTACATAATTCAGCTTCCACAGCCAACAGGTAGGTTTGCTATAACTGGGGAGGTAAGAGCTTGGACAGAGCCTGGAGGCAGCAGATGACAGGACATGCTCTTCCGAGTTTCTGGGCTGCAAGCACAGTTAATTGATTGTTATTAATGCTCTGGCCAAACACACTGTTGGATGGAGAATATGGATTCAGTGTTGGCTGTGGAACAGCTACCCTTATAAAACAGCCCAAGCAAGGTCTGCCCTGAAGAAAGGCAGCACTCTGCTAAAGCACCTTCAAACTTACTTACATGAAGTGGCACAAAATGAGAGTCCCTCTACAACAGTGAACCCATTACAGGACTGTCTCACGTTAACTACAGCAGGTTTTCATTTGTATGCAAGAGACCGTGTTCAGTGAGCTTGCTGCCAATTAAGATTATTTATAGAGAACACAATGTTTAATTTCAAACCTCACAGATTCAAGGAAGAGAGGGCAGGCCCTGAATGAATACAGATGGGAGACTCCCAACAGCGTTGGCATGTGGCAAGAAACAACATTTGGCTGCAGACAGACATCCCGGAGTGATGCAGCATAGTGGGAACAGGATGTCCCTGCCCTCCCTTGTCTGGGCTGCCACCTCCTGGCTTGTGAGAGCCTTCCTGTCCCTTTCAGTCCCCATGAGCTCAACTAGTGTCAGCAAAACCAATTTTTTCAACTGGAAGAGCCCTGGAAGGAGGAGGGGGGA
Organism: Bucco capensis; assembly: GCA_013396975.1. NCBI lineage: Eukaryota > Metazoa > Chordata > Aves > Piciformes > Bucconidae > Bucco > Bucco capensis. The sequence continues at coordinate 703,566 of VWZO01020100.1, forward strand.
CATTTTGCAGGAGGTGAGTGCTGCAGCCAGCCGCCCACAGCACGGATGAGCCACGAGCCACATCTGGGGATGCTCCACAACAGCAAGCTTTGCTCCTGAAGACCATCAAAACCTTGCCACTGGCAGGCTTTTTACACAAAGCCTTGCTTTTCATGCAGATATTTCAAATTTTAACAATGAATTTAAAGTGTTTTTGACAGTGTGACTTTCCTGGCAGGGTTACATCAAAGCCAGGACAGGTTGCACCCACTACAAAGAGCAGCAAGCTGAGAGCACCCCAGGCTCAGAAGCTGACAAAGGGAAGAAGCTGCTGACAGGTTGTAACAGGCTCCCTCCAACGGAGATTTTTAATAAGCACAAAACACCACAGCAATAAAAGTGTAATGTGCTAACCTGGGGTAAGCTTGAGAATGAGCTTCCTGAGGAAATCTTGCTGTTGATTTTGAGAGAGGCACAGCCTACGCCTTATCCTGATCTATCTGGCCTGGCAGCTACCAAGCCTGTTGGCACAGGGTTTATCCAATCCTTAACTACAAATCTTCAAAACCAAATTAAATTTGATGAAAAAGAAAAAGCTAGATAAGTTATTGCTAGTGATTCTTAGAGGGTACCCTCTGAAATAGGCACACATTACACTGAATCTGATATTTTTCTCATTATCACCTGACAAGAAAAAAAAAGAAAGGGTGTTTCCAGCAACAGCAAGATTAGTGCTAATGTCATAGATGAGTAAAATCTCATTTATAATGTTGGGTAAAGTTCTTGCTATCTGTGTGTTCAGGAAAGATAATTCTGTCTGAAACAGATAGGGAAAAGCCACCAAGCTGGTAAGAGAATGAATGCATGATGCCTGAGAAAACTGAAAGAATTAATCCTGACAAAACAAAAACTGAGATATTATGTTGCTGCTATTTAATACTCAGGGATGAGAACCACAGCAGCAGAAAATCCAGCCAAGCTCACTCTCAGGAGGAGAGCACTCTGGAGCAGCAGTCAAGTTGCAAATTACTGATCTACAGTCTATTACACTGAAAGGAAAACCCTGTAGCATGTTCTATTAATATAGCTCTGTATTTCTTAATCACAGAATCATAGAGATCCTCAGTTGGAAGGGATCCACAAGGATCATCAATTCTAACTCCTGTCTCTGGACAGGACAACCTCAAAAATTATACCATGTGCCTGAGGGCATTGTCCAAAAGCTTCTTGAATTCTGTCAGGCTTGGAACTGTGACTACTTCTCTGGAGAGCCTGTTCCAGTACTTCTGGGTCAAGAACCTTTTCTTTTATATATTGTGGTGCCCCAAACTGCACCCAGTACTTGAGGTGAGGCTGAACCAGCACAGAGTAGAGTGGGAGTATCACCTCCTTTGACAGGCTAACAATGCAGTGCCTGATGCATCTCCAGGACATGGATATTATGGGACTGAATTAAAAGATGATCATGCTCCATTGGTTAAAATAAACAAAATGCTCACATACTAACTATTTCGTAAGAAATGAAAATATATGAGTTTCTCAGAACAGTTCTGTTTCTAGGTATTGAACATGATTTTACTTCTCAGTAAGGTAAGTTCAGTGAGAGACCTCTTTGGTGTACAAAACACTTTGTTACAAAATCCCATCTATAAACAGACAAACATATTGCAACTTAAGCTGCAGTCACTCCCATTGCACTGTCAGTTCTGATTAACTTCACCATAATCTGGTACATCAGTTTATTCTAACAGGCAGACATAGGTTTCTTCTCATGAGAACAAAGTAATGGATATGGGGAATGAAGACCTTTTTTTAAAGGCTGTAATCTGTTCTAATGCAGCAAAACCCAACAACAAGAACAACAAGAGTGGATCTACAAATGCTATGAATATTGTCTACCCAGACTGTAGTAAGCCTTTGACACTCTTTCCCACAGCATTCTCCTGGAGAAATTAGCTTCTCATGGCTTGGATGGCCATACACTTAACTGGATAAAAATCTAGCTTGATGGCTGAACCCCAAAAGTTGTGGTAAAGAGAGTTAAATCCAGTTGGCAGCTGGTCACAAGTGGTGTCCCCCAGGGCTCAGTTTTGGGGCCAGTCTTGTTTAATGTCTTTATCAATGATCTGGATGAGGGTATCAAGTGTGCCTTCAGTAAGTTTGCAGAAGACACCACGATGGATGGGAGTTTTGATCTGCATGAAAGAAGGAAGGTTCTACAGAGGGATTCTAGTCAGGCTGGATCAATGAGAGGAGGTCCAACAAGGTCAAGTGCCAGCTCCTGCACATGGGTTACAAAAACCCCATGCAAAGCTACAGGCTTGGCACAGAGGTGCTGGAAAGCTTCTCAGTGCAAAAAGGACATGGGAGTGTTGGTGGATAGTGAGCTAAACGTAAGCCAACAGTGTGCATACGTGGCCAAGAAGGCCAACAGCACCCTGGCTTGTATCCAAAATGATGTGCTCAGCAGGACTAGGGAAGTGATTGTCCTCCTGTACTGGGCACTGCTTTGGCCACACTTTGAGTACTGTGCTCAGTTTTGGGCTTCACAGTACAAGAAAGACATTGAGGTGCTGCAGCATGTCCAAAGAAGGGCAACAGAATTGGTGAAGAGTCTAGAGCACAAGTCTTACAAAGAGCAGCTGAGGAACTGGGGTTGCTCAGCCTGCAGAAAAGGAGGCCAAGGGGAGACCTTCTCACTTTCTACAACTACCTGAAAGGAGGTTGTAGTGAACTGGGTGTTGGTCTCTTCTCCCAGGTAACAAGTGATAAGAAAAGAGGAAACAACCTCAAGTTGCACCAGGGAAGGCTTAGATTGGATATTAGGAAAAATTTCTTCATTGAAAGGGTTGTCAAGCATTGGAACAGGCAGCCCAGGGAAGTGGTGGAGTCACCATCCCTGGAGATGTGGTGCTTAGGGATGTGGTTTAGTGGTGCACTTGGCTGTCCTAGGTTAGTGGTTGAACTTGGTGATCTTAAAGGTCTTTTCTAACCTAAATGATTCTATGATTTTGGTGCTGGCCTAAAGTACATGTGAGCATTCTTGTTGCTGAGAAAACCCCCACTATGAGACCTTGTCCCATATCAGTTGAACAACCTCTGCACCACTCCTTGTAGTGGTAAGGATGCTGCTTTCTGACTCACATCACCCAGGCAGGCAGCATGGAAAGTTTAGTTTAATCATTTTCCCTTGTTTAAACGGGTTAAGTAGATTTCATTTTTGCCAGATATTTTACACAGAATAAATCATTCTAGACCCCAGACAGTTATGCTGAAAGAATTAATTTCTGCACGACAACACCTGTCATCACTTTTCCATTGAATCAAAAACCAGATCTCAAAGACATCTACACTTGAATAAGTTAGTCTCTTATTTACAAAGCAAAAAGTGACTGTGCTTCTTAAAAACTTCAAATATTTTCTTTGATGTCTAATGTTAGAAGGAAATAAAACAGTTTTAAGAATGAATAAGAAGCTAATCTGAAATGTCTCACTGTGGTTTGCTAAGTATTTTTTCCCACATGACAAAGCAAGCTTTGATCTTATTTTCTGGCTTGTGGGTCTAGATTTCACAATGTGGGTGACATAGACAACACAACTTTGGGTCTACATCTCTTAGCTCTGCCCTCTGGTCTTACCAGAGAGGCATGAGGGAAACAGCCAGGTCCTTCCTCTCCTACAACAATATTATCATCTTTTCTTACCTGTAGATTCCTTCTTAACCTCTTGACACAACTATTGCATTAAAAAGAGGCATGCCCTGGACAGATAAGGATTGGAGAAAAGGAGCAAACAGTGACCATGCAATTGTCCAGAGGGAGAAAAATAGGCAGGATCTCACAGGTTGACATTTTTACAGGAATGAACATATCAATAGATCTCCTCTTCTGCAATGACTCATTAAGTACCAAAATCCTCATTTTTGGAGCAGGAGCATTGAGATCTGAAGGTGACCAACTATCATACATACTAATAATGACTAGTCACAAAAATCCTACTCTGTTCAAAACTTACTTGATGTTATAAGAATTCAGGACTTGCTCAGATAAATCCCCCAAACAAACATTTCCAACAGAGGAAAATGCTCTCCCATCTCTCTAAAGTCTTGAAGAAAAGGGAGAAGATGAGTTCTTCTCCCTAGGAGATGATACTGAAACCTCAAAGTGGGAAAAACTCAGACCAGACACTCACAAAGTGTTGTCCAGGAAATTGCAACATCCCATAGCAGCTAGGCACGCTTTTGATACACAGGTAAATTAATATGTTGCTTAATATCAACAAGGTTTGACAGATCTATTTCCCTACAGGCTCAAAAGATGGAACAGTGAAGAGCATGGGAGTTGTAAGTTTAATGCTGAGAGGGTGAATCTGTGCAAATTTCATGCCTATCTCAGGTTTTACATCCATTCTAAACCTGTTTCTGAGCCTTTTGAAAGTACCTCTGAACATTCCCACTACTCACAGAAGTATCCAGCCCACTTCCCAGTCTTGCTGATTTGTGAGCCTTGTTGTCATTTGTTGGCAATGAGTACCAAGCTCCAGCTGTAGAGTACATAAAGTGCATTTCCTTTCATCTATTTGGAATTTGCTCGTATTTCATCTCTGACTGTCCCCTTGCTCCTGTGTTGTGAGAAAAGTAATAAAAGCAAGAAATCTAACTCCTCTAAATGCTTTATTATGTTGTCTAATTTTACTCATTCCCTTTTGCTTATGCCCTCACAAATTAAAAAAAGCTCCAGTCTTTTCACACTGTGTGGAAGCTTGGATTAACTGGAGGGAGTAGGGGCAGCCTCTTTCTACTCTTTGTGTGCTAAGAGGGGAAACTGAGAAATAGAATCCTAGAATGGTTTGGGTTGGAAGGGAGCTCATCTAGTCCAACCCCCCTGCAGTGGGCAGGGACATCCCCAACTAGAGCAGCTTGCCCAGAGCCCTGGCAAGCCTCACCTGGAATGCCTCCAGGGATGGGAACTCAACCACCAACCTGGGCAACCTGGTCCAGTGTTCCACCACCCTCGTGGGGAGCAACTTCTTTCTAATGTCCAGTTTAAATCTACTCTTCTCCAACTTAAAACCATTGCCCCTTGCTCTGTTAGAGTTAAGCTCTGTTAACTCTACAGTCATAAAGGCACCAACACATCATGCCTGGTGAGGAATATATAAAGACACAGAGATCAAACTGATCAACCAAGAATGTTCAGGACAAAGCAAAGGGTTTTTTTGATGCATCAGCCTGAGGCATTATTAGAAGATCATTTGCTTGTAGACTTCTTGGTTCTATGGTTGAGAAAAGCAATGAGTAAATCAGACTATCAAGTGCTTTCCTGGATGACTGTCTCTGTGCTGTCAGTCACTAATAAAAGCAGATCCCACCTCAGATGTCAGTGGATGAAACATGAGTAATTCATTTAGTCACCTTAAGACACTTGTAAATCCAAAGCTGCCTTCTTTCCTTTCAAGTTAGAAACTTCACTCCTCTTCTAAAGCATTGCTGAGGGCAAGTGTTGCAGAGTTGTGCAAATCATTATCTCCCAAACACATTCCTCTAGCTGTTGTTAGGTTTCAATGTTCCCATTTCAAATCCACCTGACAAATGTGTTTCCAAAAAGGAATAGTGATTACACTACAATGCTGGGCTAAGGAAGATACAAGCTTTGTTCTAGTGAAAGTAGAGCTTCATATTTCAAATGTCACTGTTTGCTTCATACTTTTCACAACAAAGTCTGATTTCCTGTACTACAGATATAAAATCACTGAAGAACTGAAAACTACCATGACTGCATTGTATTATGTGGTATAAAACTTACTGCAAGTGAGAGTCCTCACCTCAAAAACCTTAGCAGGAAAGTGGACCCAAATGTCTTGTTTGTGCAATGCAGGGAATTTTTGAAGAGTCACAAATGACAAAACCTGAAATACTTGGATTCTCCACAGCTTGGGCTATCTCAACTTTCCTTCCAGAGCCACTTCATCCCTTTGAGCAACAGCAGTGACATGGGGAGATCTCATATATTGTTTTATAATGCAAAAAGCCTCATCTGAAACTGGAAACAATTCAGCTCCTTCTGAAGTGGTAAGAAGGGAGTATGGGCAGAAATAGAGAATTTTCTCATAAAGAAATGGAGATGAGCTGAATGTGCCTAGATCTGGATCCTTGCTGAATTTACCACAGTTAGTGGTCAAGAAGACAGGAAGCAGAAAATCTCCCTCTAATTGTTGTAAATGAGTTTGTTGCTACCCCAGTAAGAAACAGGTTGCATCAACTGTAAAAATAAGGATTGAGATTGACTTATCTGAGGCCATGAGGACAAAAAGACTGAGCTGACCATGACAGACTTTGGATAAACCACCTGCTCTGGAAACCCAAGCCAATGATCCATGTCCTGACTATTCATATTCATGGTATCCCAAATATGCAGACTAAATAGCTTCCAAAAGGCTCAAATGACCCTAGAAAGCAGCCTGCCCCTGCACTGCCATGAGGCAGTGCCCAAAGTCTTATGTGATACCAACATCTGCCAGTGTACCAAGGTAGGCACATACCAACTGTGACCTCTGTTCATCCCCAGGATGGACAGGTGCTTCAGCAGCTCTGATGCAGCCCCACACACCCCACCAGGAGGGGATGGGGATGGAGGAGATCTGCTGTCCTCAGCCCTCTAGGAGCCCAATTGAGCCCCTGATGCTGTCACTGGAAAAAACATGTCTAAAGATTAGAGGCTTCTCCTTGAAGATGAGATGAAGGAAAAGAACTATCAATAATGTTTCAGTTCCATAGGTTATAAATAGAAGCTGTCACACAAACAATAAAATTGTCAAAATACCACTTTGGTTTTGCTTGGTATTGTCTTCTGACCAAAATCTTGTGTGCTATTAATGCTCTCTCTCCAGCACAGCATGAAAGAGGAGAACATGACACATTAGGAAAGAAGGCATGCTGAAAAATGATCGATGTAGCAATGCCTCATAGCTCTTTAGTGGAAAGTTGGACTGAGAAACAACATATGTGCATAAAAAGGAGGTTCAGTATATAGCCCTGTGGGGCTCCCTAATGCATCAACTAACCAGAAAACAAATATTTCAAGAGACTGATGTAGAAGACAGAAGGAATATGCACTTCCATAAAGTCTTTCATAAGATTCAAGGCTTTAGTACCCACAAAAGTACTGCCTTACTCCTGGCCAAGAGACAGAAGCTGCTCCCCAGCCACGCTTTTGTTAGTCCAACAAGGAGTAGTGTGAAGAGTGAAACTAATGACCTTGCCCCTGTGGAATTGTGTCCTGTGATGGAATTACCTATTACAAGATGAGCTTGTGATGAAGCCTGACCTTCAGCCAACCTCTGATAAATCTCTCTTCTGTCCAGTTTGACTGAAGTTTACAGGAATGTCCAGGGACTTCTGTCCCTCTAGTCCAGAGTGGCCAGTGGGTTCAAAAGCTGTTTGTGGGCCATTAAGGCACACACATATGTAGATTCAGCAAATACTGTGCTTGCCTTGTCTCCCCAGGAAACTAGCTAAAACCAGACACTTTCCTCATCTTCTTATTAAAGGAAGGCATCCAAGAGAAATGTGGACAAATATTTTGCAGAACTGCTGCCTACTTCTTTTAAATAATTGCTGCATTAAGGGAAGTTGGAACAGCCTCAGAGATCAACACATATTTCAGATTTCATGAATAGCTGAATTTGAAAAGCCAGGAAGGGAAACAGTCCAAAAAGGCTGTAGGTGGTCAAGCACATCTGCTAAGACACTCGAATGGGATCAGACTGGGAAAAAAACAACATTGGAAAGCACAGAGACCAGTGCTGCAATAGCAACAGGACACACAACCTTCCCCTTCTGTACCCTTTCTGACCAAAATATCCCAGGTCCTAGAGAAAGACAGCTGTGAATCTGTCCTGGAGCAAGGTACTGGAACTGAAGTGACACAGAGAGAGCTGGGTTTGCCCCATTTCACACCTTCTAAGCACATATTTTATATATGTGCTTCCAATGGAAAAGACAACATATAGCCAATAGATTTAGCAGGCAAGAGCCATTTCCAGTCTGTTTAACTGCATGAAGTTGTTTCAGTAAACAAAGCACAAAGAATATAAAGGGAAGCTGATACTTCTATAATATTAATAAACTAATTCAGTCCTCTGATGACCAAAAAGGAAAATAAATGTATCAAGCTGGGCATGTGACTGATGCTCAATTTTCCTGTAATAATCTTATACAATTCATTGTGTTTGGAGCTTACAGCTCAGATAAAAACAGACCAGCATCCTGAAATACAGACTTACAAATGCCAAAATACAAGCAAATCTGCTTCTGTGCTATCAGACTACTTGTCTTATCAACAACTACTCTGATTACATAAGATCTGTGTTCTGCACACTTATAAACCACATTATCATCTTCATTTAACTTCAGTCAAAATCATGCCTTAACAAGCATTTAGCAAGAGAATAGGAATGACATCACACATTTTTGCCACAAGGTGTTTCACAAACTCATACCTGGCTAGACAGTGTTTATTCCTCAAATTCTTCCATAATCATAGATATTGCTTAAGTATCTTGTGTGTGTGTGCTAGTGCTCTGAAACACTGTGCTAACACACCTTGGAATACTGACTTACCACCTATGGGGGAGATGATATCATACTTCCTTGGTGGTATTAACATAAACCCTCAGTTCACATTTGCTTGTAATACAAGACATGGGAAATACATGCTGCATGTAGCTAGAAGAAAAAGAAATTACCCATCTCACTTGTTTCAACTTTCTGCAGCACAGCCAAGTTTTTTGTGGGTTTGTTGGGGTTTTTTTTAGTGTAATGTTCTTTACCAATGATGCTTGTCTTCATTTCATCCACAATCTTCAGCTGCTGTTCTCATTGCAGCATGTGCCTCTCATGCTAGAAGATACCAGCTTTGTCATAGAAGACAGTTGTAGTGAAAAGAAAGGAACTGGCCACACACATCATGGAAAAACTGGTCTACTGCCAACACACAGGTTCAGCCTCAATCTTCCCTGAAGGAGATCCAAGCTAAAAGAAATGCTGCTGAATGTGCTAAACCAGAGATTTGTGGACACTGAACACATGAAGAACCTTATCAGGATACAGAAATGCCTTGTAACTTCCACTAAATCCCATAGCAATCCCACATTCCATATGGCTACTCAAGAAAGTGCCTGATAATTTGGGGCAGTAATTAAATGAATCCTCCACATCAGTTAGGAGCAGAGAAATATACCATGGTCATGAAACAACTGCATGTCTCTCAACTTCAGAGAGGGAATTTATCCTAGTAGGAAATAGTCCTGCATTAGGTCTTGCATGTTTGCTTAGTTTTCATAACTGACCTCTCTCTGTTTTCTGTACAAAACCAGAACAGATATTTTAAATGACAAAAGATATGTCACTGAAATGTCTTAGTTTCACAGCCAGCAGTGATAGTTTCTGAAGAGATGATGTGAAGAGTTACTGAAGGAAAGAAACAAAAGATAAAGAAGATGAAGAAGATGGTCCTACCTATGCACTCTACCCAAATACTCAAAACATACTAGCTGGAAGATGAGGAGGAGTCAAGAATAATTGAAGTATTTTCCAAGTACATCATAAAACCAGTTCTTGCTAAAGTAGAAATAGCTGCTCCTAGGGACACATAAACCCCTGTGTCATTCCCAAGGGAAGAGGAAATGCTTTTAACTATCATAACACTGTTATAATAAACTAATAAAAGCATTGAAATTCAAAGGCAGCTACACATCCATGTACTTAACTATTACAATTTCTTCATACTGCATTTGTTCATTCTTTTTCATTGCCTTACAAGATCTTGCTGCAGGACATATAATATTGAAAAGAAATTGCTTCCTGCTCTGAAAAGAGAGCCACAAGAAAGTAATCCAGGGGGGGGTCTGTGCCACAAGATTTATCTTAAAAAAGTAATCTTTTAATTCTACTCACTTGTGGTTTTTTTGGATACTCTGTCAAGCTTTGGGGTCTGGCTTTAAGAATAATACAGAGCAATAGCAAAGTGTCTGGAAAAAAAAGTTAACAAGAATCACTCCATCTAGGAGCTGTGATCTACAAAGAGGCTGAGGAGCTCCATCTAGGTAAGACTGAGGGGAGACACCATGGCAGACTACAAATATATCAAGGGTTGCAGACAGAAAAGCCTGTTCTCCAGATCCATGCTGGATAAAAAGTGATGTGTCTGAACTGCAAAGGAAACCTCAAGTGTGCCATTTGGGAACAGGCAAAAAAGGCCCAGGCATACTGTGTAAGGACAGAGTGTGATCTCCATGGGGGAGGCTTTTCAGGAGAGCTCAGGCACACATCTGTTGGAAGTGTTAGAGGTGCATTTGATGGAGGCTTGGCAGCAGCACGATGGGCTATGTTGTCCCAGGAGATCCTCATCCATTCTCTATAGGTCCAGGTCTGCACTCCATCTCTGCAATTTCCAGCTGTAGCTTTGGGCTACTTGACCTCCTAGGCTGCTTCAACTCTCTCTGTGTGCTCTGGATGTTCACACATGCATTGCTGGAACTGTGAGCAGCATCTGCAGCCAAGACTGTGGCTGCAGGTCTCTGCACGTGAGCCAAGTGCATGTTTCCTCTCCCCTGAGTCAGGGCATGACCACATCGACAGCAGAGTTGGAGTCCTTTGTCCCAGGTGATACCTACCAGATGTGATAAAAGATGCACTCCCTAACTATTTTTTGCCACAAGTATCTTTCTATCATGTCTGCTGTTTTGAACCTGTGTTTTGTTGATGAATTTCCCAAAAGAGTTTATAAAAGGTGCCTGGAAAGTGTTTCAAGTAGGGTGAGTTGATGATCAGTCAGCTTCATCAGCTGGCATTAAGATGGAAGTGAGTGTGGTGCCTAGCTGATTGTCACAGAATCATAGAATGGTCCAGGCTGGAAGGGATCCTAAAGATCATCTAGTTCCAACCCCCCTGCCATGGGCAGGGATACCACACACTAGACCAGGTAATAGAGATCTGCCTTGTCAAAACACACTTTGGCAAACAGCAGCAGTGGGTGCATGTATTTTTCTCACCTGGTGTAAATGATGCTTGTTTTTTTCCTCACATTTTCTTACTAAGATGGAAAATACCTGTCAAGCTTATGTATCAGTGGGAACACTTAGTAAGGGTTGGCTTAAATGTAAAAAGATATGAGATACAACAGGTAATGCCAGGCAAAAGTATAAAACAGGAAAATGAATCTGTAGATAAAGTACAAGACCAGAAGTAATTAATCTGATTTTACTGCCAAGCAAGTGAAAAATGTCAGGGATGGCCTCTGGAAAGTCCCAAATCATGTTATTTCAGTGTTTGCCTTTCTAAAATGGAATTTTAATAACTACCTTACAAGTGTGCTGAGCTGCTGTGCTTAGGAGTGACTGCAAAAGGGTCTGTGATTGTCTCACCAAAACAAACGTTATTCATATTATTATCACAATGTTCTATGTACATTTATGCAAATGCATCTGCATCCCTAGGTGATCTATTTCAGATGCTGGCTGGATTTTAGGGGTTAAGTAACTACTTACACTTAGATTATTCCTCCACATCTTAGTACAATTGATTGACAGAGATACTTACTCCAGATTGCAAACTGCTTTGCTGTATCATTTGGACATTTGCCAAAATATTAAATCAAGAGCAAATAGGGAAGAGCCCACTCAAAATTCACCCTGTAATATGTTACAAGGATGCTCTAGAGCAGAATATGCCAAGGAGGGGTACATTAAAATCACAGTAAGCAATCCATTCTAAAATGCCTGATGTGGGCTTAGCCAACAGAATCTACATGCTAACCTTTTGAAATTATTATTTCATCTTATCTTGGTGGAAGAGTAAGAATTACATACCAAAGAGAACAAGCCAGGCTACCACTCAATAATACAACTCCACAAGGCAAGTACACTTGGACTATAGCTCAAAAATCTGGGCTATATATTACTGCTACAAGCTCACTCTGTCAACTCATGTTAGTCCAGAACACTCTGAAGAGATACAGTCACCTTTGCAGAGTTTATGCCAGACCAGATAGGATTTTTCTCATACATATGGGTATCAGATCTCCTTACACATCTGGCATAAAGTGTGTATCTATGTCAGAACAAGTTTGCCCTGCCAGATGATGTGGTAGTGCACTGAAGTGGCATTAGCATGCACCCATGAATCCCACAGCTCAGGAAATGACTGGCCAGAGAGGTGTCTCCATGCTGCACTACTACTTTGGCTTCCAAGAAAGAAGAGCTGAATGAAGGGGTTGTAGTTGTTATCATTACCAGAAAGGAGGAATGTTCATCAATGTGAACATTAAAAAATCACAGTAAAATCATGGAACAAGACTGTCAACTAAAAGGATTGAAAAAGCATTCAGATATGAGTGACATTACCAGGACTAAGAAGACTCAACTTCAGACACATGCAAGAGAAAAGGTGTATGGGCTTGCACAGAGCAAACAGCTCCCTGGCTTCCTTCCACCTGCAGTGCTTGGTAAAAGTGCATTAAAGTCCATAAAAGTGCACTAGGGCCACCATCAACCCTGCTCTGTAAAGCCATCTCATGCCACAACAATCCTGAAATGGGCCACAGACAAACTCCTTCACCCCCATCAAGGCAAAACCATGTAGATGTCAGTGACAGCAGAGAAATACTTTCCTGACTTGCCAACAGCTCCAATGGGTAGGGTAGCTTTTCCCAGTGCTCTGTTGTCTTGGTACAAAGTTTTTCCTAATGTTTAAATCTTATGTAATGCTCAAGTAAGTTTTGACTATACATCCACTAGAGCTAGAAACAAGCCACAGTCTTCATTGCTTTTTAAGACATCCACCTAAATTCTGAAGTCCTTATCAACCTAAGCAAGCCAAAGAGCTTTCACCAACTAAGCTTTGTTACAGTTCTGCTGCTCTGCACTTATGTCCCTCCACATGTCTCTTGAATACAGTACTTACATTCAACAGAATTCCCCTGCTGTGACTTTATCAGGGCAGGAAGAGACTTACAGTCACCTTCTGTGTCTTACATCTTCTTTTTCCCCCTTGCAGACTGACACTGCCTTTGGCAACCCCCCTCCCACTTTGTTTAATCTGTGCTCTATCATGACTCCAACCTCCCTGAGGCTTGTGCAGAGGCTGTCTTCTTAGGCAAGGTTGCTGCTAAGGGGCATGAGCATTGAACCTAAGACTTTCAGATAGATGCCATGAACTAATCTCCTTTGTGTCTGGTCCTCTGCATTTTTATTACTTCATCTTGTTGGTGTCCAGTCTTCCCTGCTGTACACCCAAACCACTTGGGATACTGAGCCTATTTCTTGCAGTCACAGGCTGCAGAAGCCTTCCTCTCTACTTTGAATCCATGTGGAAATACTGACTGACACCAAATGGCCCATCATTTCTCTTAGTTGGAACAACTTTGGGAAAAGTATGCTTCTTCAAAGCAAGGGCTAATTTAGCAAATGCTGAATGTAGCATCATCTTTCAAAACTTTTCTCAACATTTTAAGACATCTGCCATGTAAAAATGCTTAATATAACACTGGCACTATCATTTTTTCCACAGGCACTGTAAACTGTGAGGCTGTTTGTGTGCTGAAATCATTGTTTAATGACACCTAGCAACACTACCTGTACCTCCTTCCTATCACACCTGGGCAGTGCACTCATTCAGAAGTGATTTCCCACTCCACCTCAACAGCAATGAAATGCTGTGCAGGCAGAGCTCTTCCCTCTTATGGAAACAGCAATAGTAAAAAACACTGCAGCAGATTGTTGCTGCTATTGTATGTTACATGTGCACTGCTTCAGACTCTGCATCCATTTCTGAGAGCCTTATCCAGCTGAGAGTCATAGGAGCTGCTTTGTCCTTCTGATCTAATGTCAAGTTTCCTCTCTGGGAAAAAAAGACAGCAGACATCCCTCATGCTTCAGCAGCCACTGCTTTGCAACAACAGCATTGCAAATGCTGAGTATTAGATACCAAGGAACAACCTCAATCACTTTACTTTCATCAAAACTCCCATTCCCTCCAGTAGGACTTTCTCTTGAAACACAGGCCTGTTGCTTCTTCAGCTTCTTCATCCCTGCCTCCTCACGCTTCCCTTTTGATAATGTAACCCAGGATTACTTTGATAAAGGAAAAGGAAAATATTTGACTATGCTTGTCACATGCTCTTCCACAGCTTGCATGCTGGTGGGCTTGCTTGCCCAGGGGAAAGGGAAAGGTCAAGGCACAGAAATACCCAAGTCTTCTTCAGCTTTCGCTCCAGGATACAGTTTATTATCTAAACATCAAATTCATAAAGTAACACAAAGCACAGCTATTCCCTCATCCAAAGCCAGCTGCAGGGGCTCCCAGGCTTTCCATGCCAGAAAAAGGGCACACATCTTCATCTAAACCCCTGCTGAATCAAGTGACAAGCAGGCAGCCTGTAACCCTTTCCTGACTGCTTAACCCTGTCACAACAGGGTTTGCTGTTATGAATGTTTTATTCCAGGGCTGGAGCAGACAGCTTTATACTCTTTATGGTTTTTGAGCACATACACTTTGGGGGTTTGTTTTGTACATCAGTACTTAGAGCAACACTAGCTAATTTTCCTAAACTTATCTAAAAATCAGGCTATGGAGTGCTATACATGATTCTGTTTTTCTAAGGGAAAAAAAAAGGAAACTTTTCCTCATCATAACAAACCTGTACATACATTTTAGCTTTCAGAAATATCCTGACCACAGAAAGATCAACAGTGTGTTTGAGAGATCATGCTGAGAAGCTGCTGTTAGATGTGAGTTTTCTACACTCAGCCAAAGAATCATGACAAATGGGGAAGAACAATAATGAAGATATGCAAAAGCATTCTGTATTTTGGATGCTTACAACTGAAAATCATAGTGGTAAACAAAAAACTAAAGAGGAGGAGTTTTTTTAATTAAAACCAATTTGTCAAAAGGGCAGATAAGCTGGAGGGTTGTAAACAGGAAGCAAGAAAGAGCAGAGAAGAGAGCAGAAAATCAAACAGATTCCTTTTCAAGGCTGCTTTAGATAAATGTCCTTCACAAGCAGACTATGGCTGCCTGCTGTATTGTAGGCTTGTGAAGATGGGAGGCAATGTTGGTTGGTTTTACTTAAAAACATGACTAAAAACTCAGTCCCTCAGTTGTTATCCTGCACATTTAAATATACTTTTTCTGGATGCTGGCTTTACAAGGTCTATCTTGACAAGCTAGAGAACAGTAGAGGAGATACTGGGCAGATTCACATACTATTAGCAGTCCCAATTTTATGGGGAAGGTGGGACACAGGAAAAATTAAATGTGCTTGTGTCCAGAGACATAAACTGAAGTGGCACTTTTGTAACAATAGGTCCACCTTGTCTTCTGTTATTTTAACAATCATTTTATGATGTCCTCATTTGTAAGACTAGCACTTGTCCCACTGTCTCTAAGGGAAGCATGAGTCGCAAAGTCTGTCCCATAAAATTGCATTTAACTTATGCTGTTTTTACTTCCCTGGAGATAAGAGGTGGTGCTGAAAATGAATGAGATCTTTTCCCTTTCCTGAACCTCCAAATGAACTAATTAATTCCTTTGGTGCACTGGGTTAAAACACATGCCAGAAACAAAACCACTCAAGTTTCAGACCTCAAGGTTACTTTACTTGCCTGGCAGATAAAACCACTTCCTTTCTGCTTGAAGACCTAGCTAATTTGATGTGGAATCACTGAAATGTAATCTCAAAAAAATGTCACTAGGCTTTCTCTGAGCAAATCAATGTGTGGGCTCAGCACTGGACCCCACATCTTGCAGTCTTCTCCTGTAACTACTAGACTAAATACTCTCTCTTCCTCTCCTGCAGGACCAGACTACCCATGAGTGGTGGAGAGACTTTAAATCTTGCTAAGGAGAGGCTAGCTCAAATGAAATCTCATCAAGTAGTGTGGGGAACTGAGACACATGCAATGAAATGTGGATCCCCTGTCCATCATTGGCCCCCGTACCTCAGTAGTGCTGTATCCCTGCACACTCAGCACTGACTCGACTGCCACAAATCATCTCATTTGTAAGGCTTTCTCCTCCACCTTCTATCTTCTTCCTGCCATGCCACGATACTACAAACAGGTGGTGTAAAGATCCTGCCTGATTTTCATAAAGCTTCCATGAGATCCATTGCAGGAGCAGCCACAAACAAACTACAACCAGAATAACATGATCCTACATTCCTGGCCTAAAGAGAGGGCAAGATTTGGACTCTACACAACACTGCAGTCTAGGCCTTTACATAACTGGTGGGTTAAGTAGGAACCAAATCAGGTTCTGTCACTTTAAAAGTTTCCTCCACCCTCCATCACCTCCATCCATCAGTTGCCTGCAGCATGTATATTGAGGAATCGCGTGCAAACCTTGCCATAACCCAAGGCTTTAACATAAACTATACTCTTTCAGGTCATTGGCAAATAACAGGTATATCCGGTTGTGCCTTTGTACTTGCCTGCATGCAAATTAAAAGCGCATGTAAAGTTACAATAATCAAAGTCAGTAGGGGGAAGGGGAGGAGAGCAGGGGGATAATAACCCAGGGATCAGGTTATTTATCTTCACAGGGAAGCCACCGAGAGCAGGCTGCTTGCATGCCATTTACACCTCAAAAGAAAGACGGGGGCAAATTTGGCCTTTGGCCAAAGTCATCCCCTGGAGCTCCCCAGGCTGTGCCTAATCCTGTCTTCTCCCTGCAGCTGGTAAAGCACCCTGTAACCTCCACTGCTACTCCCCCCCCATGGTGCCACACAGAACTTTGTTTCCTTCTCAACTGTAGGGTGGGAGTGTTTCTATGGGAGAGAACAGAGGCCAAGTTGGACTTTGGGCTTTCTTCTTCAGAAGAGTTTTGCCTTTTCTATGAGGTTGCACCTCCAGTGTGATGCTGCTTCTGTGGCTGCTTCATCCCCTATTCCCTGACAGAGCCAGCACCCCACAGGGTGACCCCAGATCTGCCTTGCCACCCTGGGGCAGGCATGTAGTCCCACACTCCCTTCTCTCAGCAGTCAGTGAGCCTTCGTGCAGCCACCCTGAGCCTGGGTGTGGGCTGCTTGGGAAAGGGAAGAATTTATGGCAATTTTTTTTCTGTCTTTCTCCCTTGGCGTGCCATGAGATTAACAGACATTAGCAAATGCCTCTTCCTGGAGCAATGGGACAAGACAAAACCTGCCCTGACTGGCACCTGCAGTCTGTTTCCCTCATGGTCTTTGATCTGCCATTGCTGAAGGTTAGAAGACCTGAATGGCTCAGAAACAAGACAGTGCCTTGGGTTTACTTCCAAATGGTAGGTGCAATCTGTATGTGTCAAGAGTGTTCTCTCTCCCTGCTGAATTTACTGAGGGCTAGAGGAAATCTTTATTACTATTATTTGTCTTACAGGAGAGGCCAGCTCTTTTGATCAAGATTGCAACCCTTAAATGGAATACTGTAAAAATCTCCTAAGCTCAATATTCTGTCATTGACCACAGATACCACAAAGGGAGTTTCTCTTATCTCCTTGGTTTGAATATACTTTCTCCAAGTCTTTCTTTAAATTAAAAAATGTGCAAATAAACAACTCCCATTTCCCATACCCCAGGGAAAGGCATGAATAATTTAATAGGCTAGAGTATTACCCACATACATCCTAGTCCCTAATACTTGAGTCATTTCATTTACCACTGAAATGCAGTTACTGCTAGAGGCAAATACACCAAACCTTTGCACAACAGAGGGGAGGAAGCCAGGAATGCCTGGCTGCAGAGGGCATGTGCAAATGCTTCCTTAGCCAAGCTTCAGCAGCCAAATACCTGAAGGTCTTGGTGTGGATTCATGCAATTCCACCTGATGGGGTATTTCAGCAAAGCCAATATAGCCAGAGCCACTGTTTCTGGTGGGAAATCTGTCACTCTTCAGCTTCTTCACAAATACTACTCAATATTTTATTGACTTGCAGTACTGAAAGGGTGAGCGTTTTCCCTGGCTTGTTTGAGCAGTGCTACCAAAGGGGTGACATTTACAAGCAGCTCCTTTACTGACATGAAACTTCTTAGGTCTGTGACATGAATCTTCTTTGGGAAATCCCAGCTGACACACACTCTCTTCATGATTAAAAGCTAGGGACAGCCCTCATGATGCACAAATAGGTGTGTTCCTGTTTGCTTCTGCTGCCATCTCAATCATTCATTTGTGCCCAGCACCATCTCCTCTCTCAGAGCACTTAAAAACTTGAAAGTAGTAGTACTAAGGATAATTTTTTTTAAACACTGATAACTTTGTTATAAAATGCCAATCTTTTGGACAAGGAATTACCCCAACCCTATAGAATCCATGCCTAAGAGTGCAAGCAAGTCTGGTGTACCTACTTGAATATGCAGGTAAGCAGAACAGGCTTTTCAGAAGTTAAAACCAAAGCCCAAAGAAGAGAGAGACACACACACATATATATATATATATGTACACACAGTGTACTAGACCTCTGCCATCACTTCCTAAAGTACTCTTAGGTGTTTGCAGCCCAGCCCAAGAACCCCCTTAAGCAATAAGATGGGAGGTATCATAAAAGGGGACAAAGTAACACTCAAATCTCTATGCAGCTCCCTTAGCTAGATCAGACCTGTATCTCCCACCACATAAACAGGTTTATTCTCCGAAGGAAGGACAACTCCAAAATTCCATTTGGACTGCTCTGTAGGGTACTAGATTGAAATTGAGCTGAACATTCATAGGCTAGGCTAATCAATGGCTAGAACACAAGACAGAAAAACCCATGTTCTCATCAAAGAACTGTAAGTTTCTTCATTCCACTTGTGCTTCACTATCTTGTCTCCCTGTGCAGAAGAGTCATGGTGTCTACTTGCAAAGAGTTCCCTCAGCTAGAAACTCTAAGTTCTCTATTTATAACTTCATCCAATCATATGGCCTGAAATTTACTATTCCCCCAAAAATCTGTTTTACATTTTAATTTTTAGAAATGTACAGTCCAAAACCTGTTGACTCCATTTATGAGAGCAAGGAAAATAAGTGTTCATATTAAAACATGGTAGTGGTATTTTCTTTGAAAAGCTCTGTAGCCTGAAGCTCTAAAGCAAGGGACTCAACACTCATTTGGGTAATATCTTTTCTTTCACATTTGTGCTATTTGCTCTTCCCTTAGTAAATTCACTCAAATTTGGACACATTTCCAAACTCTGAAAAAATCATATTTTGGACATCCATAACAAAGACTTTGTAGAACTTTACAGGTAAATCTTCAAAATCCTCACCCCTACAGAATATGATTCTGATTGTGAGTGAAGTAGACTCTGCTTTCAGCTGTAGCCCAGGGCTGTTTTTAACTAGCATTCATCACTACACTGAGCATACAGGCACACTGGCATTTCCCAAAATGGCAAACACTACAATCTTAACAAAGCAATTGCACTATGAACTTTCCATCACCACTACTACTGCACTCAACAAAGTCTGGAAAACAAATGAGAAATGTAATATTATTGCTTGATAACATGTTAACAATATTGGCCCTGAACAATGTTGCCATTTTCAAGTGTAGGAGTGACCTGGCACATCACAGAGGCTATAAGGTTTCTACACTTCAAAATAAAGATGGACCTTGGCAATACAACTCTTGGCTCTGCAAACCTCAGAAACACTGTGAGGATGCTAAGCTGCCAGATGCCCCAGGGAGCCCCTTTGCTAAAGGGGGAGAGTGAGCAGGCACAACAGCTTGTCCACACATCATATGTTGAGGATAGAGACAATAATGCACATCTTCAGCAGTGCCTAAACATTCCTAAATGTTGTTGTTTCATCCATCTTCTTCAGAGTACTTTAATAAAAAACATTTGTATAGAATAAATACAAAGACACACACAAAACACCATGGATGAGAACCCAACACTGTGTAAATTAGATTTTGCTCTTTTGCCTCACAGTAGAAGGCAGTTTAAAAAGGCTTCTCAAAGGGTAACCACAAAGGGATCAGTGCTGTATTTTCCTCTCAAGACTTAGCTTTGTGGTTTCTTCTACACTGTCACGAAAAAGCAGCAAACTTTGGAAATAAAAATTGTAGGATTCTGGCAATGCAAAATTAAAACAGATTCATAATCAGCTTTGGTGCCTATTTTATATATAGCACTATATCCTCATTTTCTGTAGTCGTACCTGTGTGCTAGCTGTGTGGAAGCAGACCACAATGTATGTTGTTAATTTGCAAGTAACATGGAAAATGTGAACAGCTGGAGAGGGTACAATCCAGACTAGCACTGAGCTGAGGACTGGAAGGTTTCTTGCCTCCTCACAGCAGCTAGGGTAATTTGGCTCAGACTTACAAGCCAAATTTAGGCTTTTCCATTACAAAGGTGAATTGAAAATGGGAGCTGAGAGGTCACTGGGAATGCAGGGAAAAGTGAAAGTCCAAGAGAAGCTGCAAGCCAATGAAGTCTAAGAATGTGATACATAACCACAAATACATAGGTTTAAAAAAGCATACCATAAATACCTTATTTTATGTCATAAATCATAGAATCATAGAGCAGCAGGTGGCTCCTATGTATGCCTGGCACTCTGGGTAGCACTGAGGATGCAGCTCCTAGTATTTTGCAGACATCTCATGCTCAGCACAACAGCAAAGCTGCCAAACTGAGCAGAGCCAGGAACCTGCATCAGACATGATCTCATCACCATCCACACTTGGGGTACCCCAGTCCCAGGCTGGTTTTAACATTGAGTAATTCAGTATGATGCAGATAAGCCTGAGGAAGCAGGCACATTTGTATGGTGCAGAGGACCAAGCACAGGGGACAGGGGCTGACTGCTGAGCCAGCTGCCCTGGGGTGGCACTGTGGATGGAGTAGTTGGCACACATCTGCTCCTGGATCTGAAACGACTTGAAGCATAGTGGTAACTCTGCATCCTGCTGGAATGCAGTGTAAACACAATGTAAGTGAGCTTCTGTCAATGTAGAGGCTTACAGGTGTTCTTATTCTGATTGTTCTGATGATGATTTTGCTGACTTACAGCAGTATTGTTGAGACTAGTCAAACTCCAGAGGTACATAAGGATGCCTGTACAATTTTAAGCAGCCTGAAACAATAGGATGTTGCATCGGTTTAAGTTTCCATGTCATTTGTGCTTTAGTTAGGCTACTTGTTTCTTCATCTTACAGATTACTGTGCAACACTCAGAAACAGACAGTCAGAAATAGTATTTCCAAGGGATTATTTAAAGCAGAATGGCTTCGATCTCTCTATAAACTGTAAACAATTTGTACAAACTCTGTACTGAAGCAATCCCAGAATAAAACAATACTTAACTGTCATATAATCCACCTTGAGATCCTGCAAAATTAAGAGAGAAGGCAAAGATACATAGTCCCAGGTATGGGAAAGATACAAAGAAATTCAATGTGGGATGGCTGTCCATGGAAAGCTGCAAAAGGAAAAGGCAAGGAAAGAAAACTGGACAAGGTCAAGTCCTTGAGAATTTCCAGTTGCTGTTCATGAGGATATAAGCATCTTGCCAGTGTCTAAAAGAGAAGCCAATAGCTGCCATAGTTACAAGAAAAACTGAGAACTGAATCTGTAAACCTTTATTTAGGTAAATAACTCTTAACACTTCTAAAAAAAAAATCTCTTAGGGGTTATTTTGGAAAAGGGGGGGACTGAGGCAGAGAGATAAAATCTTACTCTCGAAGGGCAAAGGAAGAATCTCCAGGTTGTGTAATTTCTCATCCTTTACTAATTTTTTACCTCCACAAGGACTCTTATTCACATACATAAAGCACCTTCATTCAGAGCTGAAGAGGTACTAGTGCCCCCACAGACTCTGCCAGTCCCCTGCATCTAGCATTCCTGTCAAATCAATCAGGATTTTTAACAGATTAGGACTGAATTCTTCTCTCAATCTTAAACTCACCCACTTCTTGCCCCTTCAACTCATTTTGCCTTCCACATCTTACACCAAGCAGGGTTTTCTAGGTCTCAGAAGTAATTCATTTTCAGTGACACAAGTTTTCAGTGATTCAGTTTTCAATGCCTAAAAAACCCCTAAATTTGACTAAGGAATTTGGGACTGGCTTCAGTAGGATCTACATCTGAATTAAGCCTCCAGAACTGGGAAAAAAAGAAACTTGCATTATCTAAGAGCAATTCTGAACTACTTTCTAGAATAAACATAGAAACTTCCAAAGCAGTGAGAAGAGTAAAGAAAGAGGTAGGTAGGAGAGCAATTAGTGGAATATAAGAGAGACCAAGGGGCTGATCATCCACTGCCTGCATTTTGTACCACACTAATTCTTGGTGTAATAAACACTTCACTCAAACTATGTTTGATTGTAAGGGACTCTTCAAGGTCACATGGAATTAGAGCCTAGAAAACTGGGGGATCATTCATTGCATAAAGTCAAAATAATACTCAGGCTGTAACAGACAAGCCAAGACTGTAAACATGCTAGTTGTATAACGTGCAGTACAGAGGGAGTACCTGCTATTACCACAATAGAACTGAAAAGCTAAACCAGATTTTTTCTTCTTTCTCTCCTGTCTAATAGCAGCAGAACCCCTGAAGACTAAAAAGAAGTGGAACAACAACAAGAAGAAGTTTTCTTACAGCATGAAAAAAAAAAAAAGTACCAGGCCTTGTAATTCCTGAGCTCATGTCTTAAACTGTGAATCTGCAGCTCATGGCAGTAGAAATGTGTTCTGCCTGTCCTGCCTGCTACTAACCAGGAAGCAATCCCACCTGCAGTATGATGTCAGTAGGATGTGAAGCATACAGTGCACTGGACCCACACTCACTCATTGAACTGATTGATAGAAACAGCGAGGTAGGGGCAGGGTCACTTGCCGCAGAGGTAAGAAGTAGCACCTGGGGCAGCCTCATGCTGAGGTGTTCTTCCTCTTACCAACTGCAACCAGAGTTTGGCCATCTTACGGACACCATTTCTTTATAAACTGAGATTTCCATGGAATCTGTTCTAATTGCTCCAAAGTAAACAGCTATCTCTCACTTGGACTGCAATACAGCTAGTTTAGGTGCTGCGTTGAAGAATGGATTTAGGGACTTCCTAGGAAAAGCTGTAATGCCTGGGTTTCAGGCATCTGATTATCACCATCATCAGAAAAAAAGGCAAATCTACCTGGTGGCAAGGGCAAACACCCAGCACTATAATCCAGAGCTCAGGCAACTGATCCAATCTGAGTGGATCTAGCGCCCAGAAGACTTTGAGAGAAACCCATGTCTTTTTTTCGACATGTGACCAATAAAGGTGGGAAGGGTGGCTGTCATAGGGATGGAGTTATCTTTGTTCCTCTTTGAAGCTGAACCACGTACTGGGCTGGATTACAGGATGCTTTCAGCTCACTCCAGCAATGGGGCTGGGAAGAAGGAAGCTCATTTTTTCTAACACTGCTCAGAAAAAGTGGTTTGCACACATCTGTCAGTTGACAATGGCAGGAAGAAGCACACTGCACTCTGAGGCACACAGAGAGAGCTGTCTGATAGTAACCTGTGCAAGTACCACAGACTGGACGAGCCTGGGACAGTGACAGCAGCCAGGACTGTGTTTCTTAGCAAAGACAAGCAGCAGCTCCTCTCAGTTCACACCCTGAGCTGGGCTGACTCCCAGCATCTAATTTTGTCTAATCCCTAAATGCTACCAAAATAACTTAGTTTCTTCTCACGAAGTAACTGTTGAGAATCTGAAAAAAATGTTGTGTTTTTAAATTTTGCTTGGGACGGCAAGACCGACGACAACAAAGCAAACACTTGCAGATTTCCTGGGGACCGGTTTTCTTGATGCCTGGGCGTTTTGCAGTCCCGGTTCACCCCGGGGCTCCGGAAAGTCTGGCCTGGGGGGCTTGGAGCCGGGGCGGGCAGAGGTGAAAGATCCAAGACTAAGAAAAGTGCCGTAAGGGGGACTGAAGCAAGCCGGGGGACAGCGGGGCTGGCCGGGGCGCGAGCTGCCCGGCGCTTCCCTGCCTCCTTCCCCCCACCCCGAGCCGGTGTCAGGTATTACGAGGAGGGGTAGGGGCCCGGGGAGGAGATGGCTGGAGGCTTTCCAGCCCCGGCTCACGCAATGCAAACTCCGCACGCAACGGGGAGGCGACAGGCGGAGGAGGGGAAGCTCTCTGGCTTCCTCAGCCCCCAAGATGCAGGCGAGACTTCATCTCCCAACAGCGAGGGCTGCGAGCCCGCCCGCCGCCCTGCTCCCCTCCCGGCACCTCCTCCGCCAAAACTTTTGGCCCCGGCCATAAAAGCCTCGGCGGCTCAGCCGCTCCACTTGGCGAGGGCCCAAGGGCAGCCGGCAAATAACTGCGACCCCTCAAGCCAGGGGAAGGGCCAGGAAGCGGCGATTTGTCAGCGGGGCTAACTGCAGCCCGCCCGCAGCGCTCCGCACCGCGGATGCCGGCAGGTTTAAAGCTGCCAGTACCGATGCCAAGCGCCCAGACCCGACTGCTCCGGCTCCAGCTTAGCCTGGGGGTAGCAGGCCGTTCCCCATCCGCCCTCTGAGCCCCTCGCCTTCGCTCCCTGCAGCGGGCTGGGGTGGCCCCAACCCGACCCCACAGCCCTGCAGACGGGTGGGTAGGAGGGAAAGGGGCAGCAGCATCCTCGGTCTGCGGGGGCTGCTCCAGGCAGGTGGCTGCTGGCGGGCGAGCTCCGAAGGGTTAAAGAGCTGGGAAGGTGACAACAACTTTGCGCTGGGATCGGGTGCAATTGGCATTTGCCTGCACATGACCTGCCAAGCTCTAGGTGACAGGAACCGGGTCTCCTAATGAGTTTTCAAGAGTCTGGGATCTGAACGTCGCCTTCGCCACTTTCCTCCCGTTAGAGCTGCCGCCGGCTGCCCAGCTCCTCTCCATCCTCCCCGAGGTCTCGGATGGAAGCAGCGTGCAACAGGTCAGTTCTGCTACAGGCGACCGAGATGGTCGTTTATTTCGGCTCTTCTTCCTCTCGCTGCTTCAGCAAGGCGGGAGCAAACGGTAGGAGCGGGTGGTCTCCAGGCATGGGGGTGGGAAGCGGGACGTCAGGCATCCTCCACAGCTCCTCTCCGGCGCCGCTGGCCGCCAGCCTGCGCTGCCGCGACGGGCACAAGAGCCCGGTGAGAAGGAAGGAGGGCTCGGGACAGAGAGGGGTTCCGTGAGTCACGTGCAGAGGTTTCCTCTCTGGAGTAGCGGGAAGCTTCGACGGCAGCGAGGGTAGGCTGATTCTCGCAGGTACACTCTCGCCGGAATGAACCTGTCTCCAGCGCACGGCGGCTGCCCGTATCTACAGAGGCCCGTCAGACGAGAGCATCCTCCTGCCTCCCTTTCTGCCTCTCAGCCGTGACCTTCTGGATCCCCCACTGCAAACTCTCCCTACCAGCGAGGGGGAGCGAGCAGCGGCCCCGCCGCCAAACATGATTTTCATCCCTTATTGACCGCTTGCCACTTTATTATCTGTTATGCCTTGTTTTTCGCGCAGGGTGCGGACGGGCTTTAGGCACAGGAGCAGCGCATAGTTAAGGACGCACGTCGACTCCGAGACGGCTGCTGACGCTGCTCCTCAGCCACGCCAGCGCGCCTCTGTCCCCTCGCCCGTCCGGGCTTCTCCCTGCCCGGCGGCGATAAGAGAGCTTGCCAGCCTTACCGCAAGGATGGCTGGCTGTTGACCTGTCCCTTTTACCTTGCAGCATGACCCTCGAGAGGCTCGGGGAAGCCCTCCGCGGCATGCCCCCCTTGCAGAGTTCCCTGCTGCTCCTCCTCTGCCTGCTGGCCGCCATCCACCTGGGCAAACTCCTCCTGCAGCAGCGGCAGCGCCGGCGGCAAGGCCAACGCCAGGCACCGCCGGGCCCTTTCCCCTGGCCCTTGATCGGCAACGCGGCGCAGCTGGGCAGCGCCCCGCACCTCTCCTTCGCCCGCCTGGCCAGCACCTACGGCTCGGTCTTCCAGCTGCGCCTGGGGCGCTGGCCCGTGGTGGTGCTGAACGGGGAGCGCGCCATCCGCCAGGCTCTCGTCCGCCAGGGGGCCGCCTTCGCCGGCCGGCCGCCCTTCCCCTCCTTCCGCCTGGTGTCGGGCGGGCTCAGCCTGGCCTTCGGCGGCTATTCGGAGCTCTGGAAGCTGCACCGCCGGGCGGCGCACGCCACGGTGCGCGCCTTCTCCACCGGCAGCCCCGCCACCCGCCGCTTACTGGAGCGGCACCTGGTGGGCGAGGCGCGGGCGCTGGTGGCGCTGCTGGTGCGCAGCAGCGCCGGTGGCGCTTTCTTTGACCCCTCGCGGGTCCTCGTGGTAGCTGTGGCCAACGTGATGAGTGCCCTGTGCTTCGGCCGCCGCTACAGCCACGGCGATGGCGAGTTCCTGCGCATCGTAGGGCGCAACGAGCAGTTCGGGCGGGCGGTGGGTGCCGGCAGCCTGGTGGACGCGCTTCCGTGGCTCCAGCGCTTTCCCAGCCCCGTGCGCGCCGCTTACCGCGCCTTCCGCGACCTCAACCGCGATTTCTACGGCTTCGTCCGCGGCAAATTCCTGCAGCACCAGCGCAGCCTGCGCCCCGGAGCTGCCCCCCGCGATATGATGGACGCTTTCATCCACCTACAGCGGGAGCAGCCGCGGCTGCAGCTCGAGCATGTGCCCGCAACTGTCACCGACATCTTCGGCGCCAGCCAGGACACCCTCTCTACCGCCCTGCAGTGGCTCCTCATTTTCCTCATCAGGTAGGTACCGGCGGGGCGGGCCCTCGGGGCGCCCCACACCTGCCCCTGCCCTGGGGAGGGACACGGGAGTCAGCTCGGGGAAGAGGGTCGCCCTGCAAGCGCCAGCCTTACGGGGTTCCCGTTTCAAGGGCGCTGCGCGGGCAAAACTGCCGCAGGAAAGTCTCCCTTGGAGTTAAAAACAGGCCCAGAGGAGCGCCTGAGCCGCTCAGTCGGGGGAGGGTCCCTCCGCTAGTGCGAGGGTCTGAAGGACGGGACGGGACAGTCCGTGCGGTGTCGAGGTACCGCGGCGGCTTCCCATTAGCTAACACGGAAGCTCTGGGAAACCTGCCAGAAAAAGATAAGAAAGGATAAAAAAGAAACCCAAAACCTACTTCGGCGGTCGGGTAAGGGTGCATAAAGAGAGGCTATCAAAAAGGCAGCCGAATAAAACCTGAAAGTAACGGGTTTTACCGGGTCAAGATCGAGGAGATCATAGGAAGAGGATAACAACTGCTTAAGCTAGATAAAGAGTTCGCGCACCGCTTTACAAACCCGCTATTATGTTAATGTGCCTCTGTGTGTGTGCCTTTAGCGTCCTTGCGTGACTGGAGGGAAGGCAGAGCCGCTGGGCAAGAGGCGGTTTAATAAAAGAAGGCATAACACTGATTATTTTTTTCCCTGTCCTGGCTTTTTCGGTCATAATTTGCCTAATTTGTAAGCTTATGCAAAAAACAAGCAAGTATTTAACGCTTCGAGCTAAAGTTATGATGCACAGCATTCACACGTTGGGTTTTTCCCTGTTTCTTACATTTGCCTAGCATTCAACATGCTGGAGGAAAAGGCAAAGACATGGAACCCAAACCTGAATATAAGTAAAGGCTCCTTGGAGGAATGCATGCTTTTAGACAAGCAAAACAAAATAGCAAAATGTATTAATATTTTGCTCTTGTTTGGTTACTGTGACATCTTCCAGACTATCCAGATTTCAAGACAGTCATCTTGAAATACATTATCAAGAAAACACATTTGGATAATGAAATACACAAACTAAGAGTGGGATGTTCATAAAGCTATTCTGACAATTATTAGCTGGAATTTTTTCGGTTTAAAAACTTTCATATGCATGCAATATGTCTACTGATAAACTCCTTTCTAACTTTTAGAAGTCACATACAGAGCTAGAAAACCAAATTCTTTTTCCTGCAGAAAGCCTAATATTTAGAAGAGGCAGGTAATTTTCATTATATAATTAATCTTCAAAGCTGGATCAGAATATTCAGTTTCAGCACATTTTAAATTAGTTTCATTTTTATATTGAGAATGAGTTGTATGTGTTATTGAAGTGAAAACTGAGCAAACCTAAAATGATACCACTGCATGGGAAGCTTGAACTTTTCCCCTCAAAGTTTACCATCAATGTCTGCAGTATATTTAAACTTAGCTCAAACTGCATTATTTAAGGTAGAGCTAGGGTTCTGTGAGAAATGTTTACAGCAAGGACTATTTTAAGAAAAATCTTTTGAAAGCGTTATGTACATGCACACATCTTGCTTTAAATGACAGGTATCCAAATGTGCAGGCTAAAATGCAAGAAGAAGTGGATAGGATTGTTGGAAGAGACCGTCTGCCATGTGCTGAAGATCAGCCTCACTTGCCCTACATCATGGCTTTCCTGTATGAATCCATGCGTTTCAGCAGCTTTGTGCCTGTTACTATCCCACATGCCACCACAACCAACACCTTCATAATGGGCTACCTCATTCCCAAGGACACAGTGATTTTTGTCAATCAGTGGTCAGTGAACCATGACCCAGCAAAATGGTCCAACCCAGAGGATTTTGATCCGACAAGATTCCTGGATGAGAATGGATTCATCAATAAAGATCTTACTAGTAGTGTGATGATTTTCTCATTGGGAAAACGTCGATGCATTGGAGAGGAGTTATCCAAGGTGCAGTTGTTTCTCTTTACCTCCATACTGGTGCACCAGTGCAATTTTACTGCTAATCCAAACGAGGACCCTAAGATGGACTTCACCTATGGGTTGACCATTAAACCTAAGCCATTTACCTTGAATGTTACCCTTAGAGGTACTATGGATTTGCTCGATCAGGCTGTCCAAAGACTACAAGCAGAGAAAGCAGCCAATGAAAATCAGCTGTCAGCAAATGCCTAAGAAACAAACCTTGCATCTAAAGATAGTTCTTCTCTCTCTCTTTTTAGACTTAAGTAAGTTATAGTTTGTTCCATTGATCTTTTTGGAATATAGCCAATATTACAAGTTACAAGAGCAGGAAGGAAAACTGCACGAGGTATAATTCAGTCTTCTTTCTGATTCTAGGAGGAGAGCCAGGGGAACAATTTAATATATTAATAAAACATATGCAAATTGAAAGTAAGCCTTTTCTTTTCTAGCTTGTTCACAGAAGTTGCCATTGTAAAGTGCTTTTTATCTACTGACTGGTTGGAGCATTTCCAGGAACAATCCTTTCCATGTCTCCATGCACTATGCCTTAACTCTGAGGTTGCCTTCAGTAACTCCACATCCCAAAGTGAAATCTGTCATTTAAAAAAAAGAAGGGTTGCTCAGAACACTGCAGCCTGCCTCTGAATTCACTCTACTGGAAACTGCCCTAGGCACATGACAGCTTCTGTGTTGTGACTGCTGGGATGTGCATTAATGCCTCAATAATGCATGTTCAAATGCTTTTTGATAAAATTAAAGTCCTGCCTTTAGCATTCCAAAGTGTTTACATAAATGACTTAAAAAAAACAGACTTGCTTATAAGCACATTTGAAATTAAAACTTTTTATAAGAATGAACAGAATGCCTTCATACACTTGTTAAGTTTTGAAAGATCAGATTTGATATGTCACTAAATGGCAAGGGTGATACAAACCATATGCTAATCTGTTCATTAGCCTATTTATGAACAAAATACATACCTGAATTAGAAAGTTTTATAAAAATAAAGCTGAACTTTGTATTTTTCTAGTAAAGAGTTAATACCCCTGTCCATAGGCACATAGGAAAGTCTAGTAAACCTACATGGGCTAAGGTATTCAGAAGTGAGAATATGAGGGGTTTATGTTAAAATTTTCATGCCACAAGCCTCAAGTAGAGAGTACAGCAAATATATCCCTGCTCACTAGTCGTTAGGATGAGTTACATGATGCATCAAAAAAATCAACTTCTAGTACCATTTGCTTGGAACAGTCCTTGAAGGAAAGAAAATATTACATATTGTAATCAATGTGCTCATTAACTGAGGAAAAAGTACTTTTAAAATTTTTGTAAGGCAAAGGTGATTAAATTAAAAAAAAACAAACCACCACACAAACCCAAACCTATTATTTAAAGTAAAACACACACATGAAACTTAATAGCCTTGAACTGCTGCCTGCTGTTTGTGTACACAAAGCTGCATATTTTTCTCTAAAAAGCAAACATCCCTGTTTAAATGCCTGATTTTGAAAAGCGTTGGGCACTTCTTTGGAACTCCAGATCACCCTCAATTACATATGGAATCCATCAGAAAGGAGAGTACTTCACATGACTTGCTGTGTTCAGCCTAGTACTAAAGAAAGTATTAGCAAAGCTGGAAAAATAAGGGTGCAATGTTACACTGTAAAGTAGCTCTGCTGAGACCTAAGCAAGTGAAGATTTGCCCTGGATCTTCTGATAGCTGGCCAAGCTTAGTCACATTGGCAGCAGCAGCAGAACTCATACTGACATTGAGAAAAGCTGTTAATGACACAGTCCTGTTCTTAAGTAGAAGTATTGCTACTGATTTTTAAATCAAGCCTAGAAGTACTGCTCCATAACCCCACACAGTAGTAATGTCCCTTTTTAAAGTCTGTGACTTCATATGGCATCAAAACTTCTTTATTTTAGAGCTAAAAAGGTTTTCTGCTACCTACACAAGGAGTAACCTCAGGTGTTTTTCTGAGATGTGTAAGTTTGTGATACCCCAGAACATAGTCTGTACCTGTGAAAAGGTTTGTAAGATACTCAGCATTTTCATATGGAGATCTACATTAGATCAATGCTAGCAAGACTATTTTCCTTGTACCTTTGCAAGTATCATTATAAAAAATATATATATAAAGGATGTAACCTACAACTGAATAGTTATTCTAACACAAGGATCACTGATTCATATTTTAATAACAACAGCTTTTGCAATGTTGTACTCTTCCAAAAGCTTTAACTATGTACTGGCTACTAATGCAACATCCATTCCCACTGCTCACACGTGTCAGGAGAGGTCACACACTATATAGCTGTTGGTCAAATAATGCCTGGTGTAATGTGAAGTTACTCAAATTTAGTAGCACCCAATCTAGAATGTCTGCAGTTGTTCAGCAAGCTAATTTTTATGGTCATTTTGAGATGTATCATTGTGTTACCAAAAAACTAAATAAAATTCTTCCACTGCCTTTGCTTAGTTTATGTATGGCTTTCTAACAAACAGTATCATTCTTTCTGATTCAGAAAATAGTATTTTAGACATTTGTTCACATACACTTTTCACCTTCTTCCTATTTCTGGATTTTAAGGTTATTCTTATCCTGCCTTCACAGCTGCTCAGCTCTGCCTGCTTGTTTAGACCTTGTCATCTGTGATTCTATTTCCTCATGCTCCTTGCTAAGAATATTCCCTGCTGCCCATCTCAAGCATCGGTCTGAATTCTCTCATGTCTTTGGCTGTTAATCTCTACTCAGACTGCACAATCTCCTATGCTACGTTCTTCCCTCTGGCATTTCAGTTTACTTCCGTCTCCTCTTGCTTTAAGCCCACAGACTGGTTTTCCTTTCTCTTTTTTCCTCGTAGAAGCAGAGGATCCCCTACCCTCTTGCCACCAGGCAGAAGGAGGGGACTCAAGAGAATGAGGACAATGGATACAAGTCCCTGCTTGAGATGGCAGGTGAATACCCTCCTGGCCTCCATCACCTTCCCAGGTGCCTTTACACGATATGTGTGAGGCTCTGGAACTCTATAATTTCATGGTCACTTAGCCTAAAATGACCTCCAACCACCACAGCTCCTTCCCTGTTTGTAAACAGCAGGTCCACAGGGGCACCTGCCTTAGCAGGCTCACTTAGCAGCTGTGTCTTCCACACACTCCAGGAACCTCCTACACCATTTCCTCTCTGCTGTATTGTTTTTCCAGCAGACATCTGGTAAGTTGAGGTCCCCCATGAGAACAAGGGCTAGTGATCATGATACTTCTACCAGCTGCTTATAAAGTCCTCATCTGCCTCTTGATCCTGGTTGGGTGGTCTATAACAGACTCCCACCAGGATATCTGCCTTGTTGGCCTTCCCCTTGATCCTTACCCGTAAGCACTCGACCACATCACCATCATTGAGCTCTATACTATCAAAGCACTCCCTAATATACAAGGTCACCCCACTGCCTCTCCTTCCTTGCCTACCCCTTCTAAAGAGCTTGTAGCCATCCACTGCACCACTCCAGTCATGACAGTCATCCCACCATGTTCCATGATGGTGACTGTTGTAACTTTCCTGCTGCACAATGGTTTCCAGCTCCTCCTGTTTGTTGTCCATGCTGTGCAGAGGCACTTCAGTTGGGCTATCAATCTCACCTCCAGCACTGGCATGCCACCCCTAGGCTCATCTCTAGTGAACCTGGTTTTATCCCCTTCACATTCAGTTTAAAGTCCTCTCAGTCAGCCCTGCCAGCTCATGGGCTAGAATCCTTTTCCCCCTTGGAGAGAGGTGAACCTCATCTGTTACCAACAGGCCTTGAGCTGTGTAACCTTCCCCATGACCAAAAAAACCCTACAGGGTTAGTCCAGGATGTGTCACTCAGAGCTTGAATTGCTGGGACACAGTGCACACAGGTATGACACATTGGGGAAAATCCCCTACACCTTTCCAAGGTCTCAATCCTTTTAAAGTTGTAAATAGCACCACAGTATCTTTCATATTTGGAGTAACAATTAAGCACTATGTGCAGCAACCTTACCAATAGCAGTGAGAGAAGCAACCATGCAATTGAAGACATGGCTAACAATAAACAGTGCCCTGTTTGCTCACTGAGATTTAACATAGAAGTCAGTGTTTATTGTAATGGTGATAGATCACAGAATCTGAGCTTTCTCCTCAGTACTTAAAAAATAAATTCCTTGCAAAGTACTGGCATCAATTCTCATGCTTCCAAATATGAAAACAACTGTAAATGCACAGCATGTCTTCAGTACTTGGTATTGAAGAGGGAAAAAGCTACAGGACATGTTTGCAAACGCCTCAGTCTGTAATCAGGCCATTGCAACTTACTGCAGATTTCCCCCCCCATTTACTGCATACTGAAAATTAAAAGAAAGGAAACAAATCACAATTTACATAAATCCAAATCTGGACAAGGGAATTCAGACCACTGAGCAGCACTTCAAAAATAACTACGAATTAGAACTCTACTTTTTTCTTTCCAGGTTTGGGGTTTGGGTTTTTTTTCCTTGCTCAAGGTAGGGTCAAAATCCTTTGCAGAAGGTTTCCCAGACTCCAAAAATCATTCTGCTGAGTTATCAAAATTGTACTTCAGATTTTGTCGAGCTTTTTTTTTTCTATCCAGTGCGCAAAACCATTTGTTTACAGATGCTCTCCCAAACAAGTTTTATTCAATTGTGCCACAGAACTTGTCTCCAAATTTATTAGGAAGTACAATATGTTTGCAGCTTCAATGCACGTGGTTTATTGCCTCTTTAGTTTTGACTGCTAATAGCAGCAATGTTAGTAAAGACAGAATTCAGTGAAATATGACTCTTGGGGAAACAAGTTTGAGTAGCAGCATAGGCTTACATAGCAAAGATATTAAAGGGCCCAGTGTTCTTCTACAATATTTCTTTTCACTTATCTAGGTCTGGCCAGGCTAGTTTTTTTTACATTGCTTCTTTCAAGGAACTGGCCCTTAACCTGTGCTTGGTAACTAGCTTCCACTCCTGCAGAGCTCCTGTGAATTTCTCTGTTGAAACTTTAACTCCTAACTAATTTGAGTACATTCTTCACAAAGACATTCAGACATGATTAAATCTTGAGCTCCACTCAAAGTCCAGTGATCCTGATGAGTATCAGCAAATTTCAAAGACTGTCAGGTTATTTTCCTTTTCCAGACAAATGTAGTGGCTTCTACGAGACAAAGAGAGCTTGATCTCTGCCTCCATGCCTGAGAATTATTATTATTTTTAATTAAATACATTGAGAGTCTACATTGCTAACAGCTGTCTGCAACTTGGTTTATTTTTAGCTTATAATATAGTTAATAAACAGGTAGAACTCTCACCCTGCTTCAGAAACACATCTTGGAAATTGGACAGCTCTGCTAAAGTCATCATAGAAAAAGATTTTAATATGCATCTAAAAAGCCATAAAAGAAACTGTTCTTAATATGCCATAAAAGCATTGTTTATCCACGTGCATGCATTGAAACATCTGATGCTGCACTCCCCCATTTATAGGGAAAGCCAAGCCAACTCAGGGAGACCACACATTATGTCACATTTAGCACCTGTTAGGAAAATTTCAGCATAATCTTAATTATTTTCAAGCTCAGTAAATCCCCTTCTGCCTCCTTGCTAGAAGGGTTTACACCAAGTAAAATGCTGTGTCACGTAAACTGTATAAAGCCCTAGAAACCTTCAATTTGCATCCTAGTTAGCAAATTCCTCTCCTTTCCACTCTCCAGCCACAGCCTTGGTCAAGACAGAGTAAGAAATGTAGTTTCACAGGGAGCACACTAAGAATTTCATCTGAAATTCCCTATGCTGCTGTCAACAACTATGATTAATTGCTTGTATATCTATAGAGATAGCCTGCACTGACAGAGAAACCAAATGAGAGCATCTGGATCCTGGGCTGGAGTGTCACCAAACTCCAGGCTCTTTCAGCATTTGTATCTAGAGAGTAAATGTCTAGAAAAGCTTGGAACCTGACTTTGGTATCTACATCTATGGCTGTGATTCTGCTGAGAAGTTTGCACATCCAAAACCAAACAGCTCCATTCATCTTAGGGTACCATCCTCAGGAGCCAGTATTTGCTGGGATCCTACCCATCTGAATCCACAGGGAAGAGTGCAAACAAGAACAGAGAGGCACAGAGTCTACACAAGAGGGAGCACCAACTGCTTTGGAAGCAATATGGGTACATCAGTGATAAGAGTGGGTACATCAGTGATAAGAGTGGGTACATCAGTGATAAGAGTGGGTACATCAGTGATAAGAGTGGCCTCACACTACATCTTTGTCTCCAAGTGTGGTCCACCCTGAGACACTGATATATCATATCCTTGTTAATCAAGGACCAAGGCAGAGCTGAAATATTTCCCTATTATCAGACTACCCATGACATTAGAGCCTACAGGGTCTTTTTTTCAGAACAGAAATATTC
Organism: Bucco capensis; assembly: GCA_013396975.1. Classification (NCBI taxonomy): domain Eukaryota; kingdom Metazoa; phylum Chordata; class Aves; order Piciformes; family Bucconidae; genus Bucco; species Bucco capensis. The sequence goes on from VWZO01020100.1 coordinate 738,632, forward strand.
AGCCAGATGAAAAGCAATAACCCTGGAGTCATGCTTGAGCTTTCAGGTTTAAGAAGCCAGCATGAGAGGTTTCCATGCACAGTCACCTCTGCAAAGGCAAGAAACAAGTCACAAACAGCAGAAGTAATTCTGCTCTTCAAAGTCAAGTCCACCAATCTGCCCCTTACACCTTCCTCAGCTATGCACAGGGAACAGCAAAAGGCATTTTCAGGAATATGTAAGAATAAAAGCCTCTTGATCTCCTTCAAAAGAGACCTTGGCAACTCCTAGCAAAGGTTCACCTGCAGCCAGACATCTCCTGACCGTTCAAGCTGGTCAGGAAGATGAAAGCTGAGAGCTTAATCTATGCTCAATTAATAACTAAAACACATATTAGTGCTTCAAAAAGAGCATTCCAAGGAATGTGTTTGTCCATATAAGCTGGCTAGGAGAAAAACCTTAAAAAACATTCTTGCACATCATACTTCACAGCTGGGATGCCCATCTTTTCTGTCAGAGCTTGTTCTGGTGGCACAAGCATTATTTTTTACCCATCAATGAGAAAAACAATAGAAAGAATAAGATCACCACTATTCTTTTTTTATGGATTTAATTTTTTTCTGCTGCAGAAAAAATAATGACTAGATGTGTGTTTTATATTTCACTCTCCTTTGGAAAGACACACAGACTTATTAAGCAGCCTGTGACTGCAGTGGAACTGAGCTACATAGAGATTTTGATTCTACAGAAGCAGGTCACCTCAAGTTTTCTTAGTTCTGAGTGTTTGCAAATAAGACTAAGCTTAAGGGTATTTGATAACAAGGAAGCTCAATTTGTCCTTATATTAAGTGAAGACAGTTTACACTAGCAGGTCAAAACTTCAGGATTATGCCCAAGCACAACAAATATCAGATGCTTCCAATTTATTTCTACTCCAACTCAGGGTGGAGTTCTCAAGTTTCCAAGACCATATTCCCTAGAAGTCATTTAGGCACCTAATGCCCAAGTACTCAAAAATCTGGGGGGAAAAAAACCCCAACCAAAACAACAACACCCACATAAAACCAAAACCACAACACAACCTGTTTGTAATTTTTCTGTGGAAGTTTTCATGTAAAGAGATACAAGTACTGTAGCTGAGTTTTGTATTTTTGCAGGAGGAAGAGGAAAGAATTTAGACATAGCCCTGGCAATAATCATTCAACAATAAAGAGTTATCCCAGAAAAGCACTATATTGCCAAACATCTCCCACACAGATGCATGTTTGCACTGTTCCTCCCTTGTGTTTCAGGAAACAGTAAATAAAGCTATGGCCAATACCCAAACACAAGATGATTTTAGTAGACAGATCATCTGGTTTGGGACCAACCCACAGCCAGCAACAGTTGAAAACAAGCCCTTAAGTTATAGACTACTGGTAATGTCCAACTAAATACAAACATGTAAAACAGCTCAGGGTAGCACCCATACACCTAAGCCAAAGGCAACAGTGGGATTTAGGGGGAGACAAGCCTCATCATTGCCTAATGGGGGATATATCAGTTTCTTCAGTAAATAGGCTCATTGCCAGGGTTAGAGCATGGACTGGGAAAATGCTAACACCACAGGATGCAGACACATTTGCTGTGCCAGGCATTCTAACAGGGAAGGCTGCAGCCCCTGAGGAAAGCCACACTTTGCTGTTGTAGTGAGACACCTTGATTCTCCCTGTTCATTACAGGGGTTGGGATCCCAAGCAGGCTCACCAATTTCACTGCCCAACCTAGAAACAGAAGAGTTAAACTTAACAGCAGCACATCAAGGTAGTCAAGCTCTCGCTGGGGATGCCTGTAACCAGGAAATCTACATGCATATTTTGAGCTGTAGCCTCCACAGTAAGCCTGCTTCTTCCCTAGGGAAATGGATAGGTGTTAAGGAAGAGATCCTAGGAAAGCGCTTTGCTAATCCAACTTTCAGCTACAGGAAAGTGTTCATGTCCAAAGGCAATACATTCATCAAAATTTGGTCTGAATACCAAAAATGAAGGAAATTAAAAAATGAGTAAATAGTGAATTAAAATGCTATAGCATTTAATTGTGGATTCAACAAAGCATGGTGTTCTGGAACAAACACTGTTCCCCAGGCACATCAGCAATTGCTGCCCAGCACCCATGAGACTCCACAGTGTCCCTCTGTCCCAGCTGAACAGCAGCTAGGAACCTCTGAGAGTCAAAGCAGAAATCCTGGCACACATCAGGGTTTCTCCTTCCTTTTGCAATGTCTGCACTGCTGTCTCCAACGTGACAAGTGAGAACCCCAACAACCAAACCAACAGATGGCACTTGCCATCTGACATGTTGTCAGAGAGCAAACCCCATGGTTTTTAGCCTAGCATCACTCATTCACCTACTTGTGTCCTCAAAGGGTTATCTGCTTATTAGGATAGAAGTACAGGCTGCTGCCATGTCTCTGTTTATGAGAAGAGTGATGATGCATTTGGTTGGTTTTTTTTTCATTAAATTGATGGGCATGTCTCTTGGCAAATCAATACCAGGGAAACATTAAAGCTACTTTCACAAGGGAAAAAAATTAATAACAACAATTACAGTTCAAAGTTAACATACTCAATCTGTTTTAAATATAACTTTGGTAAGTTCTTTACTAACTTGTCACTCTGCTAACATTGCAGTGTTTTCATTCCAACACTACAAAACCTCTTGGCTCCTCCCATCCCTTAAGTTTACAGTCAGTTTAGAAACAGTGGCTTTCATGACATGCAAACAGTGTCCTCTGAACACTTGCACTGACTGGCTTTATTTCAGGGCATTAATTTGTTGTCAGTTTGTATCCTCTCAGGCAGCAACAGAAATCCAGAAGATAATTACAGTTGATTTCATGGCACCCTACTCAGAATCACACCTGAGAAAAGTGGAAAATCCCTTCTGAACTGTACCTGGATCCCTCTCCGAATCAGAGTTAGAGACTTGAGGGTTTTGGTTTTAAATCTAGAAGAACATGAAGGATAGGGAAGGCAGAACAATTTGCAAGTGGGAAGTGTCAGCTATGGGAAAAAAGTCATTACTTCTCCATCCAAAAGGGATCAGCTAAGTACTGTGTCCAAAAAATTGCTTCAAAGGCTTATAGCACAAACACTGGCCTAAGGTGCTTTACAGGAGACAATCCTCAGAAGGTTTCCTTGCACACCAGACATTTTCTAAGCTATTCTGCAGAATTTAACAGAGAATTCCATCTGTGCTGAAAGACCACAAGGCTCTCTAAGGCTGCTCCAATACCTGCAATATCAGGAATTATTCAACCTGTCTTTGAGGATGAAATATATCCTTTTGAATTCTGTCAGTAACAACTGGAAATTCTATTATGTCACAGGAAAAAGAAAATGTAGACTTGGGCTATTGGGCTGCTTTGTCCCCAAGCTTCCAGATCAGCAGTATTCAGCATAATTATATTGAGTGAAATGGTACCCGACTGAAAAGTTTCACAGGTCTTCAGTGCCAGAAATACTTTTTGTAGTCTTTAGGATACATGGTTGCAAAAGGTTGTACTAGAGATGAGACAGGACTCCCTCTGATAAATAGGTAATTATAAGTCATTTGATAAAATGATGATCAAGTAATTGAGTAAATCTAGCACTACCTCCCCTCAGTTTTCCATACTGTATGCACTAAGCATTAAACATATTGGAGACTGTATGTAGTAATGAAGATACCAATGCACAAAGCAAATGCTGAACTCATGTTCCAAACTTGTCTAATTCTAACTGCCAAGTATCAGAAAAATCAGACTGAAAATCAAAGCCAGCTTCACAAAAGTCACACAAGATCAACACTGACAAACAGAGTTTGCCAAAACCCTTGGAAACGGAGTCCTGGAAATGTACACAGACCTACTTAGGAATTATTTTTGTATTGACACCTTCCCCCCTGGCCATGGGGCTCCCAATTGTGTCAGGTCAAACTTCCTGACAGGCCTGTGGTTCTAGCTGGACAGCCTGCCTGTCTGTTTGGCAGAGAAAGCACTTCACAGCCCCTTCAACATTGGCTCTAAAGCTCACTGGTTAGAGTTACATTTTGACTTCCCCTTACTTGGAGTACAACTGAAAATACCACTTGTTTTGGCAAGAAAACTGGAAGAGATGCAGTGCCATATGGGTGAACTGACCAGCTAGGAGCATCTCAGCAGGAGCTGAGATTGCATTTCAATCTCCTCATACTTAATATTCAAGATTGCTTCAATCTTGCTTAAAATTTCTCTCCCCTTCCCACTCCCACAGGAGTTACTTTACTTTTCAACGAATGGATGCCAAGTTCAGGAAACCAAAGGAAGTCAAACATACCACAGATGGGTGTTAAAGCAAGCCTCCTTGAGCATTTCACTGCAAACCATAATCCTTACTTACAAAAAAGCACTCTCCAAAGTCAAAACTCCACCTTCAGACACATAAGGTTCCCCCCCCCAACCCTCCCCTTCAGCCACAGACTCCCTAAAAGTAGATGTGATGGGTTTGGGATCCTGATTACAACCATCTCTCTTAGAGACAGGGTTGATGGACTATGAGTTGATTCCTACTGACCTAGTAAACCTTTTAGAGTTCACAAGCTCAAGAAGCCAAGCAAAGGAAAGTTACTGTGTGTATTTACAGACTCTTTCCACCTTTTTCTTTACCACCTGCCTGCCCCAAGTCTAACATGCAAGAAGTTTCCATTAGGAACTGATGGCTCTTCAGCAAGCTAAGCCTACAAACTCAAAGAGGGTTATCACCCAGTATTTCCTCTCCAGCACAATCCTTTGTATTCATCAGGTATTTTTCCTGTCTTTCCTCTCAGAGGGAGGCTCAGTTGAGTGCTGAACTGTGGCAATACACTCCATGAAGCATTTTTAACTCTGCCCTTAGAAGTAAGGGTATAAAACCAGGTGCAGACAGAATCTTTCTCCCTCACTTCTTAAGTTTTCACTTCACACATTAAGGACAGAAACTTCAAAAGGTTCACAAAGTAATCAAGCTGTTTATCATAGCTACAAAATGCAACACATCATATCTATTTTAATTCCTCTGTTAAACTTACAGATATATTTACACAAATATTTTCATACACAGGAACAAACACAGAAACTATGATGCCCATTCCATTTCTACATGTGTAATTAGTCTGATACTCAAAATAAGACAGGAAAAAATCCCAGATCCATAGCATTCATATAAAAATCAGTCCAGTGCAACACACAGAAATCAGGGTGTTGCAGTGCAGACTAACCCAATCAGCCTCTCTGCCTTTACTTAATACCACTGCAGATACAGTGAACATTTGCTCCTGTTCAACATAATAAAAACTCCTTCATTCAAGTTTTCTCTAGCCTAAATTCAAGGATTACTTTTCAACAACCTTCCAACAATTTAAGAAAAACATAACACCCCTTAGCTTGCATTTAAGGTTGCCAATTGATGAAGCAGATCTCAGCTGGTGGGAATTAGCCTTCAGTTCACTTACAGAGCACTGCTGGTGGAGCCAGGCTCATTGACAGCAGCTGCTGACTGCCTCTCACCCTCCACACCATGACTTTCCTGCAGGTCCTTCAGTGAGGATTTTAACTAAGTGCTGTAAATAGTTATGGGGAAAGCAGAATAAAATATTGGCATTTAAAATAGATCCCATAAAACCAAGCTACGGCAATGTTTTCACAGTAATGTTCTAGCTTGACTTTAGCACTCGTTGGCTTAACAAGCTCTTCCCACAGGGAAAGGGCAGCTTATCAATAATACACATGAAATGTCTTTTCTACTTTGTATTTTTCCATATAAATTTAAGTTAGAGGACATAAACAAAAAACAATTTTTGATGAAAAGAAGAAAAATCCATTTCCATTTGACTGTCACCTGCCGCATGCACCAGCACTCCAGAGGAGGATGTGCTGGTGACAGAGGAAGCTTCTGAAGTGTTACCCCAAGTCTCACTGCAGGGCAGTCAAAGCCCTGCACAGAGAAGTCTTGCTCAAGACTGCTTACTTACAAGCTCAAGACTTAACACATCTCCTCATTAGGAGTGACCAAATCCTGTCTACCTTTGGTTAGCTTTCCTAGGGACAGCTTGCAGACTTTCTCTTCTAACTGAATGGTGGCAGATGCCAAAAGCAGACACACAAGCTTGTGAAACACTCACCATTACAGTACCCATCCCCTCTGTCACACCCTTTTTGTGATACAGATGCAGCAGTGTGAAGCTGGACACCCCACAAAGCATGTACTTACCCCTCCTTCACCCCCAGGCCAGCAGCAGTAGGACCCTCAGCAAACTCCTGCCGTGAGACAGCTCCTGAGCAACCAGCATGCATCACTCCAAGCTGGGAAGCAGCCAGGTATGTGAGACAAACACTCTTCATGAGCTCTATAGGAAGCTTTAGTCTGACCATGTGCATCAAATCACCAATTCTCTGCTGCCAGAGCACAGCTGAAGCCTTGCTCCCCACTGCACAGCCAGGTGTGCCTGCCTCTCCCCAGGCCTCGCTAGGCTGCTGGAGGTACAGCTGTGTATCTATCTATTGATGTATCTGCAAGGGCTTTCCCTGTGTTACAATCCAGCCTGGAAATGCAGCATAAATGCTTCCCAAGGCTTAGTCTTCCCTGACAGCTCTTCAGGTGCTGATGGAAAGAGTAGAAAAGGCTTAAAAAGTGAAGTTTATTTTACTGCTTACTACTGTGTGTGGTCTCCAACGAGTTAATGCTTGGCTGAACCTTGGCTTGGCTTTACTGGTTGCTGGAAAACCACAGATCAGCCTCCCTGTTTTGCAATGCAACAGGGGAGCTGCTGCCAGCTTTGGTGGCAAGTCAATGGTCCATTCAAAGACTGGGATGTCTCCTATTGTGGAGGGCTGTGCCTTGCTGCCTGGCATGGTTTTCTTCAAACTATCTGCGTGGGTGAAAGATTCACAATCAGTCTCATTTTTCAGATGAGGAAATAAGTCAGGGTGGGGGCAAGGGGAATAAACACTACAATGTAAATGCTGGAGAAAAAGTGTAGTATACAATAGGCTCCCTATCATACAACTCCCCCTCTAGAGAACAAACTAAAGCCCTTTATAGGAATTATGTCTGGTGGACAACTACTTAATACAATTGCTCAAATGACCATACTGGTCTAGGTGCAGTTGTTTGGGGTGTCCCTGTCCTCTCCCCAGTCGATGGTTCTGAATTTCTCCCACAACAGCTGAAGCTGACAGCTGCCTTCTCATTTTCTGAATCAACATGTTTGGTCACACAGCAATGGCTGTAAAAGAGGCTGAAAGCAGCATGCTGCTAGAACAAGCTGAACCAAGTATCAGGATGTACAGAGGGAAATGTCACACAAGGTCAAGCTACTAACTTAAAATCTTATCCTGGCACAAAGCCTGCAGCTTACTGATGTCTAGAGGCTGTTTTGCCAGGTTCTCAATGGCACCAAAATGTCACAGGTTGGTTTTATAGGGGCAAGTCAAGTGAAACTACTCTTTCTTAAGGCAAACACTCCTAAAACAAAGATGATATCAAATGACCATGGGGTCACAGCCTCAATTATGGTCTTCTGTGGCCACATGCACTGGTAATTCTCGCTTAGGGATTTGTGATGAATGCATCAGGAACACTGTTTTGCTTGAAACTGCCAATACTCATATGGGTGGTACCAAGAACAACACACAGAACCTCTTGCTGAACTTCAAAGTGTTGCTGTTAAACATTCTGCTCTCTTATTCTGAAAAAAGTCAATTTTATTACTGCTTTAAGATTTCAGATATGATTTTATAGCCCCCTATGTGAGCTGGCCTGGCTAGCATTCTGAAAACCAGCAAGACTTAACTCAGAGCCACAGTCAGGAGCTTTATAAATAACTTATCATTTCTTCATAAATTATCCTCTTCCATGATTAAGAAAGCAGAATTAAATCCCTGAATCCACTTAGGTGATTGGCCATATTTTTCTGAACAACAAACAAGAATACTTCTCTCACCTGGAGGCTAAAATGTCATCAGTCATGTTGATTACCTTTATCTGTGAATGAGAAACCTGGACTTAGTTTGGTGGATTAAGAAGTACACCCACATTCACGCCCATATCCTTAAGACATTTTTAGGTTACAATATTCCCAGCCAATACTGTGTGGTTGTTTTTTTGGCTCATGCAGGTAGGCAATGCAGCCCAGCTCATAATTCATCTTAATAAACAAGATGTAAGCCTGTAAAGATATGAAGAGTGGATCAATGGTGTTTGCATGGATGTAACTTGGGGATGCAGCTAAACAGCACAGCCCACAGTTACATCATGGGTCAGTAGCACTACCAAGCACAGAGCTCAGCTTGGGCAAGTTCACACTGGACACTGGTTCCACAGATACTTCTACAATGACTGGTTGTTTATTTTAATGAACTGAGTAAAATATTGCCTCAAAACCCAAATTATTAACGTTTCACATTCTTAGTTCTAGTGCTTCATTTCCCAGTGTCACACATGCATGGGTTACACAAACACAGATAGGGCCAGAAAAGCTTACTTTTTGTATTCTCAAGACAGTTTGATTTGTTTCTTCTCCAAGAAATGTGAGAGTCTGTAGGCAGGAAGTGTGCTGGGTTGAATATAACTGTTCAGGAGGAAGAAAAAAGCAAACAATAATGTTGGCCCTTCAGTCAGAGTCACTCCTGCTTGAGTTTGCACTGGATGAAAGCTGCAATACCATTTTAATTGTCACATTACTGCAGGATTTTCTGATTTAGACTAGGTGTAATGCATCCATCATGACTATTGTGCCCACTGAAAGAAAATACCACCTTCCAAGGAAAATTCCAGAAAACCCATGGACCTTGCTAGAATTCACAATACCTCCCTCACTTGTAGGTACCACAGGTGGAAGGTGTTCAGGTAGTGATGACTGAAGATATACTTCTCTGGATCTACTGATCCAGATAAGCTGATATGTTTGGGTTGATCATGGCTGGATCTCTAGGTACCCACTTGGTTCTTTATGTTGTTGTTTTGTTGTGGTTTCTTTTTTTAGTTCAGACTTTTACTACTACTACTACTTTTACTACAGACTTGCAGGTGTCGAGTTAGGGGTTTTTTTAATTTATTTAACTGGACACATAAATTGCCTCTTTCCTTCCTAAATTGTCAGCTACTCACCACTATTGGACAGCTTTCTAATTTATTGCAGAAGCCAGTGTATTGAAATTACTTTAGGACTCTGCAAAAGGAAAGAGAGTAATTCAAATAAAGTAGGGTGAGAGTGTTTCACTGTAATTGTTTCCACTATGTGCCAGTGGCCAACTGCTACAAAAGTAATATAACTTAGTTCATGACTACCTGCTGTTGAGGAGGACAATCCCAAAGGGATCAGGATCCATGCCAGAGCTTTACCACAAGAAATAAAAATGATCTCAGTTATCCAGAAAGGCAGAACTAGTAATTTTAACTGTAATGAAGTACAAGCATCCTAGAGTACCAGATCAGGGCCCCCTGGACTCACCTTTTGCAACCATGTGAGGAGACAACTTCCCCCAGAGAATTCACAGTATATGGACTGAAGTAAAGACTGAACAAGAGATGCCAGAGTGGAAGACCTGAAGGAGATAGTGGACAACACAACTAAGGCACTGTGGCCTCAGGCAGCCTGCAGCTCCATCTGCTCCACACAGTGTTAAAAGCCTGCAGGGGTTAATACAGTTAACTTCTAGCTCCTCCACAGAAACAAAACTACGGAAGTGAATGTCTGCTTGTGGGTATTTTAAACAGAAAAGAAAACATATGGTCCTCTGGAACTATGCTTGCTGTTTCTCCAGTTGATAGGACACAGATAATAGATAGCCCAGGCCTAGAATTAACTGCAAAAGCTTTATTCCAAGGAGCAACTGAAGATTGATTTAGAGAAAATGTTAAATTTTCCAGATTATCAAAGCAGAAACACTGAAAAATTGAGAATACTCATGTACAGTAAAAAAATTTTAAAACCACAAAATATTTTAGCTGTATAAAACAGCAGTTTCTTACATGTGAGGAGTATTTCTGTCAAGTATAAAAGACAACTTAGAGTGAATCATTACAAGCAACCTTTCCTCTCCCAGATGATGTTTTGTGATTCCACACATACACTAGTAAAGACCAAAACTTAAAATAAAAGAATGGGCTTGTATGTACAGACTGGGGAGAGAGCAGAAAGGGATCTGGGGGTTCTGGCTGACAGCAAGTTGAACATGAATCAGCAGTATGCCCTGACAGGCATGAGGGCCAACTGTGTCCTGGGCAGCATCAGGCATTGCATTGTTACTGTCAAGGGAGGTGACTGTCCTTGCTCTACTCTGCACTGCTGTGGCCTCACCTCAAGTACTGGGTGCAATTTGGGACACCATGATATAGGAAGGACATGAAGCTTTCAGAGAGTGTCCAGAGGACCACGAAGATGGTGAAGGGTCTAGAGGGGAAGCTGTATGAGCAACAGCTAAAGTAACTTTGTCTGTTCAGCCTGAAGGAGTCTGAAGCTCTAGACAACAACCTCATTGTTGTCTATAGCTCCCTCACGAGGGAAGTGGAGGGGCAGGAGCTGATTTCTCTCTGGTCACCAGCAACAGGACCCAAGGAAATAGCATGAAGCTCTGCCAGGGAAGGTTTAGGTTGAATATTAGGAGAAGATTCTTCACTCAGAGGGTGGTAGAGCACTGGAACAGGCTCCGAGGAAACTAGTCACAGCACCATGCATCTGGACAATGTTCTTAAGACACATGGTGTGACTTTTAGGGTTGTCTGTGCATAGACAGGAGTTGGACTTGCTGATCATTGCGAGTCCCTTCCAGCTCAGGAGATGCTATAATCCTAATTCAGAAGGCTGACAAGAGAGATCAGCAATTTTAATCTATAAAATCAGAGATTTCATTAAAAAATGTAATCATGTGGATTAAACCCAGAGATGTGATAGTCAAAGGCAGGTGCAATGTGCATCTTTAAGGCTTGAAACATGCTAGTAAATGTTTCACATCACAAATTCATTAGGTAGTCTGGGCCCAAATGCAGAGCCAGTATGTGCAGAGCCAATCCCACCAAAGGCAGATATCCAGCAGGAGCATCCATGGTGTGGAGTTGTGCACTTCCCTAGGACAACAAAGCCAAAAGGTATCTTAAGAACTCACCTAGTCCAACCTCTAGCAGAAGATGAACTGTGCCTTAAACACTGGCAACGTTTAAAGTCTTCTTTGTTTAACTTTTACTTTAAAATTGATATAAATGATTTTATAATGTTCTCAGGAAATGTACTGCAGGACTTTGCAAAGTTAATGTCAGGATTATTTTCTCCTTCTGTCTCATCTAGAGGTAGGCAATTCTTGTCCTACCAACAGGGGATTTGGAGAAAAAAAAGTTTGAGATTGTTTTTTGTGTTTTTTTTAACTGCCTTTTTTGCAACCTCAGTTTACAGATGTGAATACTCCTTCAGTCCTTGCTCCTGCAGACTAAACAAACCAAACTCTGTCAATTTTTTTACATGCAAAAGGATGTTGCCTAGCACTCTCATCTTTCTTGTCTCTCTCCACTGGACTCCTTCCAATTAGACCCCAATCTCCTGGAATTGTGGTGCTTGAAAGTGGATAGAGTATTCCAGCTCAGACTTCATGAGGCCTAATTACAGTAAAAGGTTATTTCATGTGAATTTAATGGGGAATACTTATTTACTCAGTGTAGGATTCAATTTGCTTTTTCACACAAACCTGATATTATTGACACATGGTTAGCTTGCCACTCAATGGAATCTGCACATCCTTTTCCCAAGAATTACAACTAGCCAGCTCTCCTCTCCCCTCCCTACTTACCTCAGTTCAGTACTTTCCCTTTGCTCTTAATAGAGCAAATGCTACTGAGGTCACCTAATTTCACCAATTAATTTAAATAACTTCTTGTTCTAATCTATTCCTCCTATAAATTTTCAGCCTTTATTAGTAATAACTGCTTGTGAATGAAATATCTATTGCATAAGCCAATCTGTTTTACAAAGTACATTACTTAGATTGATTTTATGCTAGTTAAAGGCCTCCTTATCCATTTAAACTATGCTTCCTGCAACTGGCTATGAATATGTTAAAAGCAGTCTTTTCCAAAAGCCTCTTACTAAAATCAAAAAGCATCATCTTTGCAGCTTCTTTGTTGACAAGTCAGTTATTTTGTAATGCAACAACTTATTTGATGGGTTTATTTCATATGGTATTTCCCCTTTTCTCTGAAATTGTCTGTGGAAAAAAAGAGAACTCTGGAATTGAAAAAGAGGTATAGGAACGATTTGCCCTCAAAATGAACATTAAAACCAACTAAAATGCATATTTTGATTTGTGAAGATATCCAGGATAATGAAAACCATGAAGATAACAGCAAGAATTCAGAACCAGTTCTGAGTTCTGGTTTTGTTCAGGGATGTCTCACAGTAATGCTTGTATGTCTGAAAACATTTTTAAGGAAAATGTTTGAGAAAATGAACAAGCCTTACTTTATGAAAAGAAATCTGTGTACTTCATGAAGAGAGATGAAGTCAGGCTAAATTCAAATGTGATTTTACACATTTGTCTTCCTCCAGTCTACTGTATCTCTTGAGTCCTCCTTGTCTTAGCCAGAAACTGGTCCATGTTATCTTATATATCAAGTAGATCAAGGCAATGTACACTTTTCCTTATGCAATTGTATTTCCTTTAACAGAAATGCTTAGTTATTCCAGATAGACTTCCTGTATCTCGATTAAGATTCTGAAATGAAAGCAAGTGAAATCTGGCTGTTCTATTTCCAGAGACTTTGGTGAATTCTGGATCAGTCTGTTGGTGAACAAATTGCTTTCCCTACCTGTTCCATTGCATTGACATTATTGCTGCCCTACACACTCTGAAGTAGTAGTTATGCTATAGAGATGACATAAAAGGTTAGCAATGGTCACATCCTGGACTAGGTTCTCCAAGGCACAATGATACCACCACGCTTGGCAAATCTTTAGCCAGGATTCACAAACTTGATGGAGGTCCTGTAACAAATCCATTGAACACCACAGATGTAATAGATTAATCTAAACCACTTAATTTCACTGGTCCAATTTTTAATATTGTACTTGATGTTACAAACAAAATATAACTTTAATATTTAATTTAGAAAGTTTTCACATTTCCATGTAAAACCAACAGTAGGTTTAAAGTAAAAAGAGTTTTGTGGAGGCAACAGCTTTTTAAGTTCAACAAGATTCTATTTTTATAAGAGTAGAGAAATGTGTAAACATAAACATCCATCATTTTCTTTTGTACACATCTGTGTAATTGATACAAATATAATTTACCATTAACATTTTGTTTCTTTGTTTTTGCTACACACAGCTCTATGCTGGCATCACATCCTTAGTCAATTAATCTTTCAGAGTGAGATTTATGCATTTTGCATTCTAACTCCCAGTATGTCCATTGCCAGCAGTGGACTTTATGTTCAGAGAATCAGACTCACAGTGTCAGCAATTTAAAATTAAACTTTAGTACAAGATTATAAATAATCAAAAATGAATGCATCATTCTCATCTCATAATTGCCAGGTGCTTCAAGGCCATGACCCAAGTCAACCAAAATCAAGGATAGTTTTCCCATGGACTTAGTTGGAATTCACCTGCAGCTCCCAGTCACTAGAGAGTTTCCATTTGGTTTTGCAATTTTATCACAACATGAAGTTAAGAAGTTTGTTGTATCACAGATCCAGTGTAAGAAGTAAAGCATCTAACTCTTTCTGGGCCTCTTTGTCCTGAAAGAAAGAGACAATCATGCATCAACTTAGATAGGATAAATCCCTTCATTTGCCTAATACGTGCCTACCCACAGTTCTTGACTAACAGCAGACAGAACACACAACTCTAACAGCCACAGAATGTACAAAACTGCAGAGGAAGTCAATTTATCAGTCATTGAAAAAACAAAGTTTGCAGTGAAAACAAGAGCCAGATGGCAGCCCTCCCTTTACAGCTCTGTTTAAGCACAGAGCTTAAAATGTTAGCCACAAACAGACCAGTAAGCCTTTCAGCTTAGGCCATAACTTTTATTGGTGTACTTTGCATGAAGTACTGCTTTGCCTTACACTTTATGTAATCTTGCAACCCAACTCTGTCTTGTTTTTTTGAAGGTATTTCCATGATGCTTGCTCATTATTTATTATGCAATTAAGAAGAAAATATTGGGAAATGTCATTAATGACATAGGTTAGATTGTGGTTTCAGTGCACCCAGTCATACCTACCTGTGATAACCACTAGAGACTCACTACATCCTTGGTATCTTCCATACTGGTTTTGGAGGGCTCAGACTCTACTGGTTTCATAGCAGAGTGGAGCCAATGGAGGAGCAAGAGGCAAGTAACCTGCTGTGCTTAGAGTCAACACTATGTTCTACCTCCTAGGACAGAAGGGAAAGGTTCCTTTCACACCTATGTGTAAATGCACAATTTGCATAGGGCTTGAAACCAAAGCCAGCCCACAGACTCCTACACAGCTAACCAGTGACATATGTTCTGGCTATTCTATATATGATCTGTTCAGGAAGAGGTGTAATTACAGTATAAAACCTCCATTATTCTACTTATTTTTAACATGGCTCCTGCATATAATCCACTTACTTTCCTTGCCGCTACAAAACTTCTAGCTTGCAAAATGCACCTTGGTTTGAAAGCACATTTCTGAGAAGTCAGCACCTCATGCCTGCAAGCTGGTAAGGGTCCAAACACCCAACACATGCACCCACGTGTACTTAGCAGGGCAAGTCAAAAGCATTTGCACATCACTAATTTTGTGCAAGTATTTCTAATGACAGAGACCAGTATTTCTTTCCCAGATAATGCCACAGGCAATTCTGAAAGAAAATACTACAGACAGACAGTGAAATAATCACTGAATTTCACAATCACTTCATTATCCAATCAACCACAGAGCTGGAACAAAATATAGGACATTTTAAAATACATTTCATGGGTGAAGAAATTCCTGCTTGTCTTTATTTTGGTTAGCTGTCTATAATGTCATGGAGGAATAGAGAAGAATATTGAGATGATAGAAACCATATGCCAGACATGTCAAACTACATTATATTATTGGTCTGGATTAAGGCATTAATACATTAGCTTGGACCCTTCTCTTGGAGTTGCTGCCTTGCTCCCACTGGCAACAACAGGCTAAACTATCTGCCTAATCATTTATCAGAGGCCTTAAAAGGCATACACTGCAAAGCCAGTAAGCTCTTGCCAAAATACTCTAACAGAAGGAAATGTCACACTGAATTCAGCACACCCCTTAATATCCATGTCACTACAGGCTGCCTAGAGCACCAGCCTGGGGCTTTCAATAACAACTGGAAAACTCAACATTTGTATCAGTATGTTGATTAATTCAGGGAAAACATACTCTTTTCTGTACCCACTGTGGTCAACTCATGAAAATTATTCTAAACCCCATTAAACAAAAAAGTAAAACGCCAGATATTGTCCCATGCTCTTATGAAAATGAAAAAGATTTAATTGTATATGGTCCTACTCTTTTCACACTTCTCTAAACCAAAACTGAATGATGTTCAGCATTTCATGGGTTGATAGGATTCTTTAGTCACTTTGCAGGATACAGCATTTTAAAAACACATCTCCAAACAACGTTGTATAATTGTCTCCTTCCTTAGAGGCAAAGGACTACATTGGCAACAAGTTTTAATGAGTTGCAAAAGCCCCTGAAATATTGGGCAATATTCCCTGAATCTTCCTCTGGGCTTAGGAAAAAGAATGAAACAAACCCATGATTGTTCTAAGAACTGGCTGGATAAGAAACTGCAAACATGCAAAGTGTTCTGCCTCTGAGCTGCCAGTTCTAAACCAGACTCCATCAGGAAAGCAGGATTATTGATGCAAACTACTTAACCTGCAGCATCAATTGAGCCAGCAGCTTCCAGTCAATAATAACAACTCACATGGCAAAGGCATTGAAAAAAATCAGTTACAGCATTAAAAACAAAGCTGAAAATGGTCCGTGAAGGGAACTATTATGTCACCTTTGGATAGAGTCCTTTCAGACTAAGAGGTGTGTCATGGTAAAAAGGAGAAAAGCCACAGCTCTGCTTAGTGCACCAGGCTCCAGTTTTAAGGATGAAAACTTCATGAATGCCCAAAAGCTTGTTAATGGGAAGATAAAGCCATAAATGCAGTACTGGGTCAAATCTCTTCCTCACTATTTTCTAGGTCTGTGGCTTTCTAAAAATGAACAATAAGCAGGGAAAGGAAGAGGTGCAAGTTGTAGGAGGAATGCAATATATTTGTGTCAGTTCCATTTGTTCACCCTGAGGCTGAGTTCAGCGCTGACTGAATACACTGCTGTTTTCAACCTTGACTTTCTGCTGTCAAGGCTTACATTTATTAAACACTTCTCCTATCATTTTCAGAGTTGAATACGAGTTCAAAACGTTCTGCAAACTGCTGCACAAAAGGTATTCAAATTACAGGGTCAGTGACTGTATCCTCCCCTCTTCCTATTGCTTGTCTTTTATGTTTCATCATCCACAGGGGATACGCATGGGAAAAGAAGACCTGGGAGGCCAGGGACTGAACAAGGGGAGAGAGTTGAAAACAAGAGCAAAATGGGAAAGAGCTGGTGGGAAAAAGGGAATGTTGGCTTAACTGGAGGTAGTCCATATTTTGACAGTTAATTTCTGCTGAAAAAATTACTGATAAATATACATACACAGAGACTTAAACACACAAATGTGCACGTAAAAATTAAATGGCAGTTAAAGCAGAGACAGAAATATAAAGACTTTACCTTCCACTGCTAATTATTTCCTTATGCACTAAGCACACTCAACCCAGGCACTGCATATGTATGCACTTGTTGACAAAGTCCCAACTGTCAGCAGAGAATGATACATCCCCATGACCAAATGGTTACACCAGCCAACTATAACATACTTGTGTGTAACCACTGCCAAATCCCAAGCTGACACACATCTTGTAGGGTCTCACTGAAGTCAGCAGGGCTCCATGGTATATTAAGTAAGCTGGGCTGCAAGGGTGGTCCAAAGCTGTACTCTGATATGTAGTAACAGCAATGAGGTGCTGAGAGTCACTCCTGCTCTCACATACAGCTGTATCATTCCTTCACAGCTCCAGGATGACCTCTGGAGCTCATCTAGTCCAATCCCCCTGCACTGGGCAGGGACATCCCCAACTAGAGCAGCGTGCCCAGAGCCCTGGCAAGCCTCACCTGCAATGCCTCCAGGGATGGCAACTCAACCACCTCCCTGGGCAACCTGGGCCAGTGTTCCACCACCCTCGTGGGGAGCAACTTCTTTCTAATGTCCAGTGTAAATCTACTCTTCTCCAATTTAAAACCATTGCCCCTTGTCCTTTCCCTGCAGGCCTTTGCAAACAGGCCCTCTGCAGCCTGCTTGGAAGTTCCCTTTAGGTACTGGAAGGTCACTAGTAGATATAATGAGTTTTATAATGAGTTTTTAAAAGGCCCATTCCCTGAGCTTGAAGCACTCATATTCAGTGTAAATAGAATCACTAATTAAGGAGAAGTTTTTTTTAAAGTATATTCAAAAAATACTTTAATTTTGGGTTGGTGGTAGCTCTTAGGAAATTCTTGTTCAGCTCCACCAACAGTATTAGCAAGAAAACAATAGCCTAGAATTCAAAAATGAACACAAATCTGAACACCCCCATTATTTTGTAATTGAAACACCATGGGCTTGACTTGGCATCTGGAGAACAAATGTGCATAAAATCTACAGGAAGGAATATCCTCTGAAAACAATGACATTTTGTATTGAGCTGATGTTGACAAAATAAAATGTTCTATTTGATGAGAAAACAAATATTTTTATAAGGTTAACCTATTTTCTCCTCAAAATCTTACTTAGGAGGACAGATTAGCACAGCAGCTTCAAATGGTGGAAACACCACAGCAAGTTCTGCTACATAAATCCAATCTATGGTGGCTGGAGGAGACATTTGTTGGAAAATCTGTTGTGGGGAATTCAAGATATAAAAATGGTCTGCTGGAACAGGAACAACTGATGGGTGGTAAAGCTTATACTCTGCCCTCTCCTTCCATCCATCTGTAACTCCCATTCTTTTCCTTATAGGCAATACTTAAAATATCAGTTAATGACCAGGGAGAACAACTATGCTGAACTGAAAAAAATGTAAGAAAATTTTACAGTGATTTCTCCTCAGCAGCTGCATTCTTGTGTAAACAGTCAGTCATTGTTCCTGCCCATTATTATTCTTACCTCCTCCTCCACAAGGGTTTTTCTAGTTTCAAATGTCATTGGGGCCAAAGGCAGAGTCTTTAACAAGTCTCTGCTTCCTGCCATTCTACACCTATAAGAACTGAATGCCATAATGACAAATTTCTGTAATACCTAAATCTCTCTCACTTGTTCATTTCAACTCTGAATTGCCTTCAGTTGTATAATCTGGGAAGGAGAGAAGGTTTTTGAAATTAGGATTTTATTTTTTTAATGGCTAAATATTGTGTAAAATACATTCACAGCTTCAGGGAAGTTTTTATCTGCACTTTAAGTAAGACTTTCAGCAACTCTCAGTGCTAATAAATTTGCTTTGCATTGTTCCTGCTTTGCTGTCTTCAGCTCTTCCAACACCACATTTTTTTGTAATGTGACTGCTGCTTTTTAGATTCATTTTCAAAAAAATGTCAGAGACCAGAACCTTGAAATCTTAATCTCTTTCTCTGCTAGGTTGTTAATCTCTTTGTAGTGAGCTTACTGGTCCTATAAGCAGAGAGTTCATTCTCATGCCCATGCTCACGTGCAGATACAAGAAAAATAATTTATTATTATACTTGACAATTCTACACTGAGACTTTAATTTTCTACAAGTTCCAGTCTTGAAAATAGCCAAAAATCTTTGTTATAAACAAGAAATCAGTGTCTTATTCCCTATACATACAAAGTGTTATGTGTTTAATCAAGCACACACACACTGACTCCTTTTGTCTTTCTATATGCAAGACAAATGCCCATGTTTTCCAATTTAAATAACATTTTTTTTCCTCAAATAGAAAAAAAAGTCTAATTTTCCCATCACAGTAGTCCACCACATGTGGTTTCAACAGCTTTTCATGTAGTCACACTCACCAAGGCTTTGAGCACACTACAAAGTCATGAGTCTCAGTAAGGGTAATGCAACATCTCCTAGATAAACAGAGCAGCTGTTAGGCACTGCACAATAACTCACAGCAGCCTTGAACACTAGCATCCCTTTTGCTGAAGGAGTGAATGTTTCCCAGGACCCTGAGGTTATCCACCTGGGCTGCAAACAGAGAAAAGCAGGACAAGTTTCATGTCCTGTGCACCTCCAGCAGTGAAGTACCACTACAGTATGGAAGGATTTATGGCCAAGGAAGAATCATATGATTCATTAGAGGTTTCTGTTTAGAATAGAGAGGATAAATAGAAAGGTCTCTAAAGTAGTGCTGCAATATCAGTTTTGTTTTCCAGATGTAATCCACACCAAATCTCCAGTATTTCCTTTTAAAATAATATTAATTATAAAAAAAACATGTTAAAAACATGCCAAACTCCTTAAAAAAACTGATTATTAGCACTTACAGGAGTTGTTGAATCAGAAGTTGTTTCTTCTTTTATTTCTCTGGTATTAGGTTCATGATAGGGTTGAAACTGGGCACCCTGGAGGGTTTTTTTTGTGGTTTTTGTTGTTTCCTTTAACAAGAATTACCTCTGTTTGGAAGCCCCTCTACCCCTTGAATTAAAATATATTCAGTTTGTTTGTTTCCTTTAACAAGAATTACCTCTGTTTGGAAGCCACTCTACCCCTTGAATTAAAATATATTCAGTTTGTTTGTTTCCTTTAACAAGAATTACCTTTGTTTGGAAGCCCCTCTACCCCTTGAGTTAAAATATATTCAGTTTGTTTGTTTCCTTTAACAAGAATTACCTCTGTTTGGAAGCCCCTCTACCCCTTGAGTTAAAATATATTCAGTTTGTTTGTTTCCTTTAACAAGAATTACCTCTGTTTGGAAGCCCCTCTACCCCTTGAATTAAAATATACTCTGTAAGTGGTACAACAGATGCACAGAAGGGGTATCTGGATGTGATACAACATTCAATACAAAAATCATCTCCCTTGAAATGTTAGGTGAAATGAACCCTAGACACAGTGTCAAAGATGTTAGACCAGCTGAGAATTTGACCTGAGGATTAAAATGAGCTTTGGGCTACTTTATTTATGCTGAGCACCAGTGGTTCCCACTGAAGTCACTGGAACCTGTGGATGCTCAGAAACAATAAAAAGTAAACCATTGTCTACTATTATTTTTCATACTTATGCTGCAGAATGATTTGTATCATCAAGTCCTACATATTTTCTCAATGTGGCACCTTTCCAGCAATTCTCTCTGAATCTGCTCCTCATTTTATGCCTTTACAGAGATACATGTTCATCAGTAGAAGCCAACAGTTAAAAACAATAAAGGAATTCCCCTGCCTGAAGAAAGAGAAAAAAACTCATATGAGAAACTATGATTACACTTGGGAATGATGGGTTGCACAGGAGTGTGACAACAGAGCATGCTGCTGACAACCTCAAGATCCTGTGCTGTAGCAAACTCAAAGGAAATGCTCAGACTGCTGCTAACCTGTTTACTTTTACAGCCCAAGAACTCTATCACGGAGCTGTAGTCAATTGAGGCACTTCATCAGCATCTGCTTATGAAGTCTCCCCAATGTCTCCTTAGTCTTATTACAGTCTCTTCCTTTCCTTAAACTAAGCTGACTAAATGTTATTCCTGGGTACAGATCCAAGCCCTGAACTACTTCAGTCCCAACATGTTGCCCCCAGAAATGAGTAACAGGCTTTATCTAACACAATAACCAAAATAATATGTAATACTGTAATTCAGACAGGACTTGAGATAAGTTAGCATCAGCAGAGTTTGTGTTCCAGATCTTGATTTTACAGTAATTCCTTTCAGTCTGTACTTGGTTTTATCTTGTGCTGACTGACTTTGTTTTTAATTGAATTATTCACTATTGCCCCAAATGCCATTATTTTTTTTCCTGGACACTATAAGTAAAGAAGACAAAGCAGATAAATCTGTGATTAGTCAAAACAGAAAGGACAAACCATCTTGTCCTGTTCAGATGCACAAAAATTTTTGGGGGCCATTTGCTGCTCTTTCTTCTATTCACAAACCAGTATCATTTGCATTACCACCCCACTTGCTACAATATACCAATGCACTCAGCAGGTTGCTCCCAAATTCCTGCTTTCACCTCAGGGTCCCCTTTCCTTTTCAGGTCTGCTAGTACTTCAGAAATGTGATGGGCCATTCCTTCTACCAGGGCCTAAGTGCCCCACAGGTGCCTCATGGCATAGTGAACTCCAGCTCATGTTTAGACAGATGACACAGGACTTTAAAGGCAGGATTCACCTCCCAATACCTGCGCAGTTTAGGAGTCTGGTGTCTCAGGTACACACCTTACACATATCTCCACATTTAGTCTTTGTCATCAGGGGACAGACAGGGGCAGGATGGGGCACCTGGATGCATCTATCTATCTCCACTGAGAGACAGCAACTACCTTCAGTCACCAAAATTTGGTCCAGCTATTGTTAGCAAAGATGAATCCCTATCTATACTATCTCCATACCTTTTCAAGGAGTCTTTGAGTACATGAATGACCAAACACAGGCAGAATTTTCTGTGACATATGTTTCTTTGCAATTTTACCAGGTAGCTTCAGAGTCCATTGCAAGATTATCTGGCTTGTGGTTAAGCTGAATACAGGAGAATAAAATAATTCACCAGCACAGTCTGTGCAGATATATGCAAAACAGGCCAAGTTCAAGCAAGTTCAATCCTTTGCACCACTGGTCCTTCCTTTTAGATGTAAGGTACCAAATAAGGGATGATTTATAGCAGTCTTTCCTGTGTTCTGTAATAGGCAAGCTGAAGGTACATTTCAACAGTAAGTAAAGAATAAAGCAGAGTTAAGAGATTTTTTTTTTTAATGCCATATCTGTACAATACATATTTAAAGAAACACTGAACTTAAGCAACAAATGCTTAATTTATGATTGCTACATTCTATAATTTGGGCCAAAAATAAAGGCCACCCAGGAGCAGCTGCTGGTGAGGCATATAGTGGTCTTTCTTCCCAGCAGAAGCACTTGACATAAACATGTTAGTGCTCCACACACAGTATGTATTGTCACTCAAGTTACAGAGCTATTTAATGTTGGGTTTTCCCCCCCCCCCACCTTAACTTCAAAGAATTAAATGGGATATTCATCTCTGGAATCACCTCTCTCTCTCCTTACCACATCTGCTGTGCTCCAAGGGGGTCCCTTAGGCTGACAAGGCTCAGGTTTGAACTTGTCATGCTCTAGGATGGTAAGACATTTCCAGTCATAGGCTGGTAATTATGGAACTTGCTTCTCCACAAGATCAGACAGAGTGAACCTTCTTGCCATGACTTGGTTTATATTTGAGAGATTGAATAACTTCAAATCTCTCAAATAGCTGTAGAAATTTTGTGTTTGGATACCAAAAATACTCTAAAGGGGCTAGAAAGGAATCTTTTAGAATAAACTGTGTTCCACAGCTGTAAGAACTGTGCCTCCTTAACTGCGCTGTGGTTGAAGACAAAGGCAATCTTAAATAACTCATCTACCTCTGGTATGGCTAACTCACTACCCTGGTGGCCTTGACAAGAATCACAAACCAGAGGCTTCAGGAGCAGAGCTAGAGACTGAGGGACAAAAATCCAGAACACTTTCAACTCAGAAAAAGGTCTGGGGTAAAATTTGAGTGACACACTCAACTGCTTATGCTTAAGACAGTCTAATGAAATGGGTTGAGTTACAATGACTGCAATTCATTTTCTGACAGACTCTGACACAGACAAGTCCCTGACAGTTCCCCAAACAAAGGGGTTTTTCTTTTTAAGCTGTTGATACAGACAACTGTAATGAGCCAATCAAACTAGAGTGGAGGAAGAAGGAAGGTTCTGTGTTCAGAAGAAAAAGTGAAACATTATGTTATTATCAACAGTGCAATAACAGGTGCCAAAGACAAGGCAGTGGTTGCAAAAGAACAAGTTATCACTCTCAACACTCACCTCATTAGTAACTGGGAGAATTGACAGTGCAGAATCACAGCACTTCTGTGCATTCTTTAGCTGGCCAAGATCTTTATAGCACTGAAAAGAAAAAACATTTTGTTTCCAATCACTGTAAGACTATTAGAGTCTATAAATCAGTATTTTTAAATGAACTTGGTTACCTTTGCCAAATACACATAATTGTATTTGGAATATCCTGGACACATTTCTTCTACCTAAATAACAAACAAAAAAAAACAACACAGGAAAGAAAATAGACATAAAACTTGTGTAATGTGAATTATATGTTCTGCATAACATTTTTTGTAATGCACTAAGTTTCTTAAAACATCAGACTGTATCACTCCCACTGTGTGCACTGCAATCTGTTTAGCACTTAAAAACAAAACAAAACAAAAAACAACAACAAAAAACCCCAAACTCAAACCCTATACCAGGCACATGAGGTGCTGGTCTGAAACACAAAAATCTTCTATACTGTTTGCTCTTGTTCTCCCTAAGTGCTCTGTACAGGTATCAGATGATTCTACAGCATATTGGGCTCATTCACTTGCACAGTGGGCTGGAACACACTAATTAATATTTGTTCTAAAAGGAATAAATTATAATAATATTATATAATAATATAATAAATTATAATATTTATTCTAAAAGCAACCAATCATTCTCACTTTGTTTAATGGGCAATGCACTGTATTCATCCACTTTATGAAGTAGATGAAAAAAGCAACCAACTATTCACCATTCACACTTTGTTTAATGGGCAATGAACTATGTTCATGCACTTTATTTTTCTTTCACAGACTGACATCTTCTAGCTCTGGGTTCACCTTTTTTTTCATATTACCATCGTTTAAAAGTTCAGGCCATTGAAGAAGTTCAAGATTGTATTCCTTTTAAAATGCACCAAGGATGCAGAAGCTTGAAAGGTGAGTAAAAAGCTTACCAATTATCTACTAACTAAGAAGCAGCTTTAATCAACAAACAGCTTTTGGGAGAGAAAAATTACATCAACAATGCTGCTTTCACCACAATTGTGTGTTATCAAACAACTGAAAGCAAAACCCAAGCAGTTGTCTTTNTAGCACTGAAAAGAAAAAACATTTTGTTTCCAATCACTGTAAGACTATTAGAGTCTATAAATCAGTATTTTTAAATGAACTTGGTTACCTTTGCCAAATACACATAATTGTATTTGGAATATCCTGGACACATTTCTTCTACCTAAATAACAAACAAAAAAAAACAACACAGGAAAGAAAATAGACATAAAACTTGTGTAATGTGAATTATATGTTCTGCATAACATTTTTTGTAATGCACTAAGTTTCTTAAAACATCAGACTGTATCACTCCCACTGTGTGCACTGCAATCTGTTTAGCACTTAAAAACAAAACAAAACAAAAAACAACAACAAAAAACCCCAAACTCAAACCCTATACCAGGCACATGAGGTGCTGGTCTGAAACACAAAAATCTTCTATACTGTTTGCTCTTGTTCTCCCTAAGTGCTCTGTACAGGTATCAGATGATTCTACAGCATATTGGGCTCATTCACTTGCACAGTGGGCTGGAACACACTAATTAATATTTGTTCTAAAAGGAATAAATTATAATAATATTATATAATAATATAATAAATTATAATATTTATTCTAAAAGCAACCAATCATTCTCACTTTGTTTAATGGGCAATGCACTGTATTCATCCACTTTATGAAGTAGATGAAAAAAGCAACCAACTATTCACCATTCACACTTTGTTTAATGGGCAATGAACTATGTTCATGCACTTTATTTTTCTTTCACAGACTGACATCTTCTAGCTCTGGGTTCACCTTTTTTTTCATATTACCATCGTTTAAAAGTTCAGGCCATTGAAGAAGTTCAAGATTGTATTCCTTTTAAAATGCACCAAGGATGCAGAAGCTTGAAAGGTGAGTAAAAAGCTTACCAATTATCTACTAACTAAGAAGCAGCTTTAATCAACAAACAGCTTTTGGGAGAGAAAAATTACATCAACAATGCTGCTTTCACCACAATTGTGTGTTATCAAACAACTGAAAGCAAAACCCAAGCAGTTGTCTTTTAGACAGTAATTTAATTTTTGTTTTGTAGACAATGACTTAAAACCACAGTTACTCTGCAGCCCACCACAAAATGCCCTGGAGCTAAAGTGAACCTTTCAAATTATTTCTACCACCTTTGGAGTTTTGACCTTAAAGATAAAATCTCTTAAACTGGGAAGATGGTTACAAATTATACTGTTTAGAATTTGGGAGATCATTCTATCTTTAAATAGAGTAAGATTATAGAAGACAAGCACTTCTGAGAGTGAACAAAAACTGCTTGTCCAATTCCTTTGAGAAACTGTCTGAAAGTAACTGTAATGATGGAATTCTATGCTTTGAATTCAGTCAAGTAAAAAGAAATAAATTGTATTGTTCAGCTCCAGAAATTGTTCACATAAAAGACACTAAAAGAAAGGTTTCTTTTATTCCTATGGTGTTCTCTCCTAACTGTGCATTCAAGCAGAATGCCCAGGAACACAGATCTATATAAGACTTCTCTACACTATGAAGGTAATTTCATCTCCATAAACAAGAAAGGCTTCTACTGAAATTCAGTGAAAAGAGTTTCAGATCAGAAAAAGAGAAGTACCACAGTATCTAAGTTTCCTTGCCTATGTTAACCCTCTTGTAGAAATGGGCAAATCATCCATTATCACTAAGGTTCATTTGTTTCAGTGGCATATATAACTAATCTATATCCCTCTCACATTACATCCACTAACTATTAACTATGGCAAATCACTGAAGAATTTCCTAAAACTAAAGAAACAGAAGAAAGGTGCTGGCCACTCATCTCCATACTCATTTTAAAACAGAAAGGAAAATACATTTTAGTAGAGATCTTTGTGGTACTTACAAAAGTAAGATTTATAGCTACCAAACATAATCTGTTGAGCAGATAACTTGACAACAATCACATACAGCAGCTGGTGAACACAAGCAAACCCCTTGGCTAGGATTTACCTTAAGGAAATTCTGCAATGCTTCTTCTACTGTTGAAGTTGGTGGAGTCCCAAAGATAGCAGCAGCTACTTTCTTTTCAATCCAAGACAACTGAGCTACCTTAAAGGAAAAAAAAAAAATCAGTAGTCTTTAGGGTTGCTTCTCAGTTTTGGAGTGAATATTGTCCTGTACCATTGAAATACTTACACAATCTATTTTGCAAAAGAATCTTTAAGAAGTGTTTTATATTGTCAAGTTGCCAGCTCAAAGCATAGTCTTTTGGATTTTAGATGCCATTTACAGGAAAATGTACACATTAAGAAATATATCACAAAGCACCAACTTCATTGCTGGGAGATTATTGCAAAAACAAAGCTTAAAGTACAGTTGAAGTTTTCTAAGATCCTGCCATTTTTTAAAACCTAAGGCTAGAAACAGTGTTTTACTCCTGTTAAGGATTTGATGAGGCAGACAAGCTCAGTATGATAGTCCATGTACTTGCCTACTTCTCAACATCACAAAAAGGTGGTGCTACAGTCAAAATGTGAGTGCTTTTGGTGCCTGTAAAGCAAATTCATTTATTACACAGAATCTGGTGACAACCACTGCTAAGAAACAGGCTTATTTTCTCCTGTTCAAATCTGACAAATAACACTTGCCAAACATTTCTCATTTCATGAAAAGGGGCTGCTATAAAAGGACTTTTGGAACTGTATGTGTACATACACACAATGTATATGACTTCTTCCCTTACATATACTGGCACCTGACAGACACTACTCTGGTTATTGCCATAAGGTATTTGGCTCCATGACCTAACCTGGCAAAAGGTTTGATGACACCAAGTTGGGAGGGTGTGTCGACCTGCTGGAAGGCAGGAGGGCTCTGCAGAGGGATCTGGATAGACTTGAGAGATGGGCTGATTCCAATAGGATGAAGTTTAATAAGGCCAAGTGCCAGGTCCTGCACTTTGGCCACAATAACCCCATGCAGAGCTATAGGCTGGCACAGAGTGGCTAGAGAGCAGCGAGGTGGAAAGGGACCTGGGGGTACTAATTAACAGGAAGCTCAACATGAGCCAACAGTGTGCCCAGGTGGCCAAGAAGGCCAATGGGATCCTGTCCTGTATCAAAAATAGTGTGGCTAGCAGGACCAGGGAAGTGATCCTTCCCCTGTACTCTGCGTTGGTGAGGCCGCACCTTGAGTATTGTGTTCAGTTCTGGGCCCCTCAGTTCAGAAAAGATATTGAGGTGCTGGAGCGGGTCCAGAGAAGAGCAACAAGGATGGTGAAGGGACTGGAGCACAAGTCCTATGGGGAGAGGCTGAGGGAGCTGGGGTTGTTTAGCCTGGAGAAGAGGAGGCTCAGAGACCTCATCGCTGTCTATAACTACCTGAAGGGAAGTTCTAGCCAGGTGGGAGCTGGTCTCTTCTCTCAGGCACCCAGCAATAGGACAAGGGGGCACGGGCTCAAGCTCTGCCGGGGGAAATTTAGGTTGGAGATCAGAAAAATGTTCTTCACAGAGAGGGTGATCAGGCACTGGAATGGCCTGCCTGGAGAGGTGGTGGATTCACCATCCCTGGAGATTTTTAAGCAAAGATTGGATGTGGCACTGAGTGCCATGATCTAGTAAATGGATTTGAGTTGATGGAGGGTTGGACTTGATGATCTCGGAGGTCTTTCCAGCCCAATCGATTCTGTGATTCTGTGAAAACACCTCCCATCTCTAATGAAGGATGGAGTTGCTGTGAAATGTAATGTGAGAATGGAGCCTGTCTAAATGGAGAAGTGAAGCCACACTCCTTTGGACACTTGTGCTGTGCCTCTAAACAAGCCAGGACTTCATTCATTCACATCAGTACTTGAATCACAGCACTGATGGCTCCTGTCATAGGGTACAGCTGAGTTGAAAATTGGTAAAAAACAAGGTTCTGTGCTTTCTTAGCAATTTGTGGCCTGATCTATGCAGAGGCAACACAGAGAAGGGATACACACAGGCAAAGCAACAGAGGCTCTCATTGGAGACTTGGAGGTGAACTCTGAGTCACATAGGAACATTTCTTTGTCAGAGGGAACTGGAATTCAGAGCTGACCCTTGAACTCAAGTCTGTCCTACTGCAGTCAACATTAAAATGAATTTGGGTATCTTTAGATGATGCCCACCTCATTCCCTGGCTTCCCAGTCTCTTCAGGGCTGCTGCTGATCTCCCTTGCCTTCTCCAGCTAAATCCAGCTATTATCCAGTTATTCACATAACTATCCAGAGCCATCAACCTTTTCTTTGGAACAGACAACAAGCTCTATGTATTTTTTTGTTGCAAACTACCCTAAAAATATCATTGCAAAGAGTAAAACTACTCTTTGGCAGCATGCAAAGGGAAAATGCACAGAACCATGTTTTCTCATCTGGCCCCAGTGATTCTAGCTACACAAGAGTAACACTGCTTGGAGACAAAAAACCATCCTGGGCAAATCTTGCTGGTTGTTTGTCAGGGTCAAATACCTTATTGGCTAAATGCAATCAGTAAGTCATTCAAACAAAACCACTCAAAATTATATTCCAGATAGAAACAATACTAAGAAAATAAAGGTTGGGTGTTTGGTGTTGTTTTTTTTTTCATTCTTTCTCACATATTCCACTCTTGAATCCTCTTCTAAGGGAAAAAAGTGTTTTACAAAAGCTCTCCAGTAATCCCAGGAGTTCTTAATTCATTGAAGCAACAAGATATTTCCCCTCTCTGCACAGCAGTGCTTTCACACTGTTACAAACTGCAGCATGCTGGTTAAAACTTCAAATTTTAAGTACATACATAATTCCCTCACACACTTCATCTGCCTAGCTACTCTACAGTTTCTGAGGCATATTATGCAAGAGATATTAAAAGGATTTTTGTGAAGTATTGTTTTCTTGATGCCAGTCTACTGCTCTTGGAAAAGGAAAGGACTTTCTGTATTTCTAGGTCCAATATATCAAGATAGATAGTAGCTTAGTAGAGGGAGGAAGAAAGAAAAAAAAGCAACTTACAGTGATCTCTGCAAGAGCACACAACACTCTGGGTTACACACACACTGCATATATACAATTACCACCCATGTGTCTGATCTTATGCAATAGTGAGGAAACAAAATTGCAGTTTTTCCACATGGAGCTCTAATTACTATTGAAAACACAAGTTCTTCCTGGCAGTTGTTTTATTTTCTTACAAGATTTAATCAGGACTGATTTACTAAGGTTTTAGGTCTTATTTTGTCTGGCTTGAGTGCTGCTTTGCACTACTCAAACTTTGAAAAACCCAAATATATATGCAATTGGCCATTTTTATATTATAAATCCCACCAACCTAAACCAATGCTTAGAAGTGTATTGTAAGTACCCACAAGAGTGAGTTTTGTTTAATGTGCACCAGCTCCAGCATTATATTTTGTGACTATTACACGGATAGTTTGAGAGTTCTGTGATGTTTTGAGCAGTCAGACTTAAATGCCACTGGCTTGAGAGACTCATTGCAGCTAACCCCAGGCTTCTTTAAGGTCAGTTCCTTGCATGGTCAATGCTGAAACAAGCAATTCTATTCTTCCTCATCCACATTAGCCTGAGATGAACACTCCTCTCATTCTCTTCTTTCTTTCCTTCAACTACAAAAGGAGCATGGACAATTATACCTTGTGGATGGCTAAGGACAAGTGAGGTTACAGCTCACCTGTCCCACCTGAGCCAGTCTGCACTCCCCAATGACTGAGCTGGCACAAATGGCAAAGACTTGTTTTATGCAAGACACAAAACTGTGTCCTGGAGCAATAATGATAAACCACACATAAGCATACTCTTAGAGAAATTAAGCCTAATTAGAGTATGCCATGTTCAGTGAAATGGAAACAGCCTTACTCCCACATCAACTAACTTTTATTAAGCATTCTCTGTGTGTGAGCAAGAACAGGCAACAGAAACTGTGGTGTAGCATGCTCTAGTGTAGTGCAAATTTGATTTACACAGTCAAGGTTATTCCAAATAGTTGAAAGCATATCTGGAGGTCCATAGAAAATCAAGTACAAAGAGACTCTATCATGTTACTTACTGCCTGTCCTGTACAGGACAGCAACAAGAAGTAAGAAAAATTGTTACTGTAGCAAGTAATAGCTACAACAAGATTAAAGAAGGAAATCCCACCTTGCCCTACAGATGATTTCCAAACCTTAAGTGAGTTTTGGTTTTTTAGGTCTCCCAAACCCTGACATCAGTCCTCCCTGCAGCCTGAAAATACATGAAAGCAGTGCAAAGAACACTGTGTTTCCACAGAATATCAAGATTTAATGTATTGGGTCACTTGAGGAACATCACTCCCCAGCTGCCATACATGAGGAAAGCTAGTCTCACTTGTCAGGAATGAAACACAAGGACCTGAGAGGCCACTGGCCAACTCCTGAGCTTCCCTAGGGCTGGAAAGGAATAGGTCATTGTGGCAGCCTGGCCTCTACCATGGACATGAGGTCACTCTTCAGTATCCCAGAGCTAATAGAGATGCTTGTCTTAATCTCTCCTATAGATGTGTCAAACTTCAAGTGCCCATCAATTCATTCTACCCAAATCTCTCCTAATATCAGAGATGGAAGAAAGCCATCCACAGAGTTAAACTGCAGCTGACCATAAAGTTTGTGCCCAGCATGCTCCTATCAGGCCTCTTGTTCCTCTGAAGACCATGGCAGAAAATGTGGTTCTCCCCTAAGTATTGGGAAAAGGGATTTCCTAACATCCCTTTCTCTTGCTTAGCCTAGATCAGCAAAAATCACACATGAACTATAACACTGCCTGGAGTTCAGTCTTTTGGTTTTGTATTCTGTTTGTTTTTTGATAAGATACAAACTCTGCCCATTGAGAGCTCTTTCCAAATTCCAGGATGTTGATACCAAGGAAACTAACCCAGTTGGATTGAAACTTCAGCCAGAATTGACTTGCAGCCCTAAAGCATTTCCTCCTCTAAGTTTCCTTGCTAACAGCTCACTGAAGACAGATCACACAACTGTCTTCCATAAAGGAAAATAATCCCATTGATCCAGCTTCAGTAAAATATTAATAGCACTTACTTAAATATCCTCAGAGAGTTGTTTGGGTTTTTTTGCTTTTCTTTGTTTTGTTTTTTTAAAATATATTAACATACATTTTTATTAAATAATTTGGAAATGTTTTGACCTCTAGAAGAGATCAAGTAACTGGACAGCAGTTTTAAAATTCCAACACAACTGCTTCCAACACAAATATTCTCTTTCTTGCCAGCTGAAGAACCAGGACAGTCTGCACAGGCATTTAGGCATTTATCCAACTTGAATTCCCTGGCCTTTTCACTTTCTGGTAAGGAAAGCAGACTTACAGAGCACACAGACAGAGGAACTGAGTCAATTTGTTCCCTGATGTTAACCCAAACACATATTGAGATACACCAGAGATGAATCTAATACATGGCATGTAACTTGCAAAAAAGGAAATCCCAAGAGATCTTATTTTTTTAACACCCCACTAGCATTTACCAGAGGCTCTGATCCAGTTTCACAAATACATGCTGTGTTCTGGATCACTCCTGTAATTGCAAGTAGCTGTAAGTCTTAACTAGATATGCAGTCTGTTTCAAAAGCTATTTTAAACAATAAAACATCACCCCCCCCAAAAAAAACCCCTGCATTAAGGATTACTATTTACACACAAAACTCTTCAGAACTCCAAGGAAAGAAAACTAATTCCTGTACACAATGATACAGCTCAATTCACTTCCAATAAATATTTCATCTGAAGAGCAAAGTGTTTCCACTTTCCCTTAACTAAAACAAAGCTGAAACTTGGAAGTATCTAAATATTGTACTTACTTTAAATCATATGAACTAACCCAAGCATATATTCAAAACATTAAACCTTCCCTAATTGATACATACTTAACAAAGCCTGGTTTTGTCATAAAAGGCTGAGGAAAAAAAAGTTTCATCTACCACCTAAGACATTTAAAATGAAATTTATTTTGCTGCAGTTGTTTTTCATTGGAATAACAACATCTCTTTCACAAATTAAACACTAGTGTCTTTGATTACTAGATATTTTAAGGTATCTTAATTGCAATTATATGATAATAATTTTATTATTATCATATAATAATAAAATTAATAATAACATTAGCACTAAAGCTACCCCGAAAAAAATAATCACTACTATGTAGAAGTTCACAGGAGATCTGGACACAAGAATGTAAAAACAACATTGTGTAGGGTTCTGCACTTATCCATTACTAGTGGTGTTCAATTATGTTTGCTCAGTGCATAAATAAATAGGTTTTTTTCCCCTTGTTGAAAACAAAACAAAAGCTATTAGAGCTATACATGGCTTCTTGTATACAGAGCAGGTCTCAGGCAGAATTTTGCCTGTCATGACATCTATGAAATGATTGGTGAAAATCTTGTTCACTTGACTGTGATACCAAAAGTAATTTTCTAATAAAGCTGAAATGACAGACACAGCAGAACAGAATCTTCCTCTTTTGTATCGTTTTGCTGGCTTTGTAAAAGAAACAAGAAACAGCAAACAATGATTTTTAGACAAGGTGGCACACAACTGTCACTGGCTCTGCACCAGAGACAAACCCTCAGAGCTGTCAGGCAGTGAAAACTCAGCTCATCCAAAACCTGTGTTAGTGGATCAGCAGAGAAATCTACTCATAAAGTCTGTTAAAACTGAGGCTATCACCAACATCTCTGGGCTAAGATTAAGATCTAGCTTCCATGGGAAAGCCTCAAAACCATTGTTCCCAAATGATGGCCTCATCCAGCTACTAAATGTGTTAAAATGACAGTAAGTTTTTGAAAGCTGACAGCCCCAGAAGTTAATGAAACAAAATGTTACTCAGTCCTATACTTGCATTTATTTGTATTATGAAAATCTGTTCTAAGTGTGTCAGGTTACTATTTTGTCATGGCAGTCACAGAAGGGGAGAATTTATTAGAAAAAAGAAAAAGAGATATTGATCCTTAAGTATTTCAGTGGCAACATCTGTTTAGGTGGATTGTTGGCACTTCAAATGCAGGTCAGGTCATATCCTAAAGCAAATGTTAATCTGTGGCTTTAATGTTCAGTAAGGAAGTGTAGAACATGAGTTTGAAATGATCTAGAGCAACAAACCACATGTATTGTCACTAAAATGAAATGAGTAAAAAACCACAAACCAGGGCAGTAAGACACAGTAAGGTGTACTGAGATGACATGTAAAATGAGCCATGAAAAACATCAGGGAATATTTGACAGAAATGGAAGCTGCAGTCAGCTGTTGGACACAGCTTAAGGAATGACTGGTGAGAGAGATGCTCTTCAAAGGCAAGACAGTAAGCATACTATAAGACAATCTTCAGCAACTCACTTTTGCCTAGCTAATGCTCATATTCAATGCAGTGTGAGGAAAAGCAAAATTAAAAGCTTTTTGATAAAGCTAGTGTCATTCCTTATTCAAATCAAGTGAGAAAAGAAATGTGCTTGCTCAAAGCTCTTTGAAAGTTAAACATAGGAGCTAAAAAAACTGCTGAAAGATTACTTTGCATTAAGTCTTGTTGCAGTTAAAGACAAAGTCAAAGGCTGTAAAGTATCACAGCAACTCCTTCTTTACAGTTTGCAGGCACTTTGTAGTGACAAGCACTGGAAGTAGCTGGAGGAAAATTCACTGTGCATTAGCAGTTACTATTCTGAGAAGCTTCCCAGTGATCTTTCCCAGCATGGACCATGCAAGAACATTCTCTTCCAACAAAAGATTCCTCACAGCACTAAAGATGAAGTAACAAGGATAGCCATCTGAGCTATCAAAGATGTGGGTTTAAGAATAAAACAATTTCATATTACAAGGATGAGCATCATTTTTCTAAAATAAATAAATCAAGAGCTAAGCTTGTAAAACTATTATTTTCATTTTTCATATATGAGTACTTCTTACTATGTCATTAACAGTATTTAAAATCATCTGTTGCTTGGCATAACACAAATTATATCTTCTGCAAAACTTTTTAGTGAATTATGGATTTTTATGCCATATGGAATTTACCAAGCTGGTATGGTTAGCCTTGCTGCCACAAACATAATCCCACAACATTTAAGTGCCTTTACCTTCAGTTATGAACAAGGAATAAAGTTACCAAAATGCTATGTTACAGCCCTAGGTCACCCAGAAAGTTTGTGACTGAACAAAGAACAGAAACCAAGGCTTACAATACCAGAGGTCACCCTTTCTCTCTTCCAAATTATCAATTATTTTTCATTCATACATTCAGATAAGAAACCTGAAAGTGATGAGGTGAGGGACATACAAGCACAGCTTACTTACTTAATGGCAGGAATGATCAGCAGTTAGCATCACACATGTATTAGTTAATTCAGAAAGTGTAAATGTATTGCTTCATTTAGCTCAAAACATCTACTTCAATAAACACTACTTTGTCTGAAGTGCCATTATTTCATTTCAAATGTATTAGGAATTTTCAGTATACTCAATTCATATATTAGATAAAAAAACAACTTACTGTATAGCACCATCTTCCATTTAGGTAATATAAAAAAGGATCTTGAGGCTTAAGTTCAATTGCTTTGTCTATGTGCTCCTATTAGAAAGAAAACCAGTGTCACTTTAGGTGTTTGCTTGGCAAGTGTGTTTACATCCTAAGAAGTTTGCTGCAAATCATAAACAAATTCAGAAATCCTCTTCTGCAATTCCTTTCTAACAACCTAAAAATATTTTAACTAGCAAACTCCCTCCTCATGTAGGGAAACTATAAACAAGATTATTTAGCAACTTTGCACACAATGTAGAAGTCATGTTGTATTTAGAACACAACTAAGCAGCTCTAAAGTTCAAAGAACTCAAGAGCTTTTCTGTTAAAAAGGCAACAATTTCAATTAAATTAATTTCATTTACAGTTAGTATTAGGAAACTGCCACACACCAAATCAGTGAGAAAGCAACCACTCTGATAGATCTTACATGCCAGCACCCAGCACTCAAGTTTAATCTCTTCCACCCTGGAATGTGACTGCCCCAATGAAATAGCACAACACAACAAATTGCTAGTATAATGTAAAATTCAGAAAATAAAATGATTCTGTCTATAGTGAAAGCATCTAAGGAGGTGCTTCTTGCAAACCATTTTCATCACAGGTAATGAGTATTTTAATCTCACACTAACTGACTAAAGAAAGCTCGTACTGCTCAACCTCTGTTTGAAGAAAAAAGAAATGCTATCTTGCCTCTAACTACCATTTGCCTCTCAAAATCAATTTCACTTCTAAAGTTCCTTTTTTCCCCCCCAGACATCTCTCTCTTTCTAATTAAGACAGTCACATAAATATCTGAGTTATATAGATCTAAGAGCCTATTATTCTATCATTTTGCCCACAAACTATTCAGATAGGAACTATGTTTTCACACTATTATTTTCCCAAATCTGTAACATTTCCAAATGATTCACACAGATTATTTCTGAAGAGGAAAACCTCCCTGAAGAGATTCCTGCTAACACTGTGGGCTCTTTTTAAACTCCATCCTTAAACAACTGCTGCACTTGTGTCATTTATCATTTTCCCTTCATCCTCAGCTTGTTGCAGTGCTTGGGGCTTAGCTTGCTTGGCACAGCTCAGATGTAATTAATGCTCTCTCACAGGAAAGCTCCACAAGCCCCAGCACAGACATGATGGGATAGACAAATCCTGGGCATTCCCTGGGAGGTGGAACATGTCTGCTGCCTCTCATTGACACTCACAAAAGGGAGACTCAGAGGGTGGCCAGCTTGGGGGGCAAGGGATGGAAAGCTCCTAAGCAATGCCAAGCACAAGGAGGGGGAGAGAACAAGTAACACAAACTGCTAGCTCCATAAAACACAATTACCTTTGAAAGGACAGTGTTCAAACAAATACTACTTCTTAAGGGTGGTACGAAGGGTGATTGCAGAATTGTGTTAGTTCATCACTTAATATTCAATGTTTTTATTTTCTAAACAGATTTGGTTTTCCTCTCCACGTTGCTTACAAAATAAAACAAACTTTAATGCTGTTCCTAGATTCCTACCTCAGTTCTTCTATTTTGTAAGCATATCCTCTATTTGCTTACATAAAAATAACTTTTTCATTTTAACATCAGCACCAAAACAGGCTGAATTATTGTGTTGGGAAAAACTTAGACACTATATAAGGATATATTTTAAAGGAATAACTAAAAAAAGCCCCAAACCCTACAACAAAAACATACCTTAAAGAGATAACCATTCCTGATTTTGTTTTGTACACTTTCAAACTGAGACATATAGCCACACATAATTGCAAACCTGAGAGGGGAAAAGAAAAACACACACACATACTTTTCATGATTTAAATAAACCTTTGCATCAAATTACAAATATTTCAATACCTAATTGACAGATTAACACCTGTTTTTCTTTCATTTTGTTGGCTGGATATAACTTTGGCCGGAGCAGACAAAAAAAACAAAACCAAACAATAATGGAAACGAGAAGTTTAAATGACACTCTTTGCCCTGTCAGTGAAGTGAAAAAATAGGGATTTCTCCTCCCAATTTTCTACCCTTTAGATCAGTGTGACACTTCCAGACTCCTCTCTCCAGCACTGACAGCAGTTTAACTGGACACACTGCACTCTGCATTGCAATGCACTGTGAATGTGAACACCAGCACCCAGGAAGGCAAAACCTCGGCGTGTGCTCAGCAGGAAGCTGTGCAGACCTCAAAAATCATGCACAGTTGTCTTCTACCCTTCTCAAGCACCGTGGTGCACTCTGGCAGCTCCAGCATTCTTTGAATTTCTTGAAAATGATTTAAAGACACCCACACATTCTGCTCTGATGGGATCACTGCTGCTATTACTAGCTGCCTATTGCTAAGATTATTTTTATTACTGCTACTATTATCATAAACTGGGGACACTGACAATGATAAAAGAAACGTGAGACCATTTCTATTAAAAATTTGTGTTGTGTTGTTAACCAAAAATATTTTCAGAGGGTCCTACTGATAAAGGTTCAGATATCCTAAGCAAGACTGTTGTCTTATTGACACTTCACCTAACTTCTATTGCTTTTTCCTCATTACTTCAACAACTCTAGAACCTACTATGCATAAGGAATCTCTTGCACAGATGTCAATTGTACTTTCTTTAGACGTATTTTCATTGGTGTTAAGAAAAATTCGTGTTCATGTATGAAACTAACAGAACCAAAGATAAATATTTAACCAGCATAAACTAAAAAACAGGTGACTTCTCTAAAATTTTCAGAATTTTACATGTGTGCTAAAAATTTTACAATGCAGTATCACATTAAAATAAAAACTAATCCTAAAAGAGGAAAATCAAGTTGAAGTCCAGGGGAAAACATGATAGTTATGCAGGAAACTTACTGAGTGAATTATGGTGACAGACCTGCAATCTGTATGGTGCACAGAGATTTTAAGCATTACTAAACCTCAGCTTTCTTGAATTTCTTTATATAAATTAATTATTCTAGCTCTAGTGAATCCTCATTAAAATGTCATTGCTAACATAACTCAATTACTTTATGGCTTACAGTTAAACCTGATGGTTTTAAGTTAGAAACATTAAGACTGCAGGTTGTTGCATTTTTAGTCAGCAAGGTAAGGCATGCAAGTCAGCATAACAACAGGAGTTGAATTGGTAAGAGCTCCAGACAGGCTGTCAAACACTGTTGAGCACCATGTGTGTTGTGATCAATGTGCACTGAACAAAATTCAGCTAATGGTACCACTACTTCTGACAGCTAGAGCTGCAGGGGGGAGAGCATTTCATATGGGAACGAGCTGCAAGAGAGGGGAAAAGCAAGGGGTGAGGGTCAGGAAAGTTCAGGTATTTAGAAAGAGGGGGAAGGTACTGAAAACTTTATTAGGCTTAAGGAACTCGGGCAACATTTCCCCTATTCCCTTCACTCATTAAGTGCTAATCAGATAAACTCAGCATACCATAGCTAAACGGATTGGGGCTACAAAAGAAAACAATGAAAAGCGAACAAGCTAATCCAGCATCTTGCAGTATTTCCCTGTCTGTGCGTGACAAGAAAGAGGGCCTCAGTTTAAACCAGTTCAAAGAAAACCTTCTACTTACAGCTAAAATCTCTGAGGAGGGAAAGCTCAGTGAAATTTTCAACGAAGCTAAACTATTAACTTTAAATACATTCTGATTTTTTCCAAGGAAAAAAACAGAATGTCTTCCATGAATTAGTTTTCATTTTTTTCTATTTTTTAACTGGGCTAGGCAGGCAACTGGCATAAATCTATTA
This sequence comes from Bucco capensis, assembly GCA_013396975.1. Taxonomy (NCBI): domain Eukaryota; kingdom Metazoa; phylum Chordata; class Aves; order Piciformes; family Bucconidae; genus Bucco; species Bucco capensis. Next base: position 777,082 of record VWZO01020100.1, read on the forward strand.
TTTAATTTGTTGAGTTCTATGGCATTTCAGCTATTAATTTCGTTTCTAAAAAATTATATAGAGAGAGTTATATATATAGATGGGTTATATACAGTTTTATACATATATACACACACACACACACACATATATATAGTTGGGTTCTTGTTTTTTCTTCCAGAAAAGAATTTTTAGGCAACAGCAAACTATTTTCAGGGGTAATAGTAAGGGTACTAATGTGAAAACGGTCAGAGAAAACGAAGAAAGCACTAAGTAGAAATGCTTCCATCTGGTTCATGTCACTCAACCCCAAAAGCATCCTCCCAGATGTAGGGCCCCCCCGCTCCCGGCCGTGCTGGCTGCCGCGGGTACCGCGGGGCGAGCACCGAGCCTGCCCCCTCCGTGCCACCTGCTCCATCTGGTGGTGACAGTCGGACACAGCAGGCAGCCGCACGGCCTGGGCCCTCCACTGCTCCGTTACCTCATCACCTTGAGCGCTACGGTAAAAATTATGGCGGGAAAGGCAAAAAAAACACCAAACCACCCCACGCAAAGTGAAAATATCCAATGGAATGGGTAAAGTTTATTTATCTTTTGTCAGAGCAAGTGATCCTAAACTTCCTCATGCTTGCTGTCTTTTGAACAAGATTAATAATACCATTTACAGTATTGTCGTGCCGAAAAATAAAGAGACAATTATACCAACTAAAGGCCACAAGGAAGTGACCTAACTGCTGAGCTACTGCTACTCCTGGATAATGTATAAAACCAGCCAGAGATCCATTAATCTCAATAAACAGATCATAACCTCATTGAGACAGACACAGTACTTTTGTTAACATAAAAAATGTCATTTCCAAGTGGAGGAAAAGTTACTGAAATCAGTGTAGAAGCATAGAGAGTAATTACCCACAAATAATACTCTTTTCCTAAGCAGAGACACGTTCTAACTCAGTAATAAATCAGCATCACGTCCCTTTGCTAGGAATGATGTCACTGAAACTCAGGCTCATAAGAAACAATAGTTGACAGAGAGAGCTGCCAAGTGACCCTAACATAGATAAAGGTGAATTAACGTTTTCCTCTCTGGTGTTCCAGCATTTCTAGATGTACTCTGACAAGTAAAGAGCATACCTTACCTGCTGCAAAGGAAGAACAGCAGTTGATCCAGGGAGTTTTATAAAGCATGTTTGCAAGCAATCTGATTTTTAATACCAAAACCACAGAAAGATGCTACCAAGAGACTTGATCCCATCTGAGGTGGGTTTACAGAAAAGATGTCAAGTCTCACAGGAAGATTAAGCCACATTAGGACACTCAAAACTGAACTTAAAACCTGTTTCCATGGACAACCTTGGGCTTGTGAAACTTGTTCCTGTGCTTTCAAGTAACCCATGTACATGTGACAAAGTCTTGGGGTAGCTCTGGTTCAGGGAGAGTTCTCACTTGATAATTTCAGTCTAAATGAGACATGCTAGATGACTCCTATCAATGTCTAAGTTCTACAGAGTAACTCAATGGCAGCACTTAACTTGTTTATGGCAAACAAATCAAAGCTCAATGCAAAGAAAGATCTAAGCAAATGTCACGAACACTGGCTACATGTAAATAACATTTTTATTCTTTGCAAAGCCTGTAACAAGTCCTCCTCAGCAAAAAAGGAGGTGCAGGGTTCCAGCTAACAGCAGAGAAAACTTCTAGATCTTTCCAAGCTCCTGAAGAAAAAACATCAACAACACCCCACAAACATAAAACCTCATTTGTTTTGCAAAAGAACTTAAAAGTGATTGTTTAGTTTTAAATAAATGCACTATGAACATGTCTCTATATTTTGTGCTTTCTCTAATTGTAAAGTTGTAAAGCAGTGCCATCCAAAGCAACTATAGCACTGAATTGTTCACAGAGCACTTCCAAGTAAAATAAGGATAATAAAGATGATCTGTGGTCCAAGATAGGCTTTGAAGATTCATACCTATCACTTGGGAATCACTGACACACAACAAGATTTTGTTTGAGGCTTGAGAAAAACAAGAAGACCTGCAACTGGCTGATGTCAACTTTTGCATGTGAGTTCCTTCACAACTTGAATAACTGACACCAGCTGAACAAAGCAACAAGTCACTTAGAATATTTACTCTGCTTCTCTTTAGGGTGGTCATACAAATAACACAAGGTCACAGCTATGTTTTTCCTTTCCAGTGTTTCCATTTACTTCAGTTTTTTGAAGGTCACTACTTGAAAAATCTGAAGGTTTTTTTGATCTCATTGGCAACTACAGTATTAACTATGATCACATGTTTTCAAAAACCTGGATTCAAATATGAAAATTATTAGCAGCTGCAAAAGTTCATTACCAAACCAAACTGACTACTTCAAGAACACAGCTTCTTTCTGCATGTTTTATCAAGTTTCATTTGGAGGGTGCATATTGGTTATTTGTCAGTATTCTGATCAAGAAGTTGGCCAGTTTTATTGTTGATATATTTGAAAACAGATTTATAAAAAATATAGATGATCTATTAAGAAGATACATGGCTTTTTTTTTTTTCCCCCTCTTAACTGAAGTAAATATGAAAAGTAATGCAAGACAAAACTCCAGGCATATATTAGCAAGAGTTTGCTCATGAAATTATTCCACCAAGTTCTCCTGGTGGAGGCAAAAAATACATTCTGTTTCTAAGACAGCTTAAAGCATTTCCAGAGAACTGGAAGAACCCTGCTCTGGAAAAAGTATGCCTTTGCCAGTATAGCTCCATCTACACTTGGGCTTTCCTGGAACAGTTACATCAGTCAGGGTGTGACAAAAAACATATTCAGGTGGTAAATAGAGCTTTCAAGCAGCACAGATAAGCTTTCCAAGAGGTGTATAGCCCAAATACTTGCTTGACAGGCACAGTGTATGTTTCTTATGAAGAAAATGAAATCATTTTATGTTGTAAAATGTTCTCTAGAAGAATTATTAAGAGACAATATTCAAAAGCATTGCAGCAAATGACTGCTCTTGATGCACAGGAAAGGCATGAAGTAGTTTTAAAGATGAATTCAGCTCTAGTGAGGTGTTCTCTATTGCCTTTAAAAAACAAAATTGACCCTAAAAGTGAAAATAAGACCACACAGCTGAGCTAGGAATATGGGATGGGTATTAATGATGAATATATGCAAACTAGATGGCATATTTAGTAATATATACACGGGTATTAAAGATGAATATATCTGAACTGTATGGCATATTTAGCAATATATATATATCAGAAATGCTGAATGCAAACTGAATTGCAACTCATAAAAGGCATATAAGGCAATAAGATGAGTTTCTATAAATACAGCAGATGGAAAAGACATGTAAATGGAAGTACAGAACAATTAACAACGAGGAAATAAGGACAAAAGTTGAAACCAACATGGCTGAACTAAATTTCTTCTTCACTTATATTCCCTTCTACCCCTCAAGGGTTAACTGTAAGTAGAGAGTAAGGAACAGGACCAGGAAAAGAACAGGCCTATCATTTAATCCTCACTCATTCAGTAAGCCATAATATATTAAAGAGTTTAAGAGAACATTAGAAATTATGCATGAGTGGGCAATATAGACAGCAGCTGTACCAAACAGGAGTTAAAACCTCAGCTGTGCTGATAGGAACTATCAACATTCCCTCAGAAATAAGAAAGTACAGATTAGTAAGAAACCAACTAAAACTTTCCTTAGTCAAGGTCAGCAATCCAGCTTCCTCCTCAGCAGCTAATACAGAATGAGATAACCTTACATGAAAAATGAGAAAACAGGCTAACCAACAGATCTAGATTTATCTTACACAGGGTAAGATGAATTACCTTACACAGTTTAAGAAAATTTTGTGCTGGTGGTGAGATGATAAGAAAGGATTTTGGTCTGAGACAGCTCATTCACACTGAGCTTGCATTCACACTGAGCTTCTCTGTAGCTGATCTCTCATTACAGTCAAATGGAGACCCTGCTCAGTTCAAAGGATCCCTGCCTGGACACAGGTGTCTACAGCCACTGGAGATGCCCTAGGGTTTCCCATCACTCCCAGCTGCTGGCCTGGAAGAGTACAAAATCCCAAGAGTCCTGTGTGGTATCTTCCATGCCATGCAAATACCCTGGCACATCAAATGGTTTATGTTGCCTAGCAACTCTCCTTCTGCCATAAATGGAGGACAAGTCTCTCACATCTAGTGGAGACAGGACATTTAGGCATCAGTCTGGAGTTTGTCTCTGAACTTAGCTAAAACTGATAAGCCATTCTTCTTTAGACTGACCACCTGCTAGTGATCCTAGTCTTTTGGTATAAATAGCTGTTATATTCTTTCTTTTGTTTTCACTCTTATTACCCTTCTGAACTACAGATTTCATATTACTTTCTCATTTCTTCACTCCTTAATTGTATTGCACTGTTTTCTGTTCACAGTCTTATCTTTTTATGATTTTAAGCAATATTCTGTTTGCATACATCTTTTCCCTGAAGTCTAATTTCCTGTTCATGAGGATTAACATGTAAAATAATGTTTAGATAAAGTGTATAAATTTGCATTAGCCAGGCTCAGACAATCCAGATCTGACATGTAGCTGACTACCAAAATCTCCTGGCTAAAGTAGAAAGGAAAAAGGCAAAGACAGCTGCTATCTACAAAAAAAAGGAAAGGAGAGGGATTACAGGGAAACCAGCCTGACCTGAAAACACTCCAGGGAAAATTACTCTAAGTGCAGAAGCACACAAAACAATTAACACAAAGTTTATCATGAACAAACAGTATCAAACAAAAGTATTTTTCCTTTCTAACAAGACAAGTCTGGAATATTAGAGGAATGCAAAAAAAAGGGATATAGCTTGACCTTTATGTGGCCTTTGACTCTGTCCTACCTGATGCTCCTCAAAAATCTGACCATGAAAATAACCATTTAGATGAAATCACCTGTAGAGATCATTGCAGAACCAGGTCCATGTGAACCTGAGTATCTTTACAGGTGTTCCACAAAGTTTTGTGCTGTGTCTTTCATCTTCCAGTATTTTAATCAATGAGGCCAATGACTTGAAAAAAGCCACAAAACAAACAAAAAAACCCCCACTCTTAAAATTGAATTGTAATCTGGGGGTGAATGCAAGCATTTACAAACCTAAAAGGCCTCCATAAACCTTAGAAATGGTCTGAAATCGACATGAAATCAATGCAATGTGTGTTAAGGACTCTATCAAGGAAGAAAAAGAAGAAATGCACAGTTACAAAACAAGTCCATCTGGTTAAGCAGCAGCACAGCAGAGAAGGATCTTGTGGGATCACAGACTGAGCAACAGTTGGCAGGCTAGGCAAGAACCACATAAATGTCTGTCTGGAGCATGCAAATCCATTCTTCCTTGTATTCAGAGTCTCAGTCATAGTAGCATAATCAATATGGGGCATCACACTTGAAAAATGATGCATTAAGCCAGAATAGGATAAAATATTAAGGGAAAAAAATCAACTTCAACTATTCAAATCTCTGGTGTCCACCTACACCACTACAGAGCCACCAGCTCAACAGTAACTGATAAAACCCTTATATTCATTTGCAACTCAGATGCAAAAAGGACAAAAACTGTAAAGCATATAGAAATCCATTGCCTGTTACAAGAAGCAGCAGCTTACAAAACAGCAGATTTTCCTCTTAAACATCTCAAATAGGTTTTCTGAGCTAACCTCTGGAACACATCTCTTTACACTCATAATTCTTCCTTTGCTAGATGTGCTTGCCAGTAAAGGATCTCACATCTGAAGTCCAGCAGACCACCTACAACTCCCTGAACAACATGAAAACTTTTATTGGGCTAGTTTCTGCCAGTGAAGTTGTATTTACACTATGAGATTTTGTCATTCTCATGGGCTGGGCAGAGACTGAGCGAGAAAAGGACAGCATTTCTGCTTGCATGGGATTTTGTGGTTGTTTATACACACAGTTCTAGCTGAGATGGATACACCAGAATTACCCTGAGGAAGTGACCATGGTTATGGTCAGGTAAAGAGTAGAAACGGTTTCAAATGGTTTTCAGGTTATGGACTTCACTTTGCATTGAAGAGTGATGCTCAGATGATCCTCTTCTGTTAGTCTTGCTGCCACAATAGCAACAGGAATTAAGAAACAGCTGGGTAAGGCCAAAAGCAAAGGTTTTGATCTTAAACTGCCACATTATAGCCACCTAGGGTCTTGACTTCACCTCCAGGCAGGCATCATCATTACTTCCAAGACATGGGAAAGAACAAATGCAAGTCTGTCTGTGATGGTGATATTTAGGCAAGATTCCCTTAACACACCACCCCACTGTTACCAAGCAGCTGTTTGAATCCCTCATTGTTACAAACAGAAGGGGGAAAAAAGAATCACAGAAATATGGTAATGCTTACAGGAACTCAGTGTGGAACAATAACATAGCATTTGAAGTTCAGGAGAGAGAGAGGGAGAGACCAAGCCAGAGAATCAGCTAATTAAACAAAACCTTTGTGTCTAATGAAGTGTCTAAACCTGAGCTAGCTGACATTTGCTTCCTTTACTGGCAATGGAGATACTGTCAACAGAACCCCAGAAGATATTCATCTCATCCTAATACAGATAAGCAAAATGAACTCAGATGAACTGCACTCCACAAGTGGCTACTTCTTTTTAGATTGTGAAGGAAGCCTGGGATAAAAAGATTTGGTTTATATATGTAAAAGTTAAGGGAAATCCCATCTAACACAGGTAATGACAAAACTAACAGAGAAACCAAATTGGGAAGGAAAAGCTAATGATACCAGTAAAGAAATCAGGAACTTACTAAAACTGACTAATAAAACAGTAAGGTGAGGAACTATCAGCTAGAACTCAGTAGAATTATCTTTCACCTGATAATGTTAATTTGATCAAGGGTTTGTTAGTCCTGGGAAGGTCTACAAAATTAATCCAAGTGTCAAGCTTGGAGGCAAATGATATGCTAAAACAACAATTGAGAAGTTAATTGAAACTTCCATAGTCCTCTCATTATCTATTTTTAGTTATTAGAATTTAGATTATTACAAGTAAAATAAAGGATGAAATACAAAGTCAAATGACATTATTTTGCAAAGTGTTGAAAGAGAAGGCAAATGGAAAACTATGGCTTCTCTGAGCAATGATATACTGGTTCAAGCAAATACTCCTATATTTCATGGCATATACTGAAGTATAGTTATTGAGTTGTTTCATGTGCTATAGTAAATGCTACACAGAATACTTTAACTTAATTTTCAGCTGTGACTGATGCTAATTAAGTTCTATAAAATTATGAAAACATACTAATTAATAATTTATGAAACTGATGTCAAACTTCTACATGATACATGTTGTAACTTCTAACTTGCCATGGGCACCATTTAGAGCCAAAAGCAGCTGGAGGGTTTGTTGGATTTGATAAATACATGTTTGCAAAAATGCACACTTTCTCAAACTTACCACTGGTGACTCTCAGCACTCCTGGCATCCAGCTGAATAGCCTTTTCAGCTTTAATCTTTCCTGTAAATGGAATACAATACATTAAAGGATTTCTTGTACTCTTCCACATTTTAGGCAAGAACAAAGCAACGTGATGTACTCTAGCTGCAAAGAAGAAATTGCTTCCTGTTCTTGCAAACATGTGACAATGTGGCATCCTGCCTTTACATCACTTAAATACTCATACATACATCTATCATAGAACAGTTTGGGTTGGAAGAGACCTTAAAGATCATCTAGTTCCATTCCCCCCCCTGCTATGGGCAGGGAGATCTTCCACTAGATCAGGTGGCCTGATCCAGCCTGGCTTTTTTCTCTGGGCAACCTGTTCCAGTGGCTCAGCACCCCCACAGTAAACAATTTCTTCCTTACATCTAATTTAATCTACCCTCTTTAGCTTAAAGCCACTAGCCATTGCTGTTATCATAGAACCACAGAATCATAGAACAGTTCCAGCTGGAAGAGACCTTGAAGATCATCAGTGCAGCCTTTGTCCTAGCCCTAGCAACCTGCTAAATGATGCCTCCCAATGCAACATCTACCTGTCTCTTAAACACCTCCAGGGATGGGAACTCAACCACCTCCCTGGGCAGCCTGTTCCAATGGCTCACAACCCTTGCAGCAAAGAAATTCCTCCTAATATCTAGAGCCTGAACCTCCCCTGGCACAATTTCCATCCATTTCCCCTTGTCCTATCACTCTCCACATGTATCATTACATGTCCTTGTAAAAAGCCCCTCTCTAGCTCTCCTATAAGCCCCCTTTAGGTACTGGAAGGCTGCTATAAGGTGGCCCCAGAGCCTTCTCTTCTCCAGGCTGAACAAGCCTGTCCTCATAGAAGATCTCCAGCCCTGTGATCACCTCCATGGCCCTCCTCTGGACCTGCTCAAGCAGGTGGTCTTCTCTTGTGGGCCCCAAAGGTTGAATGCAGTACTCCAGGTGGGGTCTTCCCAAAGCAGAGCAGAGTGAGAATCACATATTCATATAGATGGGTGTAGTTTAAGTATTTTCTCTTAAAACCCAGTGCAGACACAGCTAAATCAGGGAAGAATTGCACTGGATTGCCAAAGGAAGCCATGTTTGTCTGTGAGACTGCAGACTGTTAAAAGCAGGTTAGAAAAGCACCTGTCAGAAGAACCAGCAAACCTGTTTCCTGCCTTGGCCACAGGAATGAACTAGCTGAAGTTCCTTTCCTGAACAAACACTTACATTAAGTTCCACTTTTAACTGAATAAAGATGACAGTAGGTGATTTGATCAAACTCATGCTCCCAGCAAGAAGTTCAGAGGAGATGCTTGCTGTTTGCAAAGCCTCAGCTGCAACCAGTTAAGACACACTGACATTTCTGTACTGCAAGTTAACTTCATAAAAACAAAGAACAGCATATGCACTCCTCTGACCCAGTAGAATGAAAAAAAAAACCAAAACACAAAACCACTGCCAGCTCCCCCACAGCCTCAATCCCTCTGCACCACTTCCAAAAACTGAGATGAAAAAGGCTGCTGTCACCCACTGCTTCAGGAGAACTGAGCCATGCTAAGCTGCTCATTCAACACCTAAGACTCAATTTCATTCCATCATTGTTTATCTCTACCTGTCTTTTGCTAGCCATTATCTTTCATCAGCTGAAGTTACAGGTAGTCACCGGGAAAAACAAAGGATCCAACAGAGTTCACTGTTGTAATTTGTTTGTGTCTNTTAATCTACCCTCTTTAGCTTAAAGCCACTAGCCATTGCTGTTATCATAGAACCACAGAATCATAGAACAGTTCCAGCTGGAAGAGACCTTGAAGATCATCAGTGCAGCCTTTGTCCTAGCCCTAGCAACCTGCTAAATGATGCCTCCCAATGCAACATCTACCTGTCTCTTAAACACCTCCAGGGATGGGAACTCAACCACCTCCCTGGGCAGCCTGTTCCAATGGCTCACAACCCTTGCAGCAAAGAAATTCCTCCTAATATCTAGAGCCTGAACCTCCCCTGGCACAATTTCCATCCATTTCCCCTTGTCCTATCACTCTCCACATGTATCATTACATGTCCTTGTAAAAAGCCCCTCTCTAGCTTTCCTATAAGCCCCCTTTAGGTACTGGAAGGCTGCTATAAGGTGGCCCCAGAGCCTTCTCTTCTCCAGGCTGAACAAGCCTGTCCTCATAGAAGATCTCCAGCCCTGTGATCACCTCCATGGCCCTCCTCTGGACCTGCTCAAGCAGGTGGTCTTCTCTTGTGGGCCCCAAAGGTTGAATGCAGTACTCCAGGTGGGGTCTTCCCAAAGCAGAGCAGAGTGAGAATCACATATTCATATAGATGGGTGTAGTTTAAGTATTTTCTCTTAAAACCCAGTGCAGACACAGCTAAATCAGGGAAGAATTGCACTGGATTGCCAAAGGAAGCCATGTTTGTCTGTGAGACTGCAGACTGTTAAAAGCAGGTTAGAAAAGCACCTGTCAGAAGAACCAGCAAACCTGTTTCCTGCCTTGGCCACAGGAATGAACTAGCTGAAGTTCCTTTCCTGAACAAACACTTACATTAAGTTCCACTTTTAACTGAATAAAGATGACAGTAGGTGATTTGATCAAACCCATGCTCCCAGCAAGAAGTTCAGAGGAGATGCTTGCTGTTTGCAAAGCCTCAGCTGCAACCAGTTAAGACACACTGACATTTCTGTACTGCAAGTTAACTTCATAAAAACAAAGAACAGCATATGCACTCCTCTGACCCAGTAGAATGAAAAAAAAAACCAAAACACAAAACCACTGCCAGCTCCCCCACAGCCTCAATCCCTCTGCACCACTTCCAAAAACTGAGATGAAAAAGGCTGCTGTCACCCACTGCTTCAGGAGAATTGAGCCATGCTAAGCTGCTCATTCAACACCTAAGACTCAATTTCATTCCATCATTGTTTATCTCTACCTGTCTTTTGCTAGCCATTATCTTTCATCAGCTGAAGTTACAGGTAGTCACCGGGAAAAACAAAGGATCCAACAGAGTTCACTGTTGTAATTTGTTTGTGTCCTAATCCTTACTGCACTCTCTGATTTTCATTACAATAAGCCAAGCAAACTAAAGCAAACACAGGCAAAATAACAAAGACAATGCAAGTCTTCATGAGTATTTAGATGACAAAAGGTGATAGTGACAAGGACCTTGGAAAACTGAGGCTGGCTATGGAATATGCAATGACAGCACAAAGGCATGACACTACCTTTAAGCATGACAAAGAGCAGCCAAAACTGTTTCGTCCATGATGTTGTCACTGCTGACAGAACAAAAAGCAGAAAATAGAAAGAGCTGCAAAAGACAAAATAACCTAAACTTGGAATACACTTCTAAAACCTGGCTTTGGTGCAGCAAAAAAGGGAGAGGCAATGGAGAAACAAAGGAGAGAGATAAGTATTCCCAGATATAGGCAAAAAGGATTATTGTGAGAACACTGCATTGCCTGGATGAGAGTGACACAGGTAGGAGAGATGTAAGTTTTATTGTAATAAAGGGAAGAAAGCTCAAAACAAAAAGAGAAACAAACTGTACCTCTAGCCAATATGCATCCAGACAGTGAAAGAAAGTGCAATGCTTTTAAAAACAACAAACAAAAAGAGCTGTGAAGAAGAAAATCAGGATCTTGTTGAGGTTAAGCTGTCAAACAGGACACAAGCAGAAAGATGCCTGGAAGCAACATCAATTGTCACACATGACTTCTGCTTCTGGTCACAAAGTTCTATCCCTACCATCATCAAAAATAAGGCAGCTGGTATGCAGGAGTGCTCCTCTGCCACAGGAAAGCAGAAAAACAAACCTTAACTTTGCCTTGGCAAATCCATCTGATTCTCAACAAAATACAGGATTTTAAGGCACCATCCTGAGGTAATAGGTCTTTAACTACGACCCACAATACTTCTCCTTCACTGATTTCAGATCTCTCCAGTGAGGAAAGAAAAGACTGACATTGTATTTTGTGGAAGTTTATTGCACAAAACATCATGTTCTCACTTATTGTGTTGAAAATTCCTTGGACTGGAAAACTTTGCAAGTTCAAAGCATGTTTCACTACATTCAGATGGCATTCTACATATACATTTTTCCCCTGCTTACCATCAGTGACATATTTCCTCTTCTCCTCTACATCAGTAGTCATCTCAAACAGGTCTCCATAAGCACGTGCAAGTCTCCAAAGAAAGTCCACACAGTTTTCATACTGAAAGGAGAGGACAGGTGAGTAATTAAACTGATCAGAATGTCATTTAAATACTTTCCTTTCATAATGCTTAAAGCAGGTTATCAGACCATGGCATAAATGTTTGGTTATTTTGCATCCTTCTACACTACTTTTAGTTTATGTGAGAATCTGATGGCCAATATTTCATGACCAAAGGAGAACACAGCTTTTAGAAATACCCTGAGCTGTCTAAAGAGATGCATAAGTTTTAAAGTTCTTTTAACATAAAAAATAAAATGGCAGTCCAATAATGCACAAGATACCTGAACGATGCAATATGTATTTACTTTAGGGATGCCATAAGCACCACACTTACAATTAGTAGCTCATCTACCCTTCTGGGTATTGCAATATGTAAATGAAAATATAACTAATGTGTGCCAAATCAGAAGAAACTTACACTGAATTAAGTAATGCACATCAAATCACTTTCATCTGGAGTTACATATACACACAGTAAAGTCAAAAGAAAAAATCCACATGAAGTGAATATATACAGAAAAGTATAAGCAGATTACAGGCTCATAGTTTGATTTAAGGAGAACACTTGGTCTGGTTATTACTTAATTCCACAGGACTTTCTCATATAGACCATTCTTACACCAGCAAAAGTAAGTAAAATTTATGTGGAAAAGCACCCAACATTTTTCTTTGTCACATGCAAGAATACACACACCAAAATTTCAAAGTTATTGAGCCTGAATAGATATCAAATAGTAAAATGTTAATGCCCATTAACATCAATACTGAAATATTTCTTTTAGACTTCATTTTAAAAATACAGCATGAAATTTCACCTTCCACTCCTGCGTGCATTTTAATGCTTAAGGAAGTTCTCAAAAGCAGCACAAAGCATAAGTCAATAGCAACATAACATTAAGTTTACCCATTAATACCTTGTCATCTTTCTCCAGGAGCAGTCTGAAGCCCTCCTTTTTATCATCCTCTGAACCCTTGTGCAAATTATCCACCTGCTGTATAAGGTTAGCTAACTCTTCTTCTGAGTTCACAATGGTATCAGATGATTTCATACATCCCTTTTCTTCCTCAGAGTCTCCTTCAGAATCAGTATGAGCTGTAAGATAGCTAAAAGCACAGAAAATAATAACCATCTTTTCTAAAAATACTGATAAAGCATTGTTAAATACAAGTGCAAAAATTTCAGAGCACAATTGCTTCCAGTTGTCCAACCTTCAAGGAATTTTTATGCATGGACTCAAACAATATTATTATGTTTTTTGATAACATTCATTTCCTTAATAGCTCTCTGTTCAATCCTTATCACAGCTGAAATGTTTTAAGCATGAAGATGTAATATATTAAGAAAGCAATACAGACTTTTATAACATAAAGAGCTAGGAATTTTCCTAACATTTTGGGTAAACTGTCCTTTAATAATTTTCACTGAAGAAAATTTTATTACAAGACATGAAGAACACCTTCCAGCTACTAAAGTACAAAATAAGAGTGTAATAGATATTGTTGATATAAAACAAGGATAAGAAGAGCTTGATAACTGAATCAAAGCAGCAGCTAGCAGGCTTAGAGATCTATTTATTCTAAAAAAACACATTTTGAAAAGTAACACTATTAAAAAAAAGAAAATAAATCAATACTAACACAAGCAGAACACAGTTTAAAAACTTCAAAAGTCTAAAGTAATCCAAAAGAGAAATTAACAAAAAAAAAAAGAGGTATCACAGAATCATCATGTTTGGATTGCTCCTGGGTTAACAGTAAGAGGACAAGAGGAAATGGCCTCAAGTTGCACCAGGGAAGGTTTAGATAGGATGTTAGGAAAAATTTCTTCACTGAAAGGGTTGTTAAGCACTGGCCCAGGCTGCCCAAGGAGGAGGTGGAGTCACCATGCCTGGAGGGGTTCAATAAATGTACAGATGTGGTACTTAGGAACATGATTTAGTGGCATGGGGTTGTTAGGTATATGATTGGACTTGATGATCTTAGAGTCATTATGGTTTGTTTTAGAAATATTTCATGCGAATACTGACATCTGCAATTTCACCTGGTATTTTCCTGCAAGATGTTTTATCAGATGATAAATAGACAAGTGAGTATTTACATGTGATAAACACATTGACCAATACTTGAGACAACTTTAAAAATGTTCACAGTGTCAACTTGTTTTCACCTTTATTACCAATAGATTTTATTTTAAAAACAGTGATAAGAATGTAAGGAGCAATGATCAACCAACAGGTTTGTTCAAAGTTCAAAGAACAAAGAGAAACTATTCTGTAGACTCACCAGACTGTGGTTAAGCTGTTGAGAAAATCCAGGTACCTAGCACTGGATTAAAAAAAACCCTGAGCTACATCATATAAATCACTGCAGTATACACTCACTGTCTTCACAGAATCACCAAGACTGGAAAAGACCCCCAGGATCATCAAGTGCAGCCTATGACCCAACACACCACAACATCTAAACCATGCCACTCAGTGCCACATCCAATCTTTTTTTAAACACCTCCAGGGACGGTGACTCCACCACCTCCCTGGGCAGCCTATTCCAGAGCCCAATCACCCTCTGTGTGAGGAAGTGCTTCCTAATGTCCAGTCTAACCCTCCCCTGCTGCAGCTTCAAGCCATGGCCTCTTGTCCTGTCACTAGCTGCCATGGAGAAGAGCCCAACCCCTACCTGACTACAACTTCCCTTCAGGTAGTTGTAGAGGGCGATAAGGTCACCTCTGAGTCTCCTCTTCTTCAGGCTGAACAGTCCCAGTTCCCTCAGCCTTTCCTCATATGGTTTCCCCTCCAGCCCCTTCACCAGTCTCGTTGCTCTCTTGTTACAAGAACTATGTTGGATGGCAGACACCGGGCCTACCCAGGTATCATACATTTACAACACTTCAGCTTTTAGACAGATCAAATATCATCTGTTGTCTCCCTGCCAACTTTGGAAAAAATCACAAGTTGGCACAAACACCATCTCACCCACTCCAGGTAATTCAAGAGAATGGTGATTACATGTCACAGACTGATCTGGATCAAATTTGCACTGTATCATCCAGTAGAATGCACATCCATCAGTAATGATAAGCATCCTTCAAGGAAAAGTTTGGCAAACCAGATTCTTAGGTCAACTGAGGGTTACACTGAAACCAAACAAGCAGCAAAAATAAGTGAAGAAATGATAAGTGAAGTGATATGCAGAAGGCGGCAAGAGAAAAGTTTCTTCCTGCCAAGTATTTAAACTATTTCAAGGAAAAATGATAAATAAAACATCTGTAGGAAAAGGATTTACTGCAGTGACTCTTTCTGGTGACTGATGCCAAATGTAATTTTAAAAGCTTGGATGCCAGGCTAGCTAAAGCCTGGTGCCAAACATGAGATTCATGTCAATGGTTCATCACATGGAATCATCATTCATCATTTATCAGAGAGGAAACAGCTTTAAAATCTAAGAGAATTAGATTACAATTCCCATCCCAGGTGACCATCTAGATGCTATTTATTGTATTTGTAAATAAATGAGTGCTTGTTACACCTTCTCAAATGTTAGAGATTGAAGTTTTTCTCTAGTAAATGATGGAAACTGAAACAAACTGTTAAGAATAGAATACAAAAAAAGCACAAACTGCAAACTGTAGGCTCTTCAGCATTCAGTCAGTGTCCCATCCTTTCAGCATACCTTCCATTCAGGTAACATATATTTAATGTGTCATATACTAATGTAACACATTAGAATGCTCAGGGGCTGGAACACCTCTCCTACAAGGACAGGCTGAGGGAGCTGGGANAAATTTTTCTAATTTATTAAAGAGTGTGTGATATTTTTCCACTTACAGAGATATATAGTTCTTGAAAGGCACAATAGAAAGCTTCTCTTCCCAAGGTGTTGAATACCAACAGTGAGAATATGAAATCAGTGAGGGCTTTATCAGAGACTGCCAGCTTCAAGTATTTCATTGAAAACACAAGTAGTGTTAAAAGCTTTTCTAGAAGTTTACAAATCTGGAACTAATGTAGTCATCCAGTCAAAGTCCATAAAACTCTTAAGATTACCTTATCTGCCAATTCCCAATATCTATCTATTTGTCAGTGAAAACCAGAAGTGCTTAACATAAGCAAAATCCTATCTTCCAGATGATGAGAATACTGCTGAGGCAGTGAAACATGTTGCATGTACTTTAGATAGAATACAGAAAGTGAAAAGATATTTAATCTGTAACAGAGCAGAAATATTTCTCTAGTGCACCAATTAGCAACTGAGCTCATTATTGTGTGTGGAATTGACCACAGAACTGCACAAAGCAATGCACATGGTGTTGTACTTACCTATTTTGTTATTCTCTTGTGGCAAACCCTTATAGAACACACACCACTATCAGAAAAAAACAATATACAGTGCAACTGTACACACATTAGAATTAACAACCTATTTGCATTTGCAAGAGGAAGAAAAAATACAAGAAGATTACTTAAATAAAATTATTTTAAATTTAAAGAAGATATGCAAAACAAACACTTCAAGTACAAGGTGTTAGTAGGAAAAATAACACCTCTTTTCAAAAGGAATTAAAAAATAGCATTGGAAGAGCACATATCCAGATCTATATACCCAGCATCTATAACCTTGAATTATCTTCATTCTTTCTTACTGTACATAAATATTTGTCAGAGAAGGCCTCTTAAGGACACATTCAAAGTTCTTGCACACTATAATCACTTATTGGATCACATCAGCTTTTCTGTCACACAGAAGAACCTGAACAGACAAGTTTCCTTGGCTAGTTCTCCAACAGCAATACATCTGTCCTGACAACAAAATAGGATCTTCTCCCATGCTAGGTATGGAATAAACCCTATACTGCAACTGTCAACCTGATTATTTGTAAACTAGTGCTTTAGCCTTATCTACATCTCCAAATATTTAAAGCATACCATAAAGGCCTCTGCAAAACAACTAATGGATAAAATAGTCTGAGAATCTAATAGAACTGAACTCTTTCTACATGGTAAGGAGGAGGAATACCTTTAGATACACCTGGCAACTGAATACTTGAAGAAATGGTTCACAATATAACTGATAGGTCTCAAAATAGGGTATCAAAATATATGACTTGTGAAGCACGTGTTCTGGAATGTAACACATGAGATTTTGTCCACAGGAACTGAAAATAATTTTGAAGTAACTCTTAAAAAATAGAATACCATTAATTACTCTATGCAGCACGTTGCTGTCTTCAGACTATTACAGTTAATTAACAGAACTTTAAAGGAAAAAAAACCAACTTAACATGGGCAATTTAAAACATAATGCTGCCCACACAGGTATGTATAACACACTGAGGAGACAATTCAAAAAACTCATTTACTATAAACATACTCTTATTAAATTGCATATAAGAATCTAATCTGATTATATCAAAACGAAGTTGCAATTACAGAAGAGCAATGTCATTGCCATCACCAGAAGTATATTAGGTAACTTAAAAAAAACAAAAATACAGTCCCACTCCTGAACTCCAGATACCTCTGTACATCATCAGCATGTTCCTCAATTCATGCATATAAAAAGATCCCATTAACCACAATGGGACTACAAGATGGGATGAGAACTAGAAACTCTGTCTTCCCAAGTCAGTACCCTAAAGCCCTCATGATGACTTTTTCAGCCACCAGAAAGTGTACACACAACAGCATATAAACATGAACATACTGCCATTTGTACAGGTGTTGCATTTGGACATAGCTTCCATAGCATGTAATACCTTTAAGCAAAACACTGTAATAACTCATCTTTAAGGCCCACAGAAGACAATTACTCTTGTGACTTTTGTAGTATTAATACAATCTGAACAAACTCTGTCAGACACAGGACAAGACCATGTTCTTACTAGAGGGACTTTGAAAATTACACCATTCCTCTGAACTTTGCCTCTCATTGCACAGCTATGTAGCAATACTGCATCAGATTGTTACCAAATGCACGCTTAAAAATCTGTATTACTCTTGGCATTAAGCCAACTTCATCCATAGTGCACCCAGAGTTTTCTCTGATTTAAAAATTACCAATTTGAATTTTGTTGTGGTGTTGTTTATAAAACATACATAAAATTTGAACAGGGCTTATGTTTACAATACAAAGTTTCACATAAGCAATGGTGCAGTTTGTACTGCATGTGTACTGTAGTAGAGTATTATTGACTCACCCTCCTTCACTTTCAGCCTCTTCAGAGCTGGTAGTTTCTGTGGCACCAGAAGTCGTCTCAGCTTTTCTCCGCTTTGCTGCTCTCTGTGCTGGGCTGACTCTCTGAACATCTCCCTTCCCCTGCAGCTCATTTCGAACAAGCTCTTCAAGCGTCAGAATAGCTTCTCTCAGAATTTTCACCTCTCTCTTCAGTTCATCCACACTTACTATCAAGCCATTCAATTTTTCAAGTATCTGCAGCTGCCTTCTGTGTAAAACCATTACTGCTCCTTGCTCGTTAGGAACTTCATCTTGTAAGCCCACTGAATTGAGCCTGTTTCTTACATCTTGCAAAGCAGGTACATGCCCAGCTGCATCGAGTTTTCGGACCTTACGGTGCCAAATCAGCATCAGGCTTATTCCAGCAGTTCCTGCCACTATGCCCAGTATTAGCCCTTTATTTTCGAAGGGAGCCATTTCTGCATTCTCCTAAAACTGTGAGGCAACAATAATAGCCAGAGTTAAAGATGTTTTTCCTACTGTACCCAAGCAACTTACTTTGCTGATACATCACAACAGTGTAAGGCTAGAGTAACCTGCGCGTGCTGCAGACACAAAGTTACAATACAACTCCAGCAGATTCTGCAAAAGGAGGCTATGGGCTGTGACAGCAAGAACAAGACAGTTGAGGTGTCGGGGAGCTGGAGCGGATGAGGGGAACACACTTCTGCATCGGCACTACGCAGGACGGCAGCCTTCACCTTTAACCTTCTCCGCATTTGTTTTTTTGTTTTGTTTTAATGCGAGAAACTC
Organism: Bucco capensis; assembly: GCA_013396975.1. Classification (NCBI taxonomy): domain Eukaryota; kingdom Metazoa; phylum Chordata; class Aves; order Piciformes; family Bucconidae; genus Bucco; species Bucco capensis. The sequence continues at coordinate 795,742 of VWZO01020100.1, forward strand.
CCATAATCGGATTTTCCGCAACTGCAGAGGGGCGGAAACCCAGCTGTCAGGCCGTGGCGCAGCCCGAGCCTTCCGGAGGGATGTCCCCCCACCGCTCCGAAGAGCCGCCGGAGCCCTGCAGTCACCTTCCCGCGGGAGACCGCCCGTCCCACAGCCTGCCCTAGCCCCGACCGCCGCGGCACGGATCCCCGCCGCCGCCAGCAGCAGCCCCGGGCCCAGCGCCGCCCCCGTTACGTACCGGCGGGCCGCTCCGAGAACGGGAGCGTGTCCGGTTCAGGCGCTGCGCCTCGCGGTCCCTCAGCTCTCCCGCCGCGGCACAGGGGGCGGTGGCGGGGCCGCCCCAGGGCGCCGATACCCGGATCAAGGTAGGACGGGCCTCCGCCACAGCCGCCAGCCGTGTCGCCCGGGTTACGGACGCTACTCTGTGGAGCAGAGCGCTGGGTTGGGCCCTGTGGCCTGAGTGGCCCCAGAGCGGGCGGGGGAAGACTTCCGGCCTGGCGACTCCAGCTGTGAGCCGTAGTGAGACTACACGTGCTGCAGACAGGGCTGAAACACGCTGTTCGAATGCAGATATACCTGTTTAAGTGTTGCTCTTCAGTCTGCTGGCTGTTTGTTTTCACTAACTTACGTTTATGATTTGAGATTTTTAAACTGAGGATGGAAATCTCTTCAATTTTATGGAAACTTACTAAAATAAGATTTTCTTAAAAGAACAAATAAGTTACAGAATCCATCAGTATTTTAAAATGGAACAGGACTACATAAATCTCCGTAATTGTATTTCAAATGTTGAGGAACAGTAATAAAAATTTGTTAGAAAACCTTTATTTCTATTTTCTCTTTTCAGTACCGTCTATCAAAAATTTTTCTATACGCAAATAAAACAGGAAACGATTTTAAAAAGAGAATTAATCAGAAGCCACCACAGAATAGAGCTGAAACAAAAGATTATGAATACAAAAACCTAAGGTATTTTTTCAGAGATTTTCCAAAGCAGCTGTCTCAGACTGCAGCCCTTAGCCAAGTGAACCTGTTTTCAAAAGCAATGGGCCAGGAGAACTGCTGTCTACAGCTGCCTGGATGCATAGTGACTGTGAAAATCAGGTCACCTGTCTGCTCCCAAACGCCTTATTTGCTTTTCACCTGTGGCCATTTTACCCAGGGAGAGCAGGGTGGAAGAACAGACGTTGTTGCATGCGTGTAGAAACTTGCCAGAACACAGCAGCTTTCCAAGCTGAGGAACAAAACACGAATTGACCTAGATTTGACACAATGAATTGGCCTAAATCTGATACTGAGTTTAGAAAAGTTATGTTCTTCTGCAGGTGAATTTTTTCCTAGTTCAGAAGAAACTTTGTACATGAGGTCCCAAAAGCATGCAAGCCCTGACCACCATCTGTTATAAAATTGTTGAGCCTGTGTATTTTTAGTATTTTTTAGTGTATTTTTAGCCTTGCTTCTTAAGAAAACAAAGCTTATGTCCTCACGTTGTCCTTGTGCTGTCCTTCTGTCAGGCAATATAATGACACTTGCCCCACCCAGTAGCTCTTGAGCCTGTAGCTTAATTTCAGCCCATTTTGACACAAGAAGTATGTCAAGATACTGAAGTTCCAACAAGTTTTACGAAGGTCAACAGCAGGTAAGACCCTCTGAACATCCTGCCTTACTCCACCCCTGGCCTCAGGCAAATGTTTGAGGATGAGCTCAGCACACCAGAACTGCAACACACCTGCACAGAGTGCCAGCCTTCTTACAACCCTTTGTGTAACACCAAGCCACATAATTGAACTGATCTTTTGGGAAATTTTGAACTGGGATAGTATTTTTGTGTCATACTAGAAAAGTTAGCTTATTATTGAACAATTGTGTTCAATGGAAGAGAGAACCATTACATTGTAAGTAACTGATGCATGCTGTTTCCAGCTAAGATGGACCTTAATTTACTGTGTTCTCATTCCTGTATGGAAAGCATTTGTATTTTACCATTGACATAAAATTCTTTAGCTGTGATTCTTCTGTTACTTTTCTTTTGTGATATGCTACTCTTGCTGAAATGCATATCTCCCCCACCACTCCAGTAAAGATTGCTTGTAAGGAATACAGAAACTTCATACTTATTACTTCAGCAGTTGTCTTGTAAGTCTAAAATCAAACCTTGTTAATAAATCACCAAACATTGTGAAAGCTTAAATACCTTTGACCAGACTTGCAATCAGCCTGCCAGAAAATCTACTGTTCTATCAAGTTGTGTTGAATTCTCCTGAATCTTTTGCTATACAAATATATAAAATTGTATCTTACCTCAAAGGGAAAAGAATCCATGGTCAAATGTGTCAATACTCTCTGCTGTTCTCACCCTAAACAATTTTCCAGAGCCCTTAATGAAAAACTCTTTAATTGGAGTTAAAAGTAGATGGGTAATAGCACACAGATCTTTTTTGTTTTCTTCAAAAAAATGTATACTACTTTGCATAGTTCCTAGAGGAGATGAGTTATTTTAACTGCTGCTGTCTTTGTGTCTCTGTGTGTGCAAGTGTAGCTCTACCTCTGCATCCTCTCCAGTATTTTTGAATCTTTGGCCAATCTGTCAAACTCAACAGAGGAATTAGCTGCTGACAAGTTTCTTTGAATTAGTTCATCTTTTAAAGGAGAAAGCCCTGAACTAGTGCCCCCACGATGGGGAAGATTGCTCACCCCTTGTTGCACAACTGAGAATCCATACAGGAGTAAAGCATTTTGCAAGGACAGGAAAAGCTAAAGCAGAGCTTACTTTTTACTAGATGTGAGAGAATGGATCTACAAGATATAACCTGACAGGAAACCTGGATTCATTAGTTCAACTGTACACACAATCACCTCTTTATTTTTTTATTGTGTTGATAGGACCTAGTGTTGCAATTTCAGCTAAGTAGAAATGGTCACTGATGCCATGGCATGTAAGAGTGAAGAATAAAAACAGATGTACATGCTGTTCCTGCTTCTTTGTGTTTGTCTTCATCTCACCAGAAAGCTCAAGGACATTATCAAAATATATTTATGCAAGCTATGTTAATTTTTTAGGTCAAGGTACATGATTCAATTTTCTTGATGTAAGAGATAAGAGTTGGCAACGCAAAAGAGTTTGTGTGTGTTGTGTTGACAACAGGAATAAATACTCAAGGCTACATTAGACGTAATTCTACAGCACTGCCTGATTCCACTCAGAAAGAGAAATGGTCCTGGGAGAGCCTGAGTATACTCCAAAGAGGAAAAATATATGAATAGTCATAAACCCCACACAAGTATGTGTGTATAAATGTACATTTTACATATATATGTATATATATATATTCCTTGGGAATCAAAAGTCAAATCAAACTCTTCCTAAATGTATGTGTGTGTACACATGCATTCCCCATCACCCAATATATTGTCTTCTATTTAATAAGTATCTTTTTTTCCAGTTTCCCTATCAATATGCTGTTTTACCATTTCCACCTGCAAATGGGAGTCTTCCCTTCCTGAACTACACAGGTCTGTCCCTCCAGTAAATACAGCCTAATGCATGACCCTTGGATGTCTGTACTTTGATATTAAAAGAACTCTTTGTCCAGGTTATGTTCTTCCATCATCTCTGCCCCTGTTCTGTACTAGCACTTGTGAGCTTATCAAAATTTCCCTTCTGATTTTGACTTTCCATCTAGGCCATGAAGGCTATGTGTACATTAGCAAGAAGTAGGGATGACAGGCATGCTTTTGCAGGTAAAACTGTTGGTGCTGAGGCCATGACATCCATGCTGTGCCCCAGGTAAACTTCTGACTAGCTTCAGTCTTCTCATTTGGGGCTGCATGCCCCTTTGCAGTGCCTTGGATGTGCATTTGCAATAGATCTTCCCAAAGTGCAATTCATACGCTCCAAGCCTAATCCATAGGATGAAACCAAGCTTGCCAAGCTAGGTCTACTGGGAGACTTGCCTCAGAGGTGCACACCTAACTCCACCCACATCATTGACTTCTACATACATATTTACACTAGGAGGCTCAGTTGAGGGTTACACAATTATTCAGGTAGGGCAGAATGAATGCAAGGGGAGAGGTAACCTCCCCTCAGCAGTTATTGTGTGCTGGCAAAAGGGTTCCTCCTTCATTGTAGGATCATTTTTGCACAATGACAGTTGACAAGCGCAGCAAAAAGCATGAGGAAAAGTAGTGAAACCACGAGAGTAAGGAGGAGCAGAAAGAAGCTCCTAATCAGTTACAAGATTTTTGCTATATATAATACAAGACAGGATTTCTACTGTATTCATTGCACACAATATACACTTAGAGAAATATATTTATATACACAGCACTTGAAGTTTACAGATTGTTTCAAGCCCCCTGGTGCATTTTCAGCTAGAGACAGGTCTGCTAAAGTAAAACATAAATGCAGATTTTATTAATTGCTGTTTGCACCCAGTCTTGATGATCAAGAAGCTTTTTCTCTGATTCTAAGCTGCAAATTCCTGAAGACTAAAGAGTAAATAAACCAAGCAGCCTTTATGAATTTTGCTGAGAAGGGCTTGCAAGTCCTTTGCTCATTCATAGTTCTAGTGCTGCTACCTTGTGGGAAAAATAGGCTGTATCCCTCTTGTAAGAGGGAATATTAAGATCAGTTGTCAGGAATAGTAATGATGGCCTTTTAAATGTCTGCATGTTTTTGTTCTGGTTTTGTTGTTATTTGCTTTGTTTTGTTTGAATTTAGAAATATTTCACCCAGCCTGTGTTAGTGTGATTAAAGCAGCAGGTTATATGGGGAATCATTATTAAGTGATTGAGATTTGGGCTCTTTCAATTCCTAGAATTTTGTGTTGTATTTTAGCAGAAGTAATCCCTGCCAGTACCTTCTGGAGCATAAACAGTGCTGCTGCCTGTGAAAGCAGAGAAAATATTTCTTCTATTGCCACTTCTTGCAGACACTATTTAAAGCTACTGCACACTTACTCAATACACAGTTTGAAAATCCAAATCTAATGAACAGCTAGGAAAGCATCCTAGGCAACATTAACACTATTTCTCTTTAACAGGCAGATTTTTTTGTCACAGTAGTTTTTTTAGGATCATTTTCATTGCCATGTGCTTTTATATTGCAATTGAAATACCAGTTCTTTTTGAGAACAGAGTACTCCAGCCTTAAGCAGAAACTGTACCAAGCAAAACATTCTTCTGCTTTCTCATTTTGCATTCCAATTTTCAAATGTACATACAAAAACAGATTTGTATGTCAACAGGCACATAAAATAATACGCTTCTATTGCATACTGACACAATCCATTTTAGAAAGTTACTAAGAAGTTTTTCAAGATCACCCATTTTCATAAAGGAGGTACTCAAGAGCCTTGGATTGGGAAAGTGAGACTTAAGCAAGTGAAACACCTAGAGAAAAATCAAAGACAGAAATGGAAGAGGTTGCCCCAGAGTTGGCAAAATAAAAATAATGTCAAATCAACTTGATTATGTTGTTTTCATTTCAATGGGATTGTGTCTGTCACTTTTTAAGTAGAATGAGAGTGTAAAGTTAGTTATTTCAAAGGCAAGAAAACACTTTCCAGAAGTACTGCAATGGCAAAATATGGTGTATGTTCCAGATGCAAAACAACCCTTTCTGACTTCTATTTTAAAAAAATATTTTTTTTTAATTTAAAGTGCTTTTAAAGGAGTCTGTAGATCTGCATTCCTCACACAGCTCAAAGTCCTATTGAGCAAGAAGCTTGAAGTAAGCGTAAAATTTAGCACTACACCCAGAACAAGTCTGATATCGTCGTGGCTAGGCTTTGCGAATGAAGATCCAGGGAGGGCTCCATCCACGCTCCTCATCAGCGCCTTTTCCAAGCACGCTGATAAAAAGAGGATAGCGGATAGCACCCTCGAGCCTGGCAGTGAAGTCCTTAAGACGGAGGTTTAACCTCTTAGATGGAAGGCCTTACAGGGCTAAACGAGCTCCATCTGCCCGGGTTTGGAATCAGAGTTGTCCTTCTAAGATGACTGCCAGAAGGCTAATGAGCTCATCCTACCCATACAAGGATTATAGGAACATGGGTATCACTCCCCACACTTTCCCGTGGGCAATGAGTTTAATGCTCCCTCTGCTGTCGGCACAGTTATCGCACCAGGGGCCACAGGAGACCCCAAGTGATTTTCAGACTGTGCCTGACAAATCAAGTGACCTCAATTGTTACTTCGCTGCCAGCGTCCAAGCTTGCTAGGCCCTGGCAGATGAACCTTAGGACTAAAGGGTGGGTCCAGCTCTGCGCATGCTGTGTCTCACCTAAAAAAAATCCATAGCGCAGGCTCGAGGGTGCTATCTGCTATCCTCTTTTTATCAGCGCGCTTGGAAAAGGCGCTGATGAGGAGCGTGGATGGAGCCCTCCCTGGATCTTCGTTCGCGAAGCCTAGCCACGACGACGATGACAGCTTGATTTGTTCAGCCTGCCTGGAGGAGACTGGGGGGAGATGTCATTATAGTCTACAGCTTCCTCATGAGGGGAAGTGGAAAGGCAGGAGTGGATCTCTTCTCTCTGGTGACCAGTGATAGGACTCAAAGGGAATGGCATGAAGCTGTACCAGGGAAAGTTTAGGTAGGATGTCAGGAAAAGGTTCTTCACCCGGATGGTGGTGGAGCAGTAGAACAGGCTCCCTAGGGAAGTAGACAGGGTACTAAGCCTGAGAGAATTCAGGAAGCATCTGAATAATGCTCTTAGACAGATGGTGTGATTTTTGAGGTTATCCTGTGCATAGACAGGAGTTGGACTTGATGATCCTTTTTGGTTCCTTTCCAACTCAAGAGATTCTATGTTTCTAGGATTCTGTAGAGCGTGAAACACAGCAACACTGTCTGGTTTTCAGAGGGGGTGTGACCCATGTGAGAACAGAGGCAATAATGTACCTCCTTGAGACAGCAGGGGGCAGAAGCTGGTGGCCTTCGTGTCTCTTTCTAGTTCTGCACTACACATTGTACCCTACATATACTATATGCTTCCAAGGCTCTCTGAAACGCTCTGGGCTCGAGCAGGGACTCGCCCTCCTCTCACTGACACGGCCGCAAGGCTGCCTAGAAGCGACACGGTTTATTGTCACCTGAGAGCAATCCCCTTCCCGCCTCCCGTTGCGGGCTCCTGCCTCTGGACGTGGCAGCTCCGCAACAGATCCACTGGGGGACGCCCGAGCGCCACGGCCCAAGAGCGGTCGGGCCGGGGACACAAGCTCAGGGAGGCCGGCAGAGCCCCGGGGCCGCCCGCGGGGAGCGGCTCCCGCCGGCTTGCGGGCTGGGCGCACGGGCAGGCGGTGTCCCGCGGCCAAGTGTCAGCTAGTTGGCCTGGGCGCTTTCCTAGAGGTTCTCCGCGGCTCCCGCTGTGTGGCGACGTCTTATAAAACGGCCTCGGTGCGGTGTTCACTTGTATGGGTGCTTTGCTGTGCATTTCGAGCAGTCAAATGGCTGTGGCGACCTGCCTCGTGTTCCTGCCGCCCCGGCGGTGAACACGAAGGCTCACACCAGAGTGCCCCCGTGTGAGCTCCCTGGTCAAACCCGGCAGGGCTGGGCTGAGATACTCACAGTGCAGCGGCAGCAAGGGCTGGGCTGGGGTGGTGACTGCTTTGACTTGGGTCAGTCTAGGAGCCTGTCTTCTTAAATTTTGGCCTCAGGAGGATGAGATATGAAGAAACAGCCATGTTGCTCTTTGGTTTTCACTAGCTTTATAAAACAGAGGCAAGGAAAGAAGGAAAGTAGCGTGAGGGAGAAAAGAACCATCAATAGGAAATAAAGCTGCTTGGCCAACAGCTTGCTGTCATCCAAAGCAGGTGCTTTTACACCCTCCCTTGCACCATAGCCACTGTTCAGTAGGTCACTCATCTCACTGAATCATTTTGTTGAGTTAGTTTTCTGCCGAACTGGTGAGTCAAATCAGCTCAAGGCAAAACTCGGTGTGAGAAAAAAAGCAGGAGCACAGGGCCAAGAGCTGAAAGAAAAAGGTGACTTTAAATTTCTCATCTCACAGGTGTGGCATTTGTTGAGACTGTTGTAAGAGGACGGGTACAAGATACAAATGGAGAAAGGAAAGAACTTAACTGCTTGCATCCTGTACCTGTAGCCGGGGAAATAACAGATCTCAGGGCTAGGTAAAAGAGCAGCTGAGATCTTTGTGGTGTTTATTCTTGTTTGTAGCATGGATCTGAATGAGCATAATTCTGATATTGTGGCTCTGTGTAAGTTGACTCTTAATAAGAGAAAGAATCAGCTCAGCACATTGTGTCCTTTGAGTCTTAGGAAAAAAAAATTGAAGAGAAGTGGATGCAGCAGAGCAGATGCCCAGAAAAAAGTAGAATAACAAGTAAAAACTGGATGTAGAAACAAAGAAGCAAAATACAGGAAGGTGGAGAAAAGTCCATAAAATTTTAAATGCCAAGAGAGCTTGTCTCTGCAACAAAGGTGTTCATGACCCAGATTTCTTCCTCCTGAATTTAAGTGTATATAGCTATAGGCTCCCTCTAACTTCAGTGGAGAGAAAGGCCCCTTCAAAGATATTTTCAGGTTGGATATCAGTAGTTGCCCATCTGCTTCAGGCTGTAGGCTGTTGAGTCTTGCTCTTACATGCCTAGGATGTATTGACCTCTGCCTATTGCAGGACATCCTTGTCATGGAAATTGAGACAGAGAGTGGATTGCATTATATGGGATGCCAGTCCATGTGATCATCATTGTCTCTTTGGTCTTAAAAAGCGTAACTTTAGCTTCAGCCTTTGGCAAAATGTCCTGCAATCTAGTTTGAACTTAAACAGGAGGGTGAGGAGAAAATTGTGAAGCTGTGATAGCTTTCCTGCTTATCTTGGCTCCCTTCTCCCAAAAAGTTGTACTGAACAGCAGTCTGGTGTAGCAAACAAGCTTGACCAACATTGGTAAATAAACATGGGCTTCTCAGAGCATTTTTTTCTTATCTGCATCTCTTTTTTTATCTATAATATACTTCAATCTCTTTGAGGCAATGGTAGTCTTATCTGTGATGGCTCTAAAACCATAATCAGTGTTTAACAGCAAAGCATATTAAAAACTAGCTCAAATCAAGCTGGAAAACAGCAACATTATAGGTACTTTAGTTTAAAAAGTCAAGTTAGTCCTAAGATTCTAGTTCATTTTCTTTGTAGTATCTGCTTTTAAAGAACATGAGAAGGTAAAAAATATTCCCTAAGCACAAGCTTCATGTTTTCATTGTATTCTACTTTTTAATGTATGAAAAAAAGTAGTGAACAGAGTGGCAGTGTAAAGAAATCACATGATAATTGATTTGTTGCTTGCACTGAGCCAGCAAAAGTCACAGTAACACTTTTAAAACATTACTCATGAGGAACAATGTCCTGGTTCATTTTAAGAGCCCAGCTTCAGTAGTAGTAGTTTTGGATCTGGTAATTTTGGTAGTTCTGTGTACTTCAGACAGATGTCGTTATCCATCTTGGCTAGAAATGCATTTTAGTCAGCTAAGGAAACGAGTGCAAGTTATTAAACAGCTGGGTGTTTAATAAAACAAGCATATACTTCTTTGTGGAAAATAATAGATGGAGAATTCACTTTACTCTTAAATTCAAAGACTGTTGACCAGGACTAGGACTGTAATAGGAAGCAGAACTTTTTATCAGAGGAATACAGTGTTGCGTAAAAGCTTTTCTTTGAAGTCCCTGGCAAGGCATGTGCACTGTTTGGCAGTCACATTAGAGAGAACACACATACCTAATTCTGGAAGGAATATATGACATTTCAGAAGTATATTTGTGGTTGGGTTGAGGCAGCCAGGACTGGTGACCTTCCATAATGCTAGGTATCCTGCATCTTCCCTGTGTGAGGCTCTCTAGGTCATTTTGGCTTTCTCATTTGGAGCAGCACATTGGCTGTGACAGAACCAGGTGGGATCCCAAGCTGCCTGCTTCCTCTGCAGGCTTACTTGGCTTTCTCTATCAGCAGTTTGCATGCTTTCTGGGCTTCTTGACAGCTCAACAGGGAAGCTACCATGGGCCAGGGAGTCTATGAACCTGAGAGGTGGAGCCAGGATCAAGCTCACATTTCCATTGTAATCCCACTTTGGACAGATAGTCTTTTCCAGAAATGTGGGTGAGAAATTCTGGTTCTCCAGGGCTCCAGTGAAGGAAAAAGCAGTTAACTCCTATTTCAGAGTGCTTTAGACAATGTCAGAGACAGAAAGAATATCCATCCTTTTCCAACCCAGAAGCAGCAGCAAGGATGAGGTGCTCTAAGGGAAGTGAGGCATCCTCTCTACCTTTTTTGAACTGCAGTGGCAGAAAGGACCTATTGAATTTAACTACTCCATCAGCTACAGGGGACAGTGACTACTGTGCTTTTCCATTCTTGGTACTTAACATTTTCCATGGGGATACAGTTAATGAACATCTAACCTAGCTCAGTGAGTGAAGAGAGGAAACAAAGAGGGTGATTCATAGTTCTCAATTGCTGTTCACAGGCTGAGAAAGGCACTAGTGCACCCTGGCTGCTAGCTCAGCAATGCTTATAAGGTCCTATTTGAAACTCTCCTTTATAACTGCTAGGCATCTACAGTTGATAAGCAAGCAGAGAAATGCTCAATGACTGTTTGGCATGAATGTTTTTAGGGTGTCTACCTGTCAGTAACCATTCTTCAATATGGCTCTGAGGACATATATTTCCTTTACGACAAATGCAATGCAATAGATTAGCCAGACAACACATGGTGATTCTACTTCTCTTCAGTGAAGGTTAGAAAGTATTCTACAGTGAATTTAACTTCAGAACAGCTCAAATCCTGAAATCATTATTCAGGCCTTGATTAAACAAACTGCATGAGCATAAACCTAGCTAACATGATAGCTTGCTGAATTTAAGTTCTAAGTCTTACTCAAGCAAAATATTTAGGGAAGTTAAAACAGGACTGCAGCTTTTAATCTGTGATTTCAAGTCAGAATCCTTACACTGTGAATAAAGCCTATTATATTTGCCCTTTTCATACCTTTTAGTTCAGTTTTTCACAGTTATCTGTTATTTATTTTCCCAGTTAGAGCTATTTGTAGAAGAAAACAGAGCAGAAGAGCCTTATAAGACATCTGGTCAAGAGGCAGAATTAAACTTGTCACAACTAAAGTGATTTGCCCTAAAATAGTGAAAAACACATTCGTCTTGCACTGGTTCCATTTTAGGTTGTTAGAAGAGAGGTGAATTTTTTTGTTAAATATTATCTTCTGTACACAATACCAGAAGTTTAAACATGTATCTTCTTCTTTGTAAGCAAGTCCAAGCTTCTGGCTACAGCCCAGCAGACATTTTTCTTTGTCCATTAAGGCAATCTCCTACACAGTTTACCAGGGGAGGATGAAATTCCTCAAGCTCTGTTATAAACATTCATCACTAAAATCATGCTTCTAATAAGAAGAACAGCAGACAGCATTTAAGACAGATCTACATTGGGTGTGCTTTACAGATGGAAAGCATAGAACCAGGAGCGAAGCAGTAAAGCCAAAACCCAAATAAGGCACTGTGAAAAGATTAAACAAGACAGTTTTCTATCATTAAAGGTTTTGATGCTCAGCAAAAGTAGTAAAAACCTGATTCTGTCACTCCAAGCATGAGACAAAGTAATATCTAGATGTCAAAGGAAAGGGTCTGAGAAAGGATTTGTTTTTCTCTTTTGAAAAGTCTTCTTTGTTCCCTGTAGCAGTACTTGACAGAGACAACCTGCAAGTACTTCAAAGCCACATAGTCTATATTTTCTTCCCTGGACAACCTTTTTAGGAGCTCTAAAGAATCTCTCTGTTGTTCCTCTGTCTTTCTTTTGCTCAAGTTCATTCATCTTGAATAAAGTCTCTCGAGATGACAGCTGAAATCAGAGACCATGACACTCAATGGGCAACACTGGTTTTAACTTGGCCTTCAGTTCACTGCAGCACTGACTGCAGTGCCCACAGGCTTCTGGTCAGGGACACTCTTTTTACTGGCTCACCTTCTTGTGTTCCTTTTCAGCTGCAGTTTTCTCCTTTCTCTGCCAGTCTCCCTAATTAGTGCAGAAGATTTGTTTGTGTATAGCCTTAATAAATCATAATCACTTTAGATATAGTCCTTCCCTAGGCTCTGACCTTTTGATCTCCAACCATGTCCCATGCCAAGTACTGGGTGGGAGGATTGGACAAGAATTTCCTATGTACTGCCATCACCAGCAAGGAGGAACTCAAGACTTCCCTTCCTTATTCAGACCTGGGCTAAGGGCTACAACTGTTAATGAATTATTTCCTTTATGAAAGCATTTCACAAAATTCAATACAGATAAAGCCAGAAAGCAATAAAAAAACCCTCAACAAATTACTACAGAACTTCTAAAGTACTTTAAAAGAAAATGAAAACGTCTTAGGGTCTGCGTTTTTTATGAGAAAACCTGAGCATCTCCATGAAAGGCCTATTTTTCTAGAAAAATAACTTGTAGGAGACCAGAAAGGTTTCTTAAAGTGCTGATGGCAAGAGGCTGATGGGATGGGATTATCTGGACACTGTAAGTGTGAGACTACCAACCTCTCTACCACTGCAGGCTGCGTCTGGTTTTCAGTTACGTTTTCTGAGAGCTGCTGGCAGGTTTCTGGTGTGCAAATCTAGTGAATCTGGGAGCCCCACTGGGCTGTAACTTATGCAAAAGGCTGCACTGAGTCCTGACAAGCCCAGGCCTCTGGAATTTAATGGTGCAATAGGAGGAAAGATGCCAAACCATCTACCTGAACCTACTATTCCCTCAACACATTCCTCTGCAGTGCTTCTTGGCTGTCTGCTTGATTTCTGAGCTCTAGAACTGAAAAAACCCCTGTTGGTTGAAGTTATATTTCTTACAATGCTTTACATAGCATATGTGGCAAAAATGCCCTCAAATACTATGAAAGTTCCATTTTTCAAAACCAAGCAAAACCTGAGAAACAATTGTTTTTTCCTAGCATCATTATGTGGTTCTGTTGTTATTTGTTACTCAAGAGTAGCAGATGGGTGCTCATGAATTTAGATACAAATATGTGAAAATCAGAAGGACATTTTTAGACATCTAGGTTTTTAATTTTTGTTTTGAGTAAGATATTGTAAAATTAAGACTTTCGAGTAAGTTGCCTTTTAAAGCAGTCATAATTAGAAAAGGGTTTTTAGACTAATACTACTAATCTAAACCCATAAATTTATCCTGTTTCATCATAATTTCTCACAGTTGTTCCTTCACTGTGGATAATTTGGTCAAAACCCCACCAACTGCACCAGTTCCTCCTTCTTCTCCCCACTCTTTATGCGGCTCTTTAAAGCAGGTACTCAACTAATGTGAAATTGTGGTCCTGTGGAAACAGAGAAGCTTAGCATGGGAAAAGATCCAACATACAACTAGCAAAGTATTATGGGGGCTATTTAATGTGTGTTTTCAGAGTTTATATCTGTAGATTACAATCTCTGCTACAGAAAGTAGAGAGGTCTTTGTGTTTGCCTACTTGCTGCATCACAAGAAAACAGTCTGGGTTAGTTGGACCATGAAAGCTAGTCATGTCAATGGGAAAGTTCAGGGCAAATTTCCTGGAAATGATGGAAGTAATATTTTTGTGAATTGTGGAGTACTTCAGATTCACAGTGTATGGAATTGTTGTGTAGTTCTAATTCTTTTAGTGGCTAACATAAACAGAATCATAGAGGTTTGAAAAGACCTCTAAGATCATCAAGTCCAACCAGCTACCTCTCACTGCCATTAAAGGTTGTTTCCAACAGAAATAATGTCTAGCATGAGTATTTCTTAGCTAGCTATACACTAAGCAGCAAGTTTAACCAGGGTAGCAGACACAGCACTATGATTGGTATGCACAAGATGCTGTTGTACCTATTGCACCTACCATATAAGCATCAGCTTAGCAAGGAAAGGCAGGAATTTGGAAGTAATTTTGCCCTGTATATTTGTGGGCTCCTTTCATTTCTCTTGACTAGACAAGCTAAAGCAAGGAATCTTATTACTATTTAGTTAATGATTGCCACTCATAACTTCTACTATCCCACAGATTTATGTCAAGACAGTCTCACATATATAAAATTCCAGCTCTCAGTTGTTCTTATCCATAAAGTTCCTTCCTTCCAAATGTCCTGTGTCCAAATGACTGTAAGGTGTCATAAAATTTGAGTCAAATTTCTCTATATTTCAGGGTGCTATTGGATGTAGCAGAGTCCTTAGATTGCTGTTGGAGTGAAAGGAATCCTTTCACTGCCTTCAACAAGCCTTGGATCAGATTCTGATTTGCTCACTGCATTATTTCGGGAAGTCAGTGACTCTCCCAGACTTTGGCCTCTCCTCCTTTTGGAAAGCTAATTAATTTATAGGCCTTTAGAATCCCAACTATTGTCTTACGAGATCTTTTGGGGGGGTTGTTTGCTTTAAATCCTGGCATTGGAATATGGGTTGTTTATAGACTAAGAAGACCCTTCGGTTTATAGGCCTCTGGAGAAAATGAAATCACAAGCCTTCAATAAAATCTAATCAGCATTTTAAATTACTCACAGATATGAGAGTTTAACTAAACACAGAAATACCCTGGTGTTCCACCCCACATGGTCTTATCGTGGTCAACTTGGCTTCTATGCTACAAAAACATCCTCAGCTCTTCAAATATGCCAATAAACTTCCTTTGAGAGGCAGACTTCAGCAAATAAAGCTACATCACCAATGTTTGCTTGTTAGACTTTGGATGAAAGAGTCAAAAATTTCTCCACTGAACCAACAAGCTTCTGGAGGAGCTTAAACTGCTGTAAGCATGGGAAAGCAGAGCAGTTAAACAATTTAGATGGGATTTTGAAGCAGGTGATGTCACATCCTAGCATCCAACGTTTTAGTATGCAAACAGGAGACTATCCAAACTCCAGAATCCTTCTAGCAGCCAAACAGTTTTGCTGTAACAGGGATGTCACTGGGGAGTACTTTAATACACTTACTATACTGAGCTGAACTGAGGTCTCTAGTGAGTTACAGAAGTGGAATATACACATCAGGGAACTATTGATACTTTAATCATACAAGGCTATCACTTGCTATCACATAGAAAGGAGGTTGTACATTGTTTTAATTCTTTTAAAATGATCACGTTGATTCTCCAGACAATTGTATTATACATGGATATACATATATAGAATAAGAAGTTTAATTGATGGATATCAGATGATAGCATCAATAAGAAGAATAAAAGAAAGTTGGTCCCTAGAGTAATAATTATTTTCCTTTAAATAAGAGTGAGCTAGAGAAAGTAGTATGCTACTAGCCTCTCCTTCTGAGGTGATAATGATATTCAGATGGGATCCTGGAAACAGAAATTGTTGGGAATGAGCAGTTAGTTAAAATAAAGGAAATATAAAAAAAGAAGTTAGAAACACAGACAACATTTTAAAAACTGTATTTGTTTTCTATAAAAGAATTATCATGAGAAAAAAACCTTTTCTTTATAAAAACAATTGATTTGGAGTTGACTAATAGTTCAGTCTAAGGACAGCATCTATTCAATTGCCAACAAAGATGTAATAACAAATGCATATCTGCTATTAGATGTTAAGAAAAATAAATATATGACAATAACCACAAACTAATTAATGTTTTCAGGGAAGGAGAGCTCTGGGGGCACCCTCCAGTCTCAGAGAACTTCTAAGGTATAGAATCATAGAATCACAGAATGTTAGTGGTTGGAAAGGATATATAGATATGCTATGCCCAGCATGCTCTCCTTTCCACTTGCATCCTGTGCTGGCCATGACACAAGTGACATTCTGCCATTATTCCTTGTTTATAAATCATCCAAAAATGGTTTGAAAATTACATTGATTTCACCTTTGGTTTAGAACTGCAGATATGTTTGCTGCTTACCTCCAGAGAAGGTGATATTAGGGATTAGTAAGCATATGGCTTATGGCATTAGGCTTTCTAATGTGCATCTGTTTAGTCATGGCCTTTGAAGGTCCTAGCCAACTTATGACTTTCTATAATTCTATGAAAATTTTGAATTACACATAAAATTTGAGGAATGTCTGTATAACTTATATTTACAAAGCTGTTGAATTATGGAGGACCTCAGAATTTGTGCTATTCTACATTTGTTAGTAGGGCATCTCCTCGGATGGTAAGATTGACAGAGAGATAGACAATAGGCTAGCAAAGGCATAGAGTGCTTGCGGAAAACTCTATCAAAGAGTCTAGAGAAATAAACNCAGCGCTTGTGAAGAGCATGGATGGAGATCTGAGTGTGTTTTGTAGATTTTGAGGACTTTTAGGATGGTTCACATATTAGGAGCCACAAGGTACTGTCTTGGACTTTCCCATGCCTCTCCAAGGACATGATGTTTTGAAGAAGCCACCTGCAGATAGCTTGAAGACAAAACAGAAGAAGAGGGCCTAACCCCATGTGGGCCCTCTCTGAGGGGATGAGCTGAAGACCACCAGGGGTGGGCTATTGGAAAACCTAGTGCCAGGGATGGCTATAGATAGCAATATGTTAACTACCAATAAAACATATAAAAGGTGTAATCCCTTGGGGCAGGGCACACACGTCCATGTACAGGCTCCTGAAAGTGTGGAAGCTTCCAATTAAAGGTAACTCTATCTTTCTCCATTAATTTTGTGCTGAGCGTCTATTTTCCAGAAAATCCAACATCACCCACCTGACCTAGAGCCTTGCCTTGCCCCTCAGCACCTTCTACAGGCTTCACAATCAGCATTTCAACTCCCAGAGGACTCCCAGGACACAGTGTTTGACAAGATATCCAGGTACTAATTGAGAGCAGTGGATCCTCTGTCCTGTTAATGCTGGACATGAGAAGAAATATGGGCAAGGAGTGCTGGGGGAGCATAGAGCACCCCTCCCAGCCTGCCTGACAGCCTGAGTTAGAAATCTGAAATGCATGCTTTGCAAGAGACAGCTTTCCTTCCTGCAGTGTTGGAATAAAGCCTCATCTAGCAAAGGATTGCATTTAGTGCAAGTACTTTGTTAAGGCTGTGGTACCTACACCATAATGAGTAAATGCAGCCTTTTGTGTGTATATGTGTGTGGTAGTTATCTGAGTGCATAATGGCTAATCCTCAATAAAGGTTTGTTGCAATTCTCCTAACCCATGTGAAGTTATAATAGCCAATGTTAACAGAGAATTTCTCTACATCTGTTTTCCCAGACAGCAACAGCTAGAGGCAGCATATCACAAATCTTTGGCCATGAAAGATAATACTCCTTTTCTTCAAGTCAAAATCAGAACCTTCTCTCCTCATTCTTTATCCTCTTGGGGAACAGGCTCATGTGCAGAAGTTCAACTGGAAGCTGGTTCTGACCCATGGCAGGAATTTCTCTTCAGCTTCTCATAAAATCTTGTCAAGCTAAGAGGGTATGTGGGCAAGTTTCCTGTATCAGCTGAATTCCTCTCTTTCTTCTTCTCCCTTTTGGTCTTACAGCATATTTACTAAAAAGATACTGTTTGCTTTACTTTTTAAATGGTCTGCATCACCTGTGACATGAGTGTGCACAGTACTCAGGACTAACCTGCAAGTCAGGTGCCCCCAGGTATTTCTTTGTGCAAATACTGACCTCATTCACACCTGCAGAATATTTTTCACAGTCAGCACAGACTCAAGCATGTTCATGGAAAACCTGGCCTTTCATCTTTTCCAAACTATTGATAATAACATGGGGTTTTAACCCACATTTACTGAGCCAGTATCATCCAAATGATTTGTAGGTCATTTTACAGGACAGTCCATGCAATTTTAGGGCTTTCTAGATGCAAGCAACCCTGGCCTTGCCAACAGGTGTTGTTTGACACGACAAATTTGTGATGTTGTGTTAACCTTCAAAGAATCTGGACTGAAATCATGTAACTATTTTCATTATAGTCTCCACCTGGACTGACATCACAGTCTCACATAATAAACAAGATCCCTGACCACTAAAGCCTTTCAAGCTTTATGTTTTAATGAAGTTTTCGGTTTATGTACAGATTTTGGTGAAAATCCACTTTGAAAAAAATTACACTGTGGAGTGCCTTTATATTTGTGGGTTTCCCCTTTGCTTGATCATGTTTTATTTTGTTCTGTTTTCTTTCCTAATTTTGCCAAAGCTAACTTATGAAGACTTCGGTTTGTTTTACTCCCAGGTTTCTACTTCTAAGGTTTGGTTTTTAAAGGCTTTAAAATTTGGACTCAAGAATTAATGTCTCAGGTTTTCAAAGCTGGAGTGATTTGCTTTAGTAAGCTGGTGCATTGCACCTGTATCAGCTTAGTGGCACAAAACTTCTTCAGGGAATTTTTCATTAGAGATTTTTCATTTTACTTTAATTCAGACATCAGAATGAGAGCCTAGCCAAGAACTGAAAAGACTGATTAAACTTTAAATACTTTTACTAATAATACTGAGGAGAAATGGGCTGCATAAAGGATTTGCTTGCTGTGTTCTTGGCCAGTGTGAGTGCTCAACTATTATTACTGAAATTCTTCATACTTGTCGTGTGTTGTGCAAAAAAATAAAGCATCAGAAGTTTTAGCCGATAAGGCATGGGTTCAAAGTATGGCCTGAGGGAAAATGTGCCACTTGATTAAAGCTGCAGAATTGGCCCATGTGTCTGAGAGTCATAATTACCAGTGGTTTTAAACCACAGCTGAATTTGGCCATACATGCTGATACCCTCATGTGCTATGGTGATCAACCATATGTGGCATTTTCTGTCTCTGGAGTCAGAGATCTGTCCTGCTCATCACACTTTGTGTTTCTGTTCATGATTTCAGCCTGTTTCATATAGGCAGAAGTTGAGATTTGTCCTGTTGCTGCTATTTTAGCAGAGATGGGTCACTGTACAAATGTGGGACCTTTTCTTTAATGCACAAATTATGCAAAATCAGCTTAAATACATTGCATTTGCCTAGTTTGACTGGGCCCTTTGCATAATGAAGTGATCTGTCTGGTAGGAAGGGCTGTCCACTCTGTCCCATCTCCATGCTTACTGCTCTGGCAGCAGCTTTTACTTGTATTTGGAACACAAACCAGCATGTCAGAGTTTGCAGTGATGAGATAAAGTAGTGAACAAGGTCCATATTTGACAGCTTAAATGTGCTGAAGCCAGTCAACACCTAAAGTAACTTTAAAATGCCAGTCGCAGGCATGTCTGTTGACTGAAGCTGGGGCATTTGCAGGCAAGATGCAGGTCTAGAAAATATCCTCATGGCCTGTCAGAGTCAGGCTGCTGGCAGAGCAGTGAAACAATTCCTCTATCCTGACCATAAGCAAAGCAAGCACACATGTGCCTCCCTGACCCAGGAATATAGCTCTTAGCTACGGGCTCACTCCACTGCTAATGAGGCTGGAAGCTGCATATACCAGGCTCTCTAGTGGAGCAATATCTCACTCCTTTCCTTAAGCTACCACGTGGGAAGGTCATGCAGGTGGTGTGTGTTAACTCTGTCTAGTCTCTTTTCTCCAGGCCTCTGTGATGCTTTTTTTCTGGCACAAGAATCCAAAACATACAAGGAAGATGGCTTTGCTTCAGCCTGTCCTCCTGTCCTCCTTATGTTGGGTAGTACTTTCCAAGGCTACCCTTGCTGTACTGCTTGAGGAGTAGCTAAGTTATTTTGTCATGACTGGTAGGAATTGGTTCATTAGCTGAAGCCAATTGGGAGGAAAAGAGAAGCTGGTGATGACCAGAGCTGAGTGAGAGAGCACTTATGCCAGATCCATGCCTGTTCTCAAGCCAAAGTTCAGTGTCTGTCTGGGCTGGACACAACCAGGGGCACTGAAAAGACTGAGGCACACAGTGGGAACCAGCCATAACCCTACCAGCTGCTGTGCCAGCATGTAACATCCCCTCCAAACAGCAGGCTGTGACTCCACTTGCTCTTCTTTTCTCTCTTCCCAGAACCCATGATTTTCCTCACCAACTGCCTCCTCCTTCAGCTATCTGTAATGTCTGATGGAGGAAACCTCAGAGTGCTCCTTCAACTGCTTGGTGCCTGCTATTGTCAGCTCTCCAGTCACTTCCAGAGCACTGTTCAGCACCATCTCCTTGCTTTTGGGGTACTTTCAGAAATGAGGTAGTCAGAGGTGCTCTGTAGAATATTCCCCTTCTTGTCCTGATCATTATTGGTTTTTATTTCACGGAATAGTTGCTGTTAGAAGGGACCTCTCACAATCATCAAGTCTAACCCACACCTTGCTCAGAGCAGGGTCAGCTAAAGCAGGTCACTCAGGACATTGTTCAATCAGTTTTTGAGTATCACCGGGGGTAGAGATTGCACAACCTCTCTGGGGAACTTGTGCCAGTGTTTGATCACATTTACCACTTAGAGTATTTTTTTCCTTATGTTTAAATGGACTTTCTTGTATTTCACTGTGTGCCTGTTGTCTTTTGTGTTTTCACTGGGTACTACCACATTGCTCAGGCACAGTCTGAAAATCCCTTGTGGTCTCCTGTGGCCCCTGGTGCGATAACTGTGCCGACAGCAGAGGGAGCATTAANCATCCATCAGTATCCCCAGGACCTGCTTTTCAGCTGGTCAGCATTCAACATGTACTGATGCTTGTTGGAGTTATCCGTTCTCCAGGACAGGGCCTTGCATTGCTCTTTTTTGAATATCATTGAGTTTCCTGTTGGCTCATTTCTCCAGCCTGTCAAGGTCCCCTAGAAAGGCACTAAAACCATCTGGTACATCAACAGCCCCTTGGGGTGTTGTAGCATCTGCAAATTTGTTGATGGTGCAGCCTGGTTAGGTCATTATCTAGGTCATTAATGAAGAACATTAAGGTATTTCAAATGCTGCTGGCTTTTATCCACTGGAAGCTCATTTTCTCATTTAAGCATTTTATTTATGAGCATGCTATTTGTAGAAAGTAAATCCAAATGATTCTCCATTATTCACCTTTGTGTTTTAGGTGCAATGTAAAGCAATGGGATTATTAAGCGAATCATAATCCAATAAACTTTGTAATAGAATTTTTTCAGGGAAGTAGATTTGTTTACAGGATGAACCTCATGCAACAACATTTAGAAGAACACTAGGACTTATTTTTGGCTAAAAAAACCTCTACAGAAACAGCTTGTTTTCTAAAGAGGATTTTGTGGTAAAACACAGAACAAACACATGAAAAACCCTCAGAAAAACTAAAAACAAAGGATACTCCCTAGCTATGAAGTAAAACCTACAAATGCTGGGAAGAGGATATTCCTGCACAAATACATACATACATACATACATACATACATATATACCTTTCTGTATAAAGTATAGATATAAAAATGAAGGAAGTGATATTTTCATTTTCCATCCACCAGCAGCATAGCCCAGCTTTGGTGACTGCTGAATATTGTCATGTTTTCAGGCTAATACAGCTTCATTCTGTTGATAAAAACATGCATGCAAAAGACAAGAGATAGATCTAAGATGAGGGAGCTGCATTTTCATGCACAGACAAGCTTGTAAAAACTCTCCTGTGTAAGAGCTAGAGCAGCAGATAGAGTTTGCACAAGGCCAAGAGCTTCCATCCTCTTTCCTAACAATAAACAAAACTCCAAAATGTCTCTGGTAGTGTTAGTCTTCATTTCTATCCTGCCACAACTGTCATCTTCTTTTTTGTCCTGTGCTTTGTCATGCTTCATTGTTGTTCTCAATCCTGAGTGAGAATGAGGCAAAACATAACTTTTGTTTGTTCCTTTTTGTGTTCCCTGGCCATGTTCCTGTTTGATTAGTGCTGTTTCCTTTTTCCTGTCCTTTGTTTATTACTATAACACATTTCCTGTTTATTGGTTTATGGTAACCAGACAAAAATAATTTGTTTAGAACTTAGAAAGACCTCTGTCTTGGAAGTGCTGGAGGTTCAACTACACAAAGGATTTGAGTCTTACACTCCTTCCTAATGTCTCAACTTCCTCCTCCTCTTCATTTCCCCCACTCCCTTCCCAGTTCTGCTCCCTTTGGAATCACACATCCTATCTCCCCTTTTCATTCACCCCACCTTCTGATTTCTGGCAGTGGAAACCTAAGTATTTGACAAGAAGGAGAATAAACATAAAAAGGGGCTATGGTGAGCTTTATGGTGAGCTTTATGGTGGCAAATCCTCTTGCTCCAGCATCACTGATTGTATTGGGTTTGGCAATACTGGATACTGCTTTCCAGTGACAGGACAAGTGCAGGGAAAGCCAAACAACTGAGTGAAACTAAGGCCACTGCTGGGCATCCACCAAAACTGGATTAAAAATTCTAGATCTAAAACCCCCAGAAGTATTGTTTTTCCTTCCTCATGAGGATATTTAGGGGGTTTTATTTTCAAGCTTCTTGTTAACATATTGAAGGCTATTGTTTTTAAATTACTATTTTCCTTTTTAACAAAAGCTCACATTCACAGGTATCAGCCTGACAACAGCATCTGGAACTTTAAAAAAAAGCAGGACAATACAGATATACCAAATATACAAATACAGAGGACCCCACCAGCAGAGAGCCCTGTCTGCCTTTAACACAGTGGGATGCCACTGTTGGCTCTGTGCCTGCCATTACTATGAATTTGCTAGAAGTTTGGAAGCAAGTTATCCTGGTTTCATCATCAGCCATCCACACCAGCATCCCTCAAATGTACCCAGGCAAAGAAACTGCAGATTTTCTTTAGGCCTGACAGAGAAATTGCATATAAATATTCAGGGTGCAGTTGCCTTACGAATTCATGTAAAAGTACAGTATCACAGTATCACAGTATGTCAGGGGTTGGAAGGGACCTAGAAAGATCATCTAGTGCAACCCCCCTGCCAGAGCAGGATCACCTAGAGCANAAAATCCCAAATCCTGCTGATTACAGATTACAGATTACACCTCCATACCTGGCCCTAACAGGACAGTGCATTATAGCAAAATAAATGCATCTCTTCATGCTCAACATGAAGGTTATTCCTTCCATCCACAAAGAGTTACACTGTGAGGTGCAGAGCCACAGACCAGCAAGCTGTGGTCCCCTGTCATCAGGCCCTCTTTGGTGACCTATGGCACATAGCTGCTTTGGCCTGGCCACCACAGGCTACTTCCTACTGCTGCATAGTCCTGGAGAGCTGCCTCGAGTACACCACTGCTGCTCCTCCTTCACTCCTGGCTTCATCCTGACAGCAGAGTCCAGTCTAGTCTGGAGAGATTATTGGAGAGGATTTTACAGCCTGGAGGTTGCAACTGGAGAGTAATGTAACTTTTAGCAATGAACCTGACAGTTCATTGCAACAGATGAGACCTCATAACCAGAAGGCTTAGGCTGTAAAGGAATGCCAAGAGCTATAATTTTCATTTTTGGTGGCTGCAAAAATAACTGTCCTTCTTGCTAACTATTTACAATCTGCATAAACAATCCTATTAGCATCTTAGAGCATTATTGAGAAAGTATTGTGTCTGTCCAAAAGATGAAGAAGATGCCCTAAAGACAGAATTTAGATCAGGTGAGACAAGGAAGGACCATACCAAGGAAAATAGACTTACCCATCCGTGATGACTTTTGTTATTCAAACATTCAAGGAAATAATTAAGAGAGACCTTGGAGAAGCTAACTGCTTAGAACTAACGTTTGCTGCAGGTCTATTACAGGTGTAATCACAGCAGAGTGCCAAAAATCTATTTAATTCATAAACTGACTCCAGCATCTAGAGCTTTACAGTGACAAAAAACCAGCTGTAACATGCAGTATCATGTAACAAAGTTTTATAATCCCTCCAACTAAAGTAACTGAAGGTGTGGGAAGATTATAGGCAGCATTGTCAACCTTTGGCATTTGTAAGTCACCTAAAGAAGCAACTGCAGTTAACTTACCTAGAGAAGTTTTCTGCTTGTGCTCATTAGCTAAGATAATGAAGCTAACTACTTAGGTGCCTAATTATAAAATTAAGTGTCTAACCTGAGGTGTAAAATGCTGCCCTAATTTCTTGTCAGTGCTTATAGTCAAGCATTGAAACAGGGTGACTATAATCCAGAGCACAGCATTCCTATCACTTGACTGGATGTTCAAAAATACAATAAAAAAATATAATTGTAGGGTAATAAATTTTTGCCTTGAGTGTTTTCATTTTTGTAGGCATTCTTGTCTAGAGTGTTTTCACAGGCACTGATTTCCCTCAGGTAAAAGTATATGCACCAGAGTCACATTTGCATTTTGGTCTAAGTGTTGCCACCCTCTGTTTTCCAATAACTTCTTATGTAACAATATGTAATTTGTAGCCAGTTTTATGATTCAAAAGAAACACATAAAATTCTGTTTATTGTTGCATTCCTTATTTGTCACTGAGTTCAGCTTGTCCCACCATGGTGTTGAATACTCATTTGCTAACAACTTAGAGGATAATCACTAGTTTCATCTCCAAGACTTAAAATAGTTCAGGGTGTTGCTTGTGAGTTTTTGCATATCCATGCACACCATTCCCCTGCTCCCAACAAGCCACAGTTAGCCACAGACAAATCTCCATGTATCTAAATACCATTTTTCCTTGCACAACAGCAGGAATATGTCCTGAGTCACCCCAGCAGGCTCTTTCTCTTTTTCTCTGGAACCATACAATTAGCATCTGTTTTTAGTACTTAGCATTCAGACAAAAGGGGATACAGAGAAGTCCCTGTTGTTAGTTGTTGCTATGGGCTAGGCAGTAGTAGTGTGCAGAATTGTAGCCAGCAGAAAAAAACTGCAGGGAACACTCTTCCAAATACATCCCTACATATTTTACCTATTAGTCTCCTTTTCCCTAGGCAGAAATAAAGCCTTTTGGAGACAGAGAGTTAAGAGTTCCAGCAGAGGGCCAAGCAGTGTTCTGCCTATAAGCCATGGATGGAGGCGAGAGCAAAGTTGTAAGAAGACACAATATTTGTATATTGTATCTCTGCACAGTTAGTTACTATAAACTCAGGGCTTGGGTCCACAGAAGAAGAAAGGAATCCATCACCTCTGCCCCACCACAGAGGGAACACACTTTACAGAAAGGCTTGGGTTTATTAGAAGTTTCCTCTCCATAGGCACGTGTAATGCTCCTGAGCATCACTGCTTGTAGGGCACCACAAGCACCCTGAGCTGCTAATGTTTTTCTTCATAGTTTCTGGACTCTTAAAAAGGTAGTTTGTGGGGCTACACAAAGGACAGAAAAAGAACTCCAAAGTAAGATACAACTCTGGCATTGTGTCTAATTATCACCTAAAGCTCAAGTCTTTTTGTGCTGGCTATGAATTGGAAAAATCAGATTAAATTCCTCTGCCCATTCGCTGATTTCCAGCCAGGTTTTTTGAACAAGTACAGCTCAGTTTGCAATTCTGTACCTTATTTCTTTATCAAATCAAACACATTCTTGCATGTATTTCAGTATGGAAACACAGTTACAAACATTCTGCAATCCAGTGTACCCCAGCTCAATGGGAGATTCTTCCTGAGAGAGGTAGACAGCAAGTCATGCCCAGAAGTAATGTGTGAGTGTGGCTGTGAAATGGGAGAGAGAGTAGTGGAGAGAGGAGCACGGAGCCAGATGCTGTACTTTGCCAGGATTCCCTGGTGCTGCAAGTGGCCACAGAGACATGAACATTTCAGTCTTGATGCTGACAGGTCCTGAGGAACAATCTGGGTGTATGGATTGGTGAAAATCTGGCTGGAATATGTAGCCCAGCCTATGTACTTAAAATGGGATGCAATCTTATGATTCTGGAATGTGTGCTAAGGAACAGAGAGGATCATTCCTAAAAGTATCACATCTTTCCCTGCATAATGTGCAATAGTTTTCAGCTGTGCAACCACTACCACCTTAACAGCTGGGTTTACATTTTTTCTACTCTTCCAGTCAGATATAGCCACCGTTTCATTGCAGCATTTTGCAGAAGGATTGAATGAATAATGATTTTGCTTTGCTTATGCTCTTACATAGGACACTACAGTTGTGCAAGTAATGACACGACTCAATTCTTCCCAGTTTTTATAAGGTAAGCCTAGACCATAGATACCTGCATTTTCAAAATGTGCCAAATGAAAAGTTCAATGAAAATGTTTCAATCCAGCCAGTAGTGCACATCTGAAATGCAGCTCAACAGGAGGGTTTCAGCACTCTTGGAGCCTTTAATGTGGCACAGCAGATAGATACCCACGTCACAAGTAGGGATTGCAATCTCAACTGCAATACCAGCAATCTCAGTATGATTGGAATCCATTTCATTTAGGATTTCTAAGTATTCAATCCTCACAGTTGTCAATATTTACTACAGATATGGCCTAACTTCAAAACTGTTTATATTAAGGTAATTTTGTTATTCTCTTTATCTGAATAATCCCTCCCAGAGAAGCTTAGCATAGCAAAACTATAAGCAACTATCAATTATTTGGGTGCTTCAGAAGAGCAGTATTACCACAAAAAAGCTTAGTGTTGACCTTGCTAATTAATAGCCATCTTCCTAAAGATTAAAGAATGGAGCCTGATCAGGAACAGATGCTGTTATGTATGGTTATTTACATTTTCCTGTCTGATATCCTAACATTCTTCTAATGATTTATTTCCCTATTGCAAGAGGTAATTCCATGGTTTTATGGAAGAAAATCAATGTGCCTGTTCTTGACAGATGACTGCATACCTAAGATTGTGATGCCCTCGATCTGTATATGGAATTTTCCCCAGTGTGAATGGGAATTTCACACAATGTGTATGACCACAGTCGAGAAAGGGAAAAACCCTACTGTCCCCAGTGAGCTTTTTCTGGGGAATGATGGCAAACCAGTGATAGTCCACTGGGCAGCAGTGGAGTCTGCAGGACTCAGACATAGAGCCTGTAGAGCCCTTGTAAAACAGAGGTTTCCATCTTTCCCCTCTTGCAAGGGTTAAGTTGCAGATGTTAGTGTGACATGTCCTTACTCTCCACATTTGGGTGTCTGCAGAGAAATCTGGTATTCCAGATGCTTCAGGTCAGAAGGTGCTGTTGGTAACTCAGGCTGGATAGATGACATGCCCAAGCAGTAAGAAACTCTTATCACTGTGTTTATGTCAGTAATCCAAGTTCAGACACCCAATTCCATTAAGGAAAAGTAAACTCTAAGCTCTACTGAAACTGAACAAAACCTCTGTGTTGGTGAAATCTAGTGGCACTGAGCTTGATTTCCATCCAGAGAAACTGAAAATAATGACCACAAACTTATTTTTAAAAGCTCTGTCAATTGACATGCAAATAGCTCAGAGAGAAGGCAGAAAGATGACAGAAGTTGTCAAGGGAGTATGCAGGAGAGAACAGATGGGGAGAAAGGAAAAATCTCTTACTCCAGCTAGATTTTGTGTACATGCATATCCTGTCCATAGGCCACCCACCCATGACACATGGGTTTTGGAAGGGTGTTATTCTACCTCTTCTACATAACACTGGCTTTCCCTGGAACTAGGAAAACATTTATTTTAAAAATTGAATCAACTCTGACTAAAACATGGGTTTCAGTTACAGGAAGAATAGGTTCATGAACTCCAGCTAGATTTCTGAACCCTGCTATCTTAGAAAAAAAAAAAAAGAATCACATGCCAGCAAAACTCTCAAGCTCTCTGGATCACCATATAAACTACCCAGGGAGGGGTTTCAAACTGCATATAAGGCAAAACAGCTACAAATACTAACTACTAACCTGTAGAAAAACAAGGAAAAAAAGGGAAAATGGGTACTGTGACTGTCCCAGGTAGTAGAGCTACATCATTCTTCTGCACTAAAGCAAGTATACATATGGCATCCAAAAACTTATGGTTTTCTAGACAACTGTCAATGCTAAACTGTATTGTAAAGTGGGATTAAGAAAGCTTTTCCACTCTTTCTATTCCTTTGCAACCCCTAAGTGGTGAGATTTGCAGTCCTGGGACGGGTACCTCTCTCTCCTTCCCCATAAAGAAAAGGTCTTGCCAACCAATGTAACCTCACTGGCCACTACTGAACATCTGCAGCAGCTGGAGCATGGTGTGAACTCATGGGACACTTGGGGAGGACTTCTACCCCTTTAAGAGCTGTTGATGATCCTACCCTGACAGGGAGAACTATGTTAACAGAATAGTCTCCAGTTAAGCAAGTGGGCATATGTCTTCCTCATGGATATCCATGACCTTGACAGTGCTCTTTTCCATATTATTGTTTGCAGAGTGCAGCTTGTGTTTTCCCTGCTCAGTGTGGCTATTTTGACAACATGCTCTTGCTTGTATACATATGCATGGCAGTTCTCAGATTGGGAAAGTCACTGCTTCATGAGAGAGGAAGGTATAGTTTATAGAAACATTTTATGTCTGCTGAATGTTGTGCAGCTTTCTGAAAAGTCATTTCTACATAGCCACCTGCTATTAAGCATGGTATGGGTTAAGTTTCAGTATAAACAAAAAACCCCCATAATTTTGGTCTCTTACCACTTTTACCTCACTATAGCCTCACAAATGCAAAGACCTGAGCGACTTGAGCTGTAAATGGAATCAAACCTCTTGCTTCAAGTCTATATAAATAAAAAGATAGGGTTAATAACTCTGATTTTCATGCTAATTATTTGGATTGCAGCTGAGAATAAGACAGACTAAGAAGTCTTGCCCACTACATCCAGAACTTTCTTTTCTCATACAGGTTTATTTTTAGCTTTCCCCCAAACCCTGAGTTACAACTTTTGACAAGTTCACTTCTTCCACCTCCTATCTGCCCAGAGTCATTCAGTTCATGTGCAGTTTGACAATATGTTACTTTGACTAGGACATGAGCAAACCAGAGTCACATCTGAGAACATCTGGCACTTGGGGTGCAGTTCTCAGTATTATTTGTGCCCATGAATTCAAACATACCACTGTGAATTCAGCAACTGCAGCCTCCCTGCATAGTCAGCCCCATCTCCTGTGTATATAGAAGGACCTCAGGAGATTTGCCACGTTCAAGAACAAGGCTGTTCTGTTTGTTGTGCATGTTTATGTGACCAGATATACTCTGCTCAACAGTACTTGAAAAATATCTGTGGCATGTGCTTCATCCCAACCACTCATTCCCTTTCCTTGACCTGCCCTTTGTGGAGAGCATGGAATGTTAAACATTTCTTGTTGGTCTGCCCAGCCTCTGCTTTATTTACACTTACTCTCCCATTCCCTTCTGCTGGGGCACCTTTCAGGATATTTTCTTTCCTGCTCAATGTAATGGAGTGCTAGTGGGGCCAGATTTTTCAGGAGTGAGGAAGTGGACCTTGGTTATTAAGGCTGGAGTCTGTACCCACTAAGTTGCATGTAGAGTCAGAGGTAAAAAGGAGTGAATAAAATAAGAATTAAATAATGCTTTGTGACTTGCTGAGCAAGACATCCCTTTTCCTGCTGTTCTGGAAAGAAGTATTTTTAAAACAGTAGGTAAAAATCAGTTCTGTGGAAACATTTCTTCTCAATGTAAACATGTTTTAGGATGGGGCTCTTGAAACTCACTAGTAATCACAGAAGCATCTCTGCTACATTTAGCAGAGATTATATAGAAAAGAACAGTCCTTATGGCTGAACAGCCAAGAGGCTGCCCTTTCAGAAAAATTAGTTTACAGATTTTATTTTAAATTGTTATAGTGAAACTAAACTGTATGGTCACTTATTTAAAAGTCAGCCAGGTTTATTCCAGTTTCAGTAAGACCACTCAGAAGCTGCTTTAAAGTAAAACAAAATAAAACCCTGTTCCACTTCTGGCATCCAGTTTACCTGTAGATAATCCTGTGAATATGTGAGATAGCAAAAGAATTGGGGGAAGCTGACAGACAGGAAACAGCACAGTGTCTATCACACAGAAATTTCCAGTTAAACAGGGATTCAGCTGTTTGCATAGACTTCAGCTCTAACCTCAGAATTCAGCTACTTTCAAAGCTGAACATCACCTTATGTGACCTCTTTGTGAGGTGTTACAATGCCAGAGCTGCCATACATATGTTGTTTATTTCCAGTTTCAAAAACATACATGTATTTTACCATCTTCCCTTCTTCTGAGTTAGCCTTTGCATTGAGAGTAAAGGAAAGAGGGAAGCTGTTTTCAGCTGTGAGGTTGCAATAGAACAGGAATAGTTTTAAAGGGGAATTCATAGAAAAGTGCAGAAGCTTCCAAAACTTTTAAAAAGCATTTTTTTCATCGTAAATCATGTTAGATGTGAGCTAACCAGTAAGCTCACCATGGTGACTCATATATAATGTACAATATCAAAAATGTTGCTGCTGCATGGATCATAATCACACCTGAATTGCAGTTGGAAGTTCATACTCTGAAGTCCAGAACATTAATACATTGCTGTTAGTGGATTAGGATAAGTTAACCTCATTTATTTTAAATAGAGCTTGCAGAGCAAACCAATCCTATTGGAAGTAAAGAGCCAGCTGACATAGGAGCAGGGGTAGAAATGGGGCCTAAATTTGCCTCTACTGAGTACAAATTAAGTACTTGAAGTATTAAGAAGTCTTCAGCTCAGCCCCTTGTCTATATTATACATTATGCATGTCATTAACTTTACAGTGGATCAAACATTACTTACACAAAGTAAGACCCTGAGCAGTGCATAGTAAGTACAGATGGCTCTGAATGACCTAATCCATGAGCCTGTTGAAAGTACCAGCCTTCCAGCCACTAAAGCAGATTAGTTCAACACCCAAAGATGTAGCTTTTGAAAGAGTGGTGGTTAGCTGTAGAATTTCAAACCCAGCTCAAGAGCCAAGACTGGCAATTGTATTTACTAGCTTGGTACCAGTGTCCCCCCAAAAAGGCACACTTGCTAGGGTTACAGTAGCTTAGTATCAGTGCTAAAATACTGCCTGTTTGCCTCAAGTGGTCATGAGGTTTAGATCCAGCTGTCGACTGCCTGCTGAGCTCTGACTTGAGACTGAACACAGCAAGGCTGTGTCTTAAATCTTAACCAAGTCTCGGTGTGTTTCTTGATGATAAAGTGGACATTTGCTTGTAGTGAGAGATGCAAAGCAGATCCCTAGATTCTTTGTCCTTTCATCTACAGAGCAGGATAAGAAGAATCTTGGCAGTGGCAAAAGGCTGCACAGTTAATTCACTTGTGTGTGCCAAAAGGAAGCCTGAGGATTTCACAGTGAGGAAAAAAAAGTCTCAAAGATCTGCCCAGAAAATAGTACCATCATATTTTAGGCAATTGGCAACATTTCTCATCAATAAATTTATTATTAATGATTTCAACAATCTGATGAAAAGATTCTTTGGGGACATCCGAAAATAAGTTTGTTTCCAAGAATTTATTGGGGGAGAGGGTAGGAATTCCATGTAAAGCCTATGTTCAAAGCACTCGGATTCCTTGTGGTTTCTCATCTTCCTGGAGGTAAGCTTGTAAGAGAAAAAATGTGTACCAACTTTTATGTCATTGCACAAGAGTACTGTAAGATGATCAGAGATATTGATTCACTAAAGGCCAGGAAGTTTAGTTAAGGTAATGCTCTGCCCTGCACGGGGTACATGAGGCAGGCAGTGATGTGATTTTAGGGAAGGAGCACCCACCACATGAGTAAGACAGAAGAGCAGCCCCAGCACTGCTTCCTTCCCAGCAGTAATATGAACACAGAAGAGGGAGATATAACCAAATAGGTTATGGAAGCAACATAGGATGTGGGAATTGGGGGGTTT
Organism: Bucco capensis; assembly: GCA_013396975.1. Taxonomy (NCBI): domain Eukaryota; kingdom Metazoa; phylum Chordata; class Aves; order Piciformes; family Bucconidae; genus Bucco; species Bucco capensis. The sequence goes on from VWZO01020100.1 coordinate 827,370, forward strand.
ATGCCCCCACTGTTTCATCAGCTTCAGTGATGTAGGATAAATCATTTAGACATTTTGTACTGATCCCAAATGTACCGTGTTTACTGTGTGTCCAAACCACTGGGGAATCTTTGATGCCTGGATGAGTGCTCTGCACCCATGAAGGCTAGTGGTGGTGATCAGGGTAATGCCATCTCCACTCCCAAAAGAGTATGCAAAGAAATTAGGACTGCACAGGCAGCCTTGAGCAGGGAAGCAGGAGAGCAGAGTGAAAGGACAACACAGAAAACAATGCTGAGTAGAGAAAAATAAAGCCACTTGCTGTGCACCTCAGGCATGAGCAAGTGTCCTCTGGCAGGGTGGCTCCAGTTGCTGTCCCCAGAGCAGAGCTGTGGTCCCAAGCCATGAACTGGCCTTGGAGTTACTTTGTGCCAGCCTCTCCATGCAGCAAGATGACATCCTTTGAGCCCACATCAGGAGGGAAAGAACAACTTAAAAATGGATGAGGTAATGTTATGGGATAGAGATTTAATTGGCATTATCATGTGTTAGGAGTCTCACACCTCCTGTTATCCACGTTGAGAGCCTGGGAAAAGAATGAGAGATCCAGCTCTCTCATGTTTCAATTGCACAAATGATGAAAGAAATTAAAATAAGAACTTGACAGCGGAGGAGAAAAATACAGATAGGTCAAATTCTCCCCAATTCTGTCTAAATCAGGAAGCAGATAGAGGCTTGTATGGAAGGGAGAACTCTGCTGTATATATCATGCTGTCTGCTTTTGCTATCTGCAGACTGAAGTTTTTGAAAGCCAGTTTTTAGAAAGCCTCAATGACAGGAATGGGGCTGTCATCTTAGCTGGGAGCAAATGTGGCTTTTGCAGTTTTTTTGATAATAAACCTTGGAAAAGGATCTTGGAAAATCCAAATAAGAGTGTTAAAGTATCCATATAGCCAACATGAAATTCACTTTGTAAATGAAGTATTAAACAAGAAAACAGAACAAAACAAAACCAACTCTAACCAAATCTATAGCTTTGGCATTGTGTATCTGTTTGATAAACAGTTCTTGAAGCACCACTTGTCTCTTCCATGCTAACACGGTTTGTGTTTTAGTTGAAAGGTCACATCCGAAGCAGTCATTGGGAAATCTGAGATACACAACTTGGTTTGCAGAACAATACAAATCTGATAAACCATTTCCATGTCACCACATGCTTGCCCTTCAGCTAATATTTTTCAGTACTGAATTTAATAATCACCTTCGAGAAATGGATTTGATCAGTACTATGTGCTGTTACTATTCTTTTTTCTCCTGGTAGGAACAAACTGCATGAATACACCAATGCCCAAATCAACCATTACACCCAAGAGCCCATAAATTGTTCTCCAGACCTTTTGTGGCTAAGTTTATCTGCTGAAAGGTCTAGTGTAGGCTTCTGAGATATTTCCTTCCACTTTGCTTACTTGTACCACTGCACTTGCACAAGCAGCCTGTCATTCTCCATTAGACAAGCTTAAGCTTGACAGCAAAAAATAGCAATACCTGTTCTTTGTCTTTGCAGATCTGACACTTCCCTAGAACATTTGCAAAGAAGTTAATCCAAATATGAATGTACAAAGATGTACAAAGGGGGAGAACACACAAATCTAGTCCTTCCTTTAAGACTGATAACGGGTTGGCCTCAAGACAAAAACTTATCTGAGCTACAGCTGTCCACACTAGGAAAGCATCAAACCAGTTCATGTAAGCCAGTTTTGTTTACTAACTCCTATTAATTCACATATAGAACAAAGAAAGCCTTACATTACACTGAAAAAGAGAAATATTCACAAGCATACCCTAGTCCTGTTCAAATCTAATAAAAATATCAAATCTGCTGTAATTAAATGTTCAAACCACTGTGGAGTGTATAATAGAAGCATTCTTGTCATTATCATCTTGAGGTGAGCTAGAACAAGGAATATAAAATTCCAATTCCAATTAGCCATTTCACCATTTCTTGTATATCTGTTTGAATTGTCAGATACCAACTGGATGTGAGCAGTCTGGTATGGTAATTCCTTAGCAATCCTATACACAAAATGATCAGTCATACCTCCTTTCCTATGCTTACTGAAATTCAAATACAAAATTAAACAAAAGTAACTTTTCAGATAAGATTTAGGAGGATGAAGTTACTAGATTTCTAGGTTTAGAGTTTCTCTAATCTTGTACATCAGTCAGATTGTCAGGCACAAGCTCCAGAGAAGTGTGTTCTATAAGTGTGGCAATATACTGCAAGTCATTCCTAGAAAAATCAAGTGATTTAATCTGATTCAGAGTACACACTTCAACATGCTTCTTTATCAGAGTTGCTAACTTCTTAATTCTTAATCTTAATTCCCAATAATTTAAAGATACATCAGTAAGAGAAAATATCACATTTTTACCTCTCAGACCTTCTCTTTTCCCATTTGTAAAGTATTTAACTTTGCAAAATCATGATAGCAGCTTATTGAAAGATAGACTTCTTTCTCAGGGCATGTTGTTTCTCAGGTGAAACAAGCCACTTCTGATGAAGAGAGCTTGTTGCCTTTGAACTTAATTTCCAACATTAACAGCCTTTTCCTTGCATAAACAGAATCACAAGGTAATCAAAGATTTGCAATTTAAATTCTATGTTTTCCAGATCAATAAGAGAAATTCTTCCAAACCCACAAACTCCATATTTTCACCTTGTGTTGAAAGAGTGAAACTAGTAGCCAAACCTCAGTATGTTACAAATTCAACAGCACAGCATCTGTTACATGGGTAGGTAATAAATTGTCTCTGGAGGAAGAAATTTCCAGCTCAAATAAGCTTCCAACTGCAAAGTGCAGGTGTACCAAAACACTCTGTGGTTTAGATGTGGTGAGAGAATTTTACAGATGATAAATCATAACTATTACTTTGGAAAAACTACCTAGTTTTTTATTTCTAAATTTGCATTACACTTCTACATCTCTGTGTACTCAGTCTGAAATCTTCCTTTCATATACCAACATCACCAGCAATTCCAAAGAGCATGTTCCGAGATAGAGCAAGATAAGGAGCAATAGTATGGGAGTGAGCAGCTGCCCACCACCAAAAGGAGTACCCATCATTCATTTCCCAGAGCACGTCAGTCAGTTCAGATAACCATCAAAATCAAATCCACAACCATTTCTGTCTTTTAGCTATCTAAATTTATGTATCTAAACATTCTGACTGTGATACTGGCATCACAGCAAGATGAGGGAATGTGGCTGCAGACTGCGTTGGTGGACACAGGTGAGCATCAGCAGGCAAGGGCAGAAGACAGCCAAGAAGAATAGGTGGCTAGGCCTTTGAGACATGCTAGAAAGCAAAATACATGGCCAAGAGAGTTCTTGGAGAGTTTTTGGTGCAGTTACTGGCATATTGGACTTCTGAGTGTTCATTTTTATTGCTACCCATGCTACTGGATTTTGCTGGCAAGATAGACCTACCCATATAACAATGATTCTTTTCTTTTCCTGTGTAGGCACACCAGAAACTGTCATCACCAGTGCTTGAAGTAGAATTCAGGCTCTTACTTTGAACACCTCAATCACATTCTTTAACTTCTGTGAGGTTTCCTGGCATTAACAGATGCCACAATGTTTGGAAAGGCATTTTTGTGGCACTTTGTTGCTGAATTGGCATTTCAGGTTGAGTTATACTCTGAAACTTTTTTTTCTGCAAGAAAATAAGCCTCTATCTATACTTCTACTACCTTAGATTCCATATGTCTTGTCAAATTACCTTCAAATTCATACACTGGAACCATTCAGGTCTCTAAGGTGTAATAATAGCTGAGTAAGAGTGAAAATTTGTTCAGATGACTGCCCTTTGAGTTCCAAGATCAGAAAGAAAAACAGTTAAAATCAGCACTTTTTAAATGTACACAAATATATGTTTAGTTTAAAGAGAAAATAGGTTCACACTGCATGAAGTTTTTCAATATGCAAGTTTGAGAAGAACTTTTCCTACTCTCCAGCACATCTGCAGTTCACCACATGCAGACACCCAATGTACATTTTTGTTGAAACAGAAAAATGTAGTAAAATAATACGAGAAAAATCACAGCCACAAATAGCTTCTGTGGAGTCACTGAGCTGTTTGAAAATAACACTTCATCATATTTTCTTCTGGGCAATTTTTGGTGTCTCCCACAAAGAAGGCCACCAAAGACCCCACACTCAACAAGCAGTCCTCCTCAGAAAGCCAAGCTGCTCTTGGATGTAGCAGCTCTTCTCTGGATAAGCATAACCTCATTTGACATGTGTGTTGATGAACATTTCAAAGATATATTTTGGGTTGACCATTCCCTGGTTTATACCTCTTCCAAGACCTTGTGTGATACCAAGCCATGATCTGCTGGATCTCAGCTTTTAACTCTTCTAGATGCTTGTGCATTGGCCCAGGGTCAACCAAGCACCACACACTTTGCCTGAATACCATGCAAGTGAGAGGCAAGGGCACAAAACATTTGCTAATCCAGATACAGACCTGCCTAACAGGAGGAGTCAGATTCATTTTTAAGCAGATGATATTACTCCAATCTTCTATCTTGTATGTATATTTGAATTCCTCAGTTGCTACATTGCACAGGACAACCTTCTATGTTACCTCTACATTTCTTCTTGCACTAATCCACTACTGCTCCTTCAATGAGTTTAACCACTCTCAGCCTCTGAACGGGGCAGAGGTCTTGCCATAAGCACTAATCTTCCACAGCATCTCATTTTCCTGGCCTTTTCCTTTTCTTTAACAGGAATCCATGTTCTCTTGTTACTGCTGTGTGCAGCACTGCATAATCTCAAGAGTTGCCCCATGCCCTGCTTCCCAATTGCCTTCAGCCTGTCCCTGCTCTCACCAGGGGCTCCAAAGGATTCTGCCTCTACTGTGCTGCTCAGGAAGCAACAGAGAACAGCCCTTTGGAGACACTGTTGTGATTTTGCCCATAAAAGCCTCAGTCCAAAAGCACCTTTTGAAAGCAAAACTTCTGGAAGAAAATGGAGAAAGTCAAAGCATCTGTTTAGGATGCAGTGGATGACTGCTGTAGCTAGGAGAGGGCTTGTAGGTAAAAGAGATTAGAAAAAATGCACTAGCCTTTCTTCTTCCTCCAGTTAGTAGGATGAGAGATGCATTTGTCACAGCTGGAAAACTTGCCTGTACCCTTCTGGTATGCAGTATATATCCAACCCTCCCAGTCTGTATCAGAGCACTTCTATTCCTAGCCAAACTACAACTGCTCACGTTTCTTTCTTTCCTGTCTCAGGGAAGGCAGACCTTTAACTGGTTTTTAGCTCTCTAGTCTGCATTTGAGATACATGGGCTATATCAAAAGTTATTTTCTAAGATAAAACTGGAATAAACACACAAGTATCCAAGGGTTGACTGATGACCCTCTCTTCTTTCCAAAGAAAGATAGCTTCCTTCTGACTGAATCTTTCAACCATTAGCCTATTTGTTACCGCTTTGTTCCAAAAATACTTTTGTCATTAGTTTGCAGGCTAGCCATCAACATGTTACCTTAGGTAATAACCAGTCAAGCATATTCTTGGCTAATAACCAGTCAAGAGCACATTCTAGCCATGTATTTTGTAAAGTTTTTAATTAAATGACCTCAGTATGCCCACTCTTTGAAGTTGAATCTATCCAACGTCATTAAAAATTACTCACACGCTCTTTCTTTGGTATTAAAATCTACTGAATACCTCTGAAAGTCTTTCATTCTTCACCCTTAGCAAGAATTGTAATTACCTTACTATAATAATGAGAAGAAACAACTTAGTCTGCCAGAATTTGTTTACTTACTCATCCCAGCAGGGTAACTCCCACTATTACATACATTTTTCCAGCTCTCTAGAAATCTAACAGGATGAAAAATGGTATTCTTGAAATTACTCAGTAGACCCACACAATTAAGAAGAAAATATATTGCTTCTGACAATTTAGGTAGAACTTTCCTGAAAAAGTGCTTTTGGACTTTGCAGTAGTGTTGTCACACAATGAAGTACTAGTTTGATTGGGGTTTTTTTTCTAGAAAAATATTTTATTTTGATTTTAGTGCTTAGTAAATGCTGGATTGTCATCCCTTTGGGACATAAAGCTCTGATTCATAGTTAATGAAGCATAGGCAATAAAGCTCCTATTCATAGCTAATGAAGCAGAGTCAAAAGCAAGGCAAAAAGCCAATCTTTGCAGGTAGCTAAGAAATAAAAGCAAAACAAAGTGTTCTCTAAATTCAGAATCTTTTGAAATTACCTTGACCAATTGCTATAATACACTGGTGTCAGCTGAGTTTGTGTTTTTTAAGCATAGGTTTAAATGCTTCACCTAAGCCTACAGGCTCATTTTATGTAGGTCTCCTATAACTCTCAGGCTCATATACCTGTTCTAGGAGTTACAAGTGGGATCAGGCTGAGCACTGGTATCCTATACCCTAGTGCTATTATTGCAGGTAATTTTTATGCAAGTATAATAATCTGTACTCTTATTTTCATAAAATGGATTATTCTTTTTGAATGACTTCTCTGTTCTCCCAAATATTGTCCTAAATAGATGAAACAAGTGCAGGTGAGACAAAACTTCCATTAGGCATCTTATTTTAGAGTTCTATTGTACATGCCACATGCAGGAGAGATGTTTGCCATCATTGTATACTGTGACTGAATTATACATTACAGCACAGTTGCAATGACTGCAAGAAACTCAATTTTCTTTATGACTGTGAACAGTTCTCTGGGGTAAAATAATCTGTTCATTAAAACACAAACAGGCAATGCTATTGAATATTCTTCAGCTTCATAAAATCACACTTGATAGCACTGTTGTTTGCAGTGGGCATTATGTACACTTTTTATTGACTTGCCTCTCCCTGCAGAGTCCCAGATAGCATTCCTGGGGGCTCCCTTGCTGTGGAGCACATGGGCCTGCTGAAAACTGGAAGGCAGATCTGCAAACTAATAGAAGGATATATTGCTGTGTTGAACAACAAAATTGCTAGCTAAAACTCAATAAATACTGGTTTATTGAATCCCGAATAGTAAAGATTACAGAATACACTTCAAGTAGTCCCTACTTAGCTCTCTACCCATCAGTCAAAATACAAATTTCCAACCTCATTTTCTTCCCAAAGGCAGTTTTTCAAGCTCTCCCAATAGTATCTTCTCAACTAATCTCTTATTAATGCTGTTTATTAGAAAACTGTTCCAGTTGCTCCTATAGCCTGTCCATCTACAACAAAATTCATCAGTCATGAGGACAGAGTTGTAATTAAGCAGTGCTTAGGTACCTGTCAGCAAGAGAGTGTAGCTAAATTATCCAGAAACTTGGGCTTTGCTGGCCACCTGCTAATAGGCAACTGAATACTTGGTTCTTCTCATTTCCTTTGGAGGATCATCCACTATTTCACATTTAAAACAGAGCTGAAGTGAGCTGAAGTAAGGGTGCCAGAGCACTGGCCCAGGCTGCCCAGGAGGCTGTGGAGTCTCCTTGTCTGGAGCCATTGCAGAGCTGCCTGGACACATTGCTGTGTGAGCTGGTCTAGGTGATCCTGCTCTGGCAGGGGGGTTGCACTAGATGATCTTTCTAGGTCCCTTCCAACCCCTGACATACTTTCATACTGTCATACTGTGATACTGTGATACAGGATACAACTCCTAGCACAGTTACTTTGCTGCTATAGTAACGGACTTTTCTTGCTGAGCTATAGGACCCTACCCACTGGCAGAGTCTTCTCTCAGAGCTCTCCATCCATCTTCAGCAGTGGAAGTAGCTCTCACTAGAGCTGGGGAATGTTCATCACTGATGGTACTTGAGCTTTTCAGAAGGTTGCAGGAAGCAGGCTCTGGACCAGGGTCTAATACCTGCAGCCCAGTGGTTGTGGACTGCAGTTGATTGGTGGTAGGCATCGGCTGGGGTAGGAGGGCAAACCCCTCCATGCAGGCCTTACTGCAGGGCAGCTGAGAAGGCAGGGAGACAGACCCTGGTCTGGCTGGGCCCCTAGCATGGGGCAGGGACTAGCTAGGAGCCCTTTGACTTCTGCATATGCATCCCCCAGGTACACAGATGTCCCCATGAAAACTGAAGGTAGGAGTCTCTGCACTGGATTATTTATAAAGACTCCTTGCCATGAGTTTTTTGCCATATTAACAGGAAATTACATTCCTTTCATTGTAGTTCTTGGACAAGTTTGTTGATATGCATGGAAAAATCCTGTCCCTCACATGTGCATGTGGGAGGCACATTTTACTCTTCCTTAATTTTATTCTGGGCTTTGCTGATCTGCACTTACATACAGAACTTATTGTGCTAGTACCAGCAAAAGATAGGTGTGCCATGTTTAAAGCACTGCATGGGAAGGGAATAGGAGCTACAATATGTTACTACCCCAGGCCATACACTGAGGTACTAACTCTCAGAGCCCTCCAAAAACTGTCTTTGATTACCCTCAGACCAAGGAATGACACCTTCCTTTAATGTCAGGTTTTAACTTGTCCCTGGAGGATGGAAGACATGGTAGTTTGGAATCAGCACTTTGAACTGCACTTGAAGACCAAATTGTTAATACTGACACACTGAATTGCAGCCCTTAGAAGGAGATATGATTATCATTACATCTGCCAGTCCCAGCCAAATTCCAGCTCCAGCACTCCAGCTGTGGAGTTTCATTGTTTTATGTTTCAATCCCTAAACTGTAGGATTTGTTCTACCTCAGCTATAGATGCTACAAGGGAATTCTTTGGTGCACATCCTACTCTCTGTCATCTAAGACAAACACTTAGTTGAGTCTTTCATTTCTTACAAATGGCAAGAAGTAGTTTATGTTTTGCCAGAAATATGATGCTATCAACATCCTCCAAAATCTACAAGCAATCCATTCAGCCATATGATCACCAAACACTCTTCAGCTCTACCTGGGCATCCTGGATCTGTCTAAAAGCCATCTGGAATAATATCTTGCCAACTTCTGATCTGCAGTTAAGTACAGTAGCAACTTTCTGAGCTCATAGTTTCTAAAATGATTAAATTTGGAAACATCATAAAATTGCACTGCAGCAGAGGAGCCTCTTGGATGTTTTATATCCCCAAAAGCATACTCCAGTGTTTTCTTTAAGTTTATTTTTAAAGAAGTATATAAAAAGTAAACAGCTGGATCTACAGCAATTCCAAAATAACTTTGGGAAATACATTTTCTGTCATTTTCACTATTTCTGCATCTGCCTTTGCCCAATCTTTATCAGTTGCCTTTTCAAAGAACATTACTGGCATTTGTCATTTCAAGCTTTTGCCTTCTTAACCTCAGTTGTCATCCAGTCTTGCTTTACTCATGGTTTATTCATCCACTGATTTCTCCTCTATTAACCTGTTGCCTATTCATATGTCCATTTCTATCAGAGCTGGAGTTAACTTTGGAAGATGTCTCAGGTCCTTGTATTTCCTTTGGAAATAGCATCTTCCAAAAAGATTGACAAAACTCACAAGCCTGTAGATGTCATGGGGAACTACAGCTTGTGGAATTGCCTAGCTGCAGCTAGGAACTGAGTTATGCTTTCTTTAGCAACTGGAGGCATTTGTGTTTGCAACCATAGCTTAAGAAATTACTGATGTTAAATGAGATTTTGCCTAAGTTTTGTTCTCATGAGGCAAAGCTGACAGCTTTGAAACATCTTTCAGAAGGCATTGCTGTCAAAATAGATATTGCAAAATGTTGATTTTGTCAACATTTTGCTGATGTTGCAATTGGGTATAATGTTAATTAGAAAGCTTTTCAGAACAAAAGGTTGTGAACAGAAGGTTGTGTATATAAATCTTTTATGCATAGATTTTTATTTGACTAGATGACCTAGAGGTCAACTTCCATACTGAGGAAACTATATTTTTCTTTCTGTTACTGCTCCACTGAAATGTTATAAATCTGTGAAGGCAGAGCTGTGGATAAACAAAACAAAACAAAGCAAAAAAACCCCAAACCCCAACAAAAAAACCAACAAACCACCACCACCCCACCAAACAAAAAACACCATCAAAACTTAAGCAGGCTTAATGAGTATTTACCCTAATGTGTCAGTAGCACATTCTGTTACATTCTGTTTCTGTGCTCTTACTTTGTGTTCAGAAACACCAGGGGCAGCTTTATCTCAGCTATCTGGAATTCCTTTGGCACACCATCTTTTGCCAATGAAATGAATACTGAAAATTAGTGCTGGACACCATTCAACATACTGAATATATTTTAGGGCTCACTTGGTGGCTGTGCTTCAATCTCAGTTTGAAAAAAGGCATCAGAGGCATCACTGCAGCAAATCAGTAAGTGCTTTGGATGTCAGAGAGCTGCACTGATTTATGGTGTTTATAAGATGTGCTCCAAATTTTGTTTTCCTTTTTGTTTTCATGTCACTGTTTCTGAAGACTGTCAATAAATCCAGCACCAGATCTGTCCCACTGAAGGAGTATGTAGAGCTGCTCTAGTCAGAGCTTGTTTATCTAAAGTCTTCTTAAAAACCACAGTCATCCCTCTCTCTTAATCATTTTTATATTTAAACAGGAGTATTGCAAAATGTGAGAACAGCAGTCCAAGTTCAGAAATGCCATTCTTAAGGCACAGATCTCAGGAAATACATATTGTTCCCAGTCTCTGTTCCCAAAAGCTCTTTTCCAGGTTAGTATCTTCTTACATTTCCTGTAGATTTTTTTCCTTGCCCAGATAACTTCATTTTGTGTTTTCATCATATGAGTTTTGTTTGCCTTTTTGTCCCTGGCCTCTACCATGCTTTTGTTAAGGCACACATGCCATCATTACCTGGGTTGCATAGCTTCTAAATTGACTGACTTGTATTATGTTGCTTATAAGGATCAAAAATCTATTCAAGCACTAATTCAGCCAGGTTAGTCTTTAGGTTTACTATGTATAGACAGTCTTTTGGAGGATCTGACTTATTTTTGACAGTGTCTCAATGCTTGTAGGTGATGCAATGCCCAAGTGGTCGGTAGGAAAAGTGCCAGTAGATGGTGCTGAAGAACATACAGCATGTTCCCAAGTTCTGCTTGTTGGCCCAACAAGGGATTGCTGGTGCTAGAGCACAAGCTGATAAAGAAAAAAGCAATCTGGATTTTTATCTTGTTAGAGTAGATTAAAAATCATGCTATTTTGTTGCAATATTAAGTGAAGAATTTACAGCAAAAGGGGAGAACAACTTTATCATCAGAGAACCTATTCCCTCCACTGCAGACCTTATTTGTGTTAGAATATTTTCCAGACTCTTCTTGCTTTAAAAAAAATTTCATATCCTGTCATTTTCTTTGCTCAACCACTGCTGCTTCCTTTTTAATTTCTTTATATCTCAGTCCAGGATATGAGACTGCTAAACACAGGGCAGCAACTGTGCACAAAATCATTTTGAGAAATTCTCTTCTACCAAGCAGTCAGGAAATACAAGTCCATGTTGGTCAGATCCCCATCCCTTTCCACTAAATTAACTCTGAAACTCCCAGGACATGTTCTACCATCCTTATATGACTTTCACTTTGTGACTTGGTCAACGCTAGGGACACTCTGTCCTGAGCTGAAGGAATCCTTCACTTGGCCAAAAACCAGACAACATTTATTTCATTCAAAATCTAGAAGCCTTGAGGTAGGTTTTGGGTGGGGGTGAATGGAAAGGTGGAGAAGGAGCACTCTTGAAATAATTCTAATTGGTGGTGTTGAAATGCATGAATTTGGTGAACGTGATTGAGTAAATTTAAATAAGTGACTCTTCCCTTATCTTTTACTGTATTAAACTTCATTGCATTAAATAAGAGGTTGAGGGCACCAATGTGTCTGCCTGTGTCTGTTTTTACCCCAGTCTCAATCATTCGGCAATTAAGGAAGCCAGAAATGCTGCCAATAAAATATTCAGCTCCATGAGACCTTCCTGTTGTCATTTAGGACATGGTCTCACTTGGCAAATTTAGATCAGTTCATTTCAGAAAATTCCTCTATGCCTGTCTGCCAGAGCTGCCCCCCACCAGGGAGACAGCACAGGGCACAGTGTGCTATTGCCTCCCTACCAACTCACAGACTGGCTCAAGAGCACAGCTCTCTCCTCACCAGCAGTTTAGCACATTGCCCAGGGTTATGCCATATTGCAGCTGAGACCAAGGCACATGTTTATTTCTGCTCCAGGGGTGACAATATCTGGCAGATTCCCCCAAAACTGTCTTTGTAGCATAAAGATCTCAACGGGTTGATGGTTCCTAGGCATTTTTGTGTACTGCCTTCATTTCAGAAGCCATGTTCAGCTGTAGGAGTGAGGATTAAGAAGACAGATGTAGAGCCAAGGAAATCTCTTCTTGAACTCCTCCATCCAGCGTCCTCCATCCATCTCCTGTCCAACCTGGACAGGATAGAGAGATGGGCAGGGAGAAACTTGATGAAATTTAACAAGGGTAAATGTAAAGTACTGCATCTGGGAAAGAACAACCCCATGGATCAGTACAGACTGGGAACTGATCTGTTGGAGAACAGCCCTGGGGAAAAAGCTCTCGGAGTGCTGGTGGCTAGGAGGATGCCCATGAGGCAGCAATGTGCCCTTGTGGCCAAGAGGCCAATGGCATCCTAGGATGCATTAAGAGGAGCGTGGCCAGCAGATCCAGAGAGATTATTCTCCCTCTCTACTCTGCCCTGGTGAGGCCCCACATGGAATACTGTGTCCAATTCTGGGCCCCCCAGCTCCAGAAGGATAGGGAGCTGCTGGAGAGAGTCCAGCACAGGGCCAGCAAGATCATGAAAGGAGTGGAGCATCTGCCCTATGAAGACAGGCTGAGAGAGCTGGGTCTCTTCAGCCTGGACAAGAGGAGACTAAGAGGAGACCTCAGGAATGGTTAGAAATATGTTAAGGGTGAGTGTCAGGAGGAGGGAGCCAGGCTTTTCCAGTGTCATCCAATGTTAGGACAAGAGGGAATGGGAGCAAGCTGGACCACAGGAGGTTTAGTATTAACATGAGGAGGAACTTCTTTGCAGTGCAGGTGCCAGAGCACTGGCCCAGGCTGCCCAGGAGCCTGTGGAGTCTCCTTGTCTGGAGCCATTGCAGAGCTGCCTGGACACATTGCTGTGTGAGCTGGCCTAGGTGATCCTGCTCTGGCAGGGGGGTTGGACTAGATGATCTTTCTAGGTCCCTTCCAACCCCTGACATACTGTGATACTGTGATATGAGAAGAATCAGCTCTGCCAGCTCCTGCCTGCTGGGCACAGGGCCTCACTCAGCTGCTCTCCTGTTCCACTGCCATGAAGTACAGAGAGCTTTTAGCTGAGCCCCAGAAATACATGTGCTCTGTTCTGCCAGAGGGTTCCTGGGTGCCAGGACAGTGAGAGTACCTAATATTGAAATGCTGGATTTCAGCACTTTGCCTGAAGGACTTGGGATATCTCCAGAGTGCTTGGGGGATGGAGCAGCATTGCACATGGCTCCTAGTGCTGTTGGGAATGGCACATTTCCCAGCCCAGAGCCTAGAGCCCTCCTGGAAAGGCTCCTCTAATGCTTGACAGTGATTTGTCTGCACCACCCACATCTGGCAACCCTTCCCTGTAGCTCTGCATCTACAGTGTTCATACCATTCTCCTTCATCTTAGAGTCAAAAGGAGGGGAAGACTTGTACAGGCCAAAGACCAGACCTGCAGACTAACAGCCTCCCACATTCCTCCCAGTTTTGCAACTGCTAAAATGCCTAGGATTTTTTTGAAAATATTTAAATTATGCTTTGAAGGGAAGAAATCTCTATTTCAGCTTTTGTCTAGTGAAAGTGACTTAACTTACTCTGTCAAAAATAGTCCTCTAGATGTATGAAAGTTTCTGTTTCTGTCTGTTCCACAGTGCATAATTTGAAAGAAAATTCTACAGTGGCAAATAGCATGGTCTTGCACAGAAGCTCAGCTCAGCCCATTAATAACACACAAAGATGCACTGTATTCTGCCAGGCAAAAACACCAGACAAGCTGGAAACCAATATGGAAATATTTAATGAATTTTTCAGTAGAAGAGCCAGCTAATGCATTTTATTAAAAGGGAGGAGGATTTTAAACTCAGTAACACAAAGGTTTTGTAAAATGTGGGCATCATAATTTAGAATGACAATAATTTGGTTTTGGGTCACTGTGGTCACTTAAGCTAAGCTGTTATTGAAAAAAAATGAACTCATTTTTATATATGGTGGCTCAAAAAAGTCTCTGGAGAAAGCTCAATATATAATTTTTCTTTAATTCATATACATGTGCTCTGATCTTGTTCTCATTTAATAAATGATATAAAACTCAAGTAAAAATATGGTAAAGTTTGATACTATTAAGGAGGAAAGGGAATATTTATCTGAGTTTTTCTTCCTTGAATGGATGTTAGAAGATTCTATAATTTAGCTAGTGAGATCTTCTGAGAGCTTTTCTGATCTTTGGCAGTCACAAGAGATACAGAGAAACTGAGACAATAGTGTAACTGAGAATTACAGCAGAAATCTGAGTCAAATGATCATCTGTACTGGATTGTATGTGTTGCCCTCAAAGAGATAACTGTTCAGAATAGCAGAGATGAAATCTGTGGGAATTCCCTGGGCTGATCAGATCCCTGAGTAATCAGCAGGAAGTGATGACAAAATACTACCAAGCCAACAGAGTTGTATTTCATATCTGCTTCACACCACTAGAAGTGACAAGACAGTGGAGTGCAGTGGCTATTGATGTTATAGAGCCAGATATGTTTGGCTTTTGGAGCAGTTAGGACACATCTTTAGAACTTAATCTCCAAATTCCACCTGCACTTTTGCATGTACATCCACAAATAGATCTTGAAACATGCTTTTGCAAGCACTCATATGCCCCTGTATGCTAGACTTCTCTAATAATACCTGGAATGATGCTGGCTGCAGGATTTGGCTTGAGTCATATAGTCAAGTGGTCTAACATTACACTGAAAAATAACCCACACATGTTGGTGGCAAGTATCTCTAAAATGGAGGATCATTTTCTTTTAATGGATTCAGTGATGTCACACTTGTTATAGTGCAAGTTATGAGTGTACCTTTTAGTTTTAATATGCATTTTTCTGTTATGTTCCAGGTACACTTTTGGGTTCAAAATACGACTGTGATCCTCCTAAAGATGATTTTAATCCCTTTTCATTTGTCTCAGCACATTTATTATGTTTTGCTCTTTGGGAAAAAAAATCACTCTTGAAAACTGTCTGAAAGGCAAAACTTATAACTCCAGGTTAACATGTGTCAAACTTATTTGTCTGCAAAAATGAAATAGACATATGGAGGAAAAGAAGAGGATTTCCAGGCAACTAAATGTTGTGATAACTGAGTGACTTATAGTGTTACACAATCCTAGGGGCACTAATGCACTGCAAGATAAAATCCCACCCTTCACAAGTCTCAGGAAATGCTTATTATATGTGCCTCACAATCTCTGATTTACTGCTGATTCTGTAAAGTGCTCTGTAATCTACATCCAGGCTCCAACTGTACTTTAGGAGTACCATCAAGGAAATTAGCATTAATTAGATAGAGGAAAGATGAAAGACTCTAGGAAGCATTTAGGACCCAGTAATCATGTTTCCTAAAGAGAGAGAGGAGTGTGGTCAAATAAAGCTTCTGAGTGATTAGGTCAGAGGTTCCTGCTTTGCAAGGGCCAAACGTGAAAAACCCTGAGCAGCCAGAGCTGAGAGGGGAGGCGAGTTCCACACTCACTGTTCCATCTGAACCTGTTCCCTCTTCCTCTCCTGCCTGGCGTTACCATAGCCAAGGCCAGAGGCTGTGAATTGGAGGCAACATCTCTGTCCCAGCTTTACAATCCTCACAGGACTGTTTTGGTCCCACTTTATCTCTGAGGCATCCAAAATTGGCAAAGTAGACAGTAGAAGCACTGGAATGATTGCTCCTTGTGGGGTTGTGATCTAACGGTTCAAAGTGCAGTGATCCTCTGCACTCAGTTCAGCTGCAGCTGCAGCTGCTGGGCTGGAGGTAGCTGTACAGAATGGTGGACAAAGGGAGCAACAGCTCCCCAGAGCTGTGACTGTGGCAGGAGGAGAAGTATACATGGACATGAAACAAGGCTTTCTCTTTTGTCAACACTTAATTCTATAGAGTATAGCTGCAGAGGTATACAAGCTCTCCTATCACCATAGAAGTTATCAGCAAGCTGGATGTATCCTGTAGAAAGGACTCCAGGGTTTAGGGAGGGTCAGGATTCAGTATCCCAGAAGTAACGTTGAGAGCAGAAGAAAGCAGAAAAACATATACAGACTTCGAGCTTGTGTGAAGTATCTCCTGCTCAGAGTAATTGTCCTGAGCTGAAGGTTTGTCTGAACAAAGAGAAGAGGTAAGGGGTTGGTTTTCGGGGTTCTGCCTAGGCATTAGTTCCCAAAGTGCCCCCACACCATCTCTAAAGCTACTGCATTTCTGATGTGTGGGGTCATCATTTCAGAGAGGCAGAGGTAAGATTGTGCTGTAGAGATGATGTGTGCCTTGCTTTCTTGTTGTTTGTTTTCCAGAGCTTACAATGGAAGCAATGCAATGTACTGCATCTGTATTACCGTGTAAGGAGCATGATGACACTGCAGCCTGAGATTTGAGTATTAGGATTCATATCCAGAGACCCACATCACTTATGGAATCACTTCCACTTATCTGGAAGTGCATGATGAATGTAAAATGCTGCACTTCTGACGTGAAAGCAATTTATCTTCACCTTCTCTTGGTCAAAGCAACAATGTAAACTCAGAGCAAATCCAGGCTGCAGACTTCAGGGTCAGATAGATCAAATCCAATGAGTAGTTAATTAATTAAAAATTATCCTTATAATGCAGGTTGGCTACTGAAAAGCTTTGTTCACATTTACTCAGTTACATAAATTTATCAGATTATTTATTGTCACAATGTGCTCAGAACTCTGAAGTCTGATCTTCCCTGCATTATTGAATCAGAGTCTGGTGTCAGGTAAATCCAATCCATCCAAATTACTCCATGCATCAAATGGAAGTCATTGCTATGTCAGAGAAGATAAATTAGTGGATAATATAATAAGTAGATAATTAGTTGAGGATCAAGTGTGCTTTGAATTAAAAAATACTAGGTATTATTATCAGTATTTACCTCTGCAGTAGGATATGACTCAGCCTTCAACTTCTAGCAGTTCAGATAACTATGTACTTCGATTTTAATACTTTAATAAAATTTCCATACTGATTTTATTAGCTACAATTAGAAAAGCCCTCTAGCGGACATACCTTAGTCTAACAAGAAGAATGTGACTGACTTTAGCATCAGTCTTCAGAAATTAAAAAACCTCATGACTAAAAGTCCCACTACAATTTTAAGATCTGATTCCTGCGTGTGAGTTAAGCTCAGATACTGTGGCTAAGGTTGGGTTCACATCTAGGGCAACAGCTCTTTTTCTGGCTGGATTCAATGGGATTCAGTTGAGGTATGAGGTTTTAGGGGTACTTTAGCTATTTGTGGCCTTGCAATTTTAGATCTGTATGAGTGGCTGTGACATGATGGGTGGCATGTGCTAGTACAGAGTCCTCTCCAAATCAGGAGTAGCCAGCCTCCATGACTCCTTGCAGGACCTCTTGAGAAACAGTAACTCTGATGGACAGACTGTTTTGTACTTTTATGGTTTATTGAGAATGTCTTGTGCAATATATTGACGTCTAAGGTGGTAATCTAACAAAGTTCAGCCAGCAGAGATTGGTATCAGCTGTTGCTGGAGGAAGCAATCTTGCCCAGATTATATCCTACTTGGTGCCAACAGAAGTACTTGAACAGCCACAGGGTGAGCTGGAGAACAGCTCTGGTTGAAAAGAATGTTAGTAAGCATAAGAGAAGCCCCTGCATGGCCAGAGATGAGGACATGAGTCTGAGGTGGACAGAGGGGGAAAGCCAGCAGAGGCACCTTAAAACATTTGTCCAACTAGTGCTGAAAAGATCTGGTTCAAGTACAGGAAATGGAATCCTGTGTCCAATTCTGGGCCCCTNGTGATTCTGTGAAGCAGCTCAGCTGCAATTATCACAGAGCTCTTTGAAAGCCCATTTATCCTGCTAAGAGTCATTATTAGACAGCTTCAGCTAGGAGATATGTTTTGCTTATTATCACCAATAATTAGCACTGAAATCCCTGAATTATGAAATACGGAATAAAGATAGCTTGTGCCAGAAATGCAAAGGTTGGTTTGGGAATTTTGCAAATATGAAGTGTTGCTGAATCACAAATTCTGCTTTCAGTACATATGGGGGGCTAACAACAGAAGTCTAAACAAATTGAAATGTGTGCATGTATGTAAACGTACATGTGTACATATATATGTGTGTAAAAACAGGTTATATAGTTAAAAGGTTTTAGTAATATATGTAAAGGATCAAGATTAAGGAATGAGGAAGCTATTGAAAGCGGAGGGAATTTCTCAATATGATCATAAAATTCATTTATGTTGATACCATAAATCTGTATCCCCACAAGGGAAAGAGGAGTGTCTGATGTGGATTTGAATTATTTGTTTAGGTGCTCCCAACTTAACGCAAGTCCTGCATTTGCATGTTTTTAAGTACATGCTATAATGTGAGATATATACTTAAAATGACAAACTTCTTTTTCCAAACTAGGCATGGATTTTGTAACAGATTCTCAAGCCCTTTGTCGTTAGACTGCTCTCCTTCCCCCTACTTCACTTTAAATGTCCCTATATGTAGATGGGAGGAGAGGAGAGCAGGAAAACTTTAAATGATGCTGCAATGGCAGTACAGCTGTTAACATAGCTTTGCACTCTAAGTCCTACCATATTTTCTGTTTCATAAGGAAAAAATAGTTCCTGTTAATTCTTTACTGTAAAAAAAGCATGAGTATGTGGTATAATTAAATAAGCTATAAAGACACACACAAAAAAGCAAAAAAACCCAAACCCTCAAGGCTTGACTCCTGTTTTGCAAAATGTTGGGACTGGCAAGGCTAAATAAAGAAATACAGTAACTAGCTTATGTTTAAACAGCATTAAATGTTCATAGCAGCTATTGCTATTATGTGTATCTGTAAACAGACATTATATTCACAGGGAAACTTGTAGTGATTAATGCACATCTGGAATGATTCTTCCTTAGAAATATTTTTTTTATTTGAGTCAAACTGCACAGAAACTGATGATATGTCACAGAGATATGCTGAATGCCCAGGGACACAGGGGGCTTTTAAGGAGAATGAAATACAACATCATGTGCTGCTTTCAGAGCAAGGTATGAGACAGACTAGGCAGAAGGTCACACAAAGTGTATCTAACCCCAAGGAATAAGAACAGCCTCAGTATTTTTATTGCTTAAAATCTTATGGTTTGGGGAGAAACTCTCTTATTTTTGGATGCGTAAGTTCTGCAAGTGCATGAAATAAACTGCATAGTAAATCAGTTCCTGATAAGATTTTAATTGGTATTATCTATCCATTATTCTGTCTGCTCTAACACATCCTGAAGTAGCTTAGCTGAGAATGGAGCTGGTGTGATACAAATGCAGTTCTTTAAAATAAATCCTATCAGTCAAAAAACCCAACTAAATTCCTTAGGACTTAACATCTTGGCAAAAGATAATTCTCCTTTTTTAATGTTTATTTTTCTTCCTATATTATATTATTGCTGGAAAAGAATGGATAGAGAATGCCTTCTTGAGTGAGAATTCAGAATGAAAGAGTTAATGAAGCAAAACCATATAATGAGCATAAACACAATAATGATTAAAAGGCAAACATATATTTGACAAGCTCACATATATGGAAATGATGATGCTAGCATCCCTATCTATGTATAAATCTACACCATATATCCATAAGCAAGGGAGATGACACGACCCTAAATGCAGGACTTTTTTCTTTCCAACCCTAGTTCACCAAGCACCAGACAAGCACATCTTCAGCAATGAGAAAGCCACAGGCAGCATATGCATTTTGCATAGAGGGCTGCATTCCATTCATGCACTCAAATGAAAGCTAGATGGAAACTAGAGTTCCTCAGGGCAAGAACCATAACTTCTAATTAGCAAAGGTAAAAGATAAACTGGAAAAAAAAGTATTCTTTCAGATATGGCTAGAATTATGATGTGAGTCTTAGAAATATTTATCTTTCCTTCCATAAGTGAACATTCTTCTGGTAATTTGGAGTTTTTCTTGGACTGTTATTGCTGTTTCACAATGATCTAAAGTTTTATTTGTAGTCTTAGTGGTGCTCATATAATTACATAAATCTTAAAAAATAGCATGTTTGATTACTCTAAATTCCAGCTAAAATGAGTCCATTGAAAAAGGAACTATACCTCAGTGTTTCAGCTACACTTCAGAGAGTCATATATTCATATGCTCAGTGGGGCCACAGAATCATAGAATCATAGAATGGTTAGGGTTGGAATGAATGAACTGGTCACAGGAGATCGTTGGGAGTTCTTTGAAATCCCAAATATAATTAAATGTCTAATGTGCATTCACAAACATATTCAACCACAAAAGGCAGCAATGTAAAAAATCTCTGGTTGTCCTGAAAAATCCTTAGAGCTGGGCCAAGTGAGCAATGAGACTATCTCTGCTGAGAGCTTGTCTTTGAGAAAGCACTCAAGAAAGTCAAGACTAATTAACTGAAACTATAGAATTAATGTTGGTTAAATAGCTGTTCTCATGTAATTGAGGATGGGACCAGCTGAACTCTGCCACAGATGCTTCATCTCTGTGTGGCACCACCATGCATACCTCTGGGATTTCACAGACCTATTGCACCTCCACAGAGTAATTCTGCAACACTAGCCCCATAATTAAAGCTAATTCTTTCTATAAGTGTCAAACTGATTGCACAGGTCCAAGGTGGCTGCATAATGCATGTTGGGTATATCCTTTGATTGCCAAACCACCAAGCATTGAATGAGTGAAGTATATATCCATGTGGCCACATTCGATGGTTGTCTTCAACTTCTATATACAAGCCAGGTCCAAACTGTCAGCTCATGTGTCAGTACAGGGCATATGCAAAACAGCATCTAACCTTTCACCAAGAACTTGTCTTCAGGAAGGTTGAAAATCCCAGGCAAACATAGAAAGCAATCAAAATTTGCTCAGGCAAGATTTCCAGACAGGAAGTGGGCACTTGCTGGGAGACAGAAATCAAACAACAAACCAGGGAACGTGACAGGAATGGCAGTTTTGCTCTATCATTCACAGCTGTTAATGCATCCTATGGCTGTTGAAAAGTATGTAAATATAAATTTTAAAAGCCCTTTTACAGAAGCATGTCTTCCTACTGGCTAATCAAGTCATGTAATCAAAAGTCTGTAATATGTTATATATTAATCACTAAAGCTGGATCAAGCTGAATTCCAATTTATTGCATTATTTTCCATTATTACAGTTCACCGTGTTCTGTTGCTCAGGTCAGAAAGGTCTCATTAAAGATATGCAACTATAATTTCTCCTATTTAGGATTAAATGAAACCTTCAGATAAGATATGCTGAGGAAGTCTCTCTGTAGCTGTTCATCATGAAAACCAAACACCTTACAAGAGATGTGATAAAATACACTAAATATTTTAAAAATGCACCGTGTTGAAAAGGAAACAGAACTTTCAGTACTGTGAACTAGAAGTGTAGTGTGTTGCCAATGGAGTAAGCTGGATTGTGCAGGCAGAGTCCTTTGCAGAGCACAGCAGGTCTGACTAAACTTTTTCAGATTACATACTGAGTAACAATAGGTCACAACTTTTGCACATGCTCTCTTCTGTGCCCCACGAGAAACTCTTGTAGGTGAGAAGTCTCTAAGCTTTTGGCTGGCTGCCAGTCTCAGGATGTTCACTTTCTCCTTCAATGTAGGCTAGAGGCAAAACTGGCAAAAAAACCAGTAGGAAAACACTGAAGACAGCTCTTAGTACTGGGTCTTGCTCTCTAGTCTTTGGATTGCTAAGAAAAGAAGCCAAGAAAGTCAAAGCAGGCCAGAAATCACTGTATTTCTGTATCACTGTATTTTTTAAAAGGGTAAAAAAGATGACCCAGGGAACTACAGGCCAGTGAGCCTCACCTCTGTGCCTGGGAAGGTCATGGAGCGAATAGTAATGGAAGGGATGTTAAGGCACATACAAGATAAAGAGGTGATCCTAAGTAGTCAACACAGATTCACTAAGGGANAGTAAGTTTTGGAAAAAGAAAACAGGAATTAAGTAATCAGTGTCAGGCTAGGATTTTGGTTTATACCTTCTCCTTCAAGCTAAACTATCAACAACTATAGGACAGGCATGAACACTACATATTTTCTTATAAATATCTAAAATACAGGTATTACCACTGATGTTTTTGCATTACACCTCCTCTGATACCTGTGGAGTTCCATTCTTATTTCCCCTACACTTAAGGAAAGCAGAATCAGCCCCTTACAAGATCATAGTCTTATCAGAATTTGGCCTATCAGTGTACCTCTTTTTGTCTTACCCTAGCAGTAACAAATAGGACCTCTGGGTAGAGGCCTCAAGCACAAGACTTTTAATTTGGGGGATGATGAAGTGGTAAATGATTTCAGTCTTTCCATTCCATTTATTAAGCAATGCAAAATGTTGCATTATTTGATTATGCCATTTTCTTCATGAGACTTATGTTAAGGAAATGGATACTAATAGTCACCGTTTGATTGATGGCATGTTGGCAAAAAGACAGTTGCTCTTGGATTCTGTTGTGCCATAAAATCATGTGAAATTCTCTTTTCAATCTTTGAAACTTGGAAAAACACACACGTGAAAACATAGGACATGGATGAACTGTGAGGAAGAGCAAAAAGCCCTGATAGAAGTTACCCAGTTGTTGGGTAACTGCAGAGACAGTTAAGAGAAGACACAAATTTGTGCAGCCAGTCACAGATTTAATCCAGCCTCTGCTTTCCCTTGAGGGGTCCACCACAGAGCCGTGCAGTGGCCAAAGAGGTTGTTAGTTTCTGCCAAATCCACTCCTGATCTCCACAGCAAATCCCTGCACCACTCATGGCAGTTGCTTACCAGAAGGATGCCAGAACCCTACAGGGAGCCCTGTCATGCTCAAAACACCCCAGAGCTGCACACCATCAATGTGAGAAGTCCTCAAGCCTTCCCAATGTCCCCCACTCATCAATCTTCCTCTAATTACAGGTAGCAACCATCGAGAGAGAGAAAGGCTGATTACTAGAAGGTCATTACTTCAGGAAGGTCAAGAAGCACCATGTGAAAGCTGTGGAAAGAACTTCTGTGTGAGATGCAAACAAGTTTAAGGTGTGGCTAATGTGTTTTGAAGCCATAGATGGGTGACTCTCACGGTCAAGCCAAACTATCGCTGTAGAACCAGCCTGAGGCCTGTCTAAACTGGTGGATCCAGAACCACATCCAATCCCTTGAGTGTTGGCAGCTCAGCTACTTCCCAGCTATATACTGGAGGGAAAGTCAGACATCAGCTGTCTATTCCCTGTTTGAGTTCTACAGGAAGCAACATGGAAATTGAACAGAGAGCTGCCACATGCTCAGGGCAAGACCTTGACTGAGCTGTGAGAAGGCCAAGATCCTCATTGCATACCAAAGCTGGCATCTGCCCTCAGCCTAGCCACAGCCTGGATGTGCCACTTGCATCTACCAGGGCTCAGGGATACCTGTGTTCCACAGGGAATGGACAAGATCCTTGAAAAACAGTGGGGTGAGGTTTGTTTGTAGCAGCTATGAGGTGATCTAATGGTGCTGCAATTTCACATACTCACATTCCTCAATTCAAACCTACCATGAGCTAATTGATGATCCATTTGTCTCCCCATTGGATAGCAAATAATAGGGGTTTAGATGCCAAATAGGAATGTGGCAAAACAGGGGAAGTTTAATGCTCCTATTTATTTGGGACTTCCCCATATTGAGATTAGCAATGATAGGAGGGCCAACTGAGCAGGAAGGATATTATGGGCTATTGCCTGCTCTTTGCAATCAATTCCTTTCAAATCCATGCAGGATGCAGCCTTGTCATCCTGTTTGAAAACATTCTTCGCATGTTGGAGTATTCAATTCCAAGAGAAAAGGTGGCTAAAAGGTTTCTTACTGCCACAGGGATCATGAGACACATATATTTGTGAGGATGAGCGTCACAAAATAACTCTTGATATCATCCTGCTAGTTGACTGCACCTGTGCTGGCATTGTGTTTTTAGGAAGTGTTTCAGTTTACAACATCCTGTACTGCTCAGCTGAAGCAACAGCTATTTACAGAAAATGGCAATGCTACTCCAAAATGAGAAGTGCTGGAATGTAGAAGTTCAGTGTTTCTTGATCCTTCCCTAGTGCTGACTGTCACGTTCCCACCCATAGAAAAGATGATTTAGCTGTAAGGTTATTCAATTCAGAGCAGTATTTGTCTCTACAGGCAATATTTTCCTTTCAGGTAATTCATTTTGAGGAGAGTAGAACTTTCTTACCTTGCAGAAAAGAAAGCCCCCAAACTTTAAGGCATAAATAATAATGTCATTGGCACTAAGTCATTATAATCCAGATTGATGTCAAGGCAGCACTTTCTGGTAAGGGCATATTTTGCCAAATCTCAGCAGCAAAGTACCAGCAAGTTTCATGGAAACTAAGTATAAACTCCACAGGCAACTTGTTTGCATGCTGCACCTATGGTAGCTTGCTTTTATGCCACTTTGCTTCCTACACTTTTATTTCCATTTCACTTTTAAGAGACTGTTTATTTCAAAATTAATTTCCCTAGGTGTTAATAATGTTAATTTGTTCATATTGTGAGGTTTTATTTAGCCTAAATAACAATGTAATTTAAAATTAGATATAACTAACTTACTAGTCAACATGCTCCAAACCTGCAAGTCTTATTAGGCATGTTGCCAGGCAGAGAGCTACCTGAAGTCAACAAACTTTCCTTTGAACTCAAGTGGACCATAAGATAACCTCTCTCAGGAAAAATCCCCAGGACTGCTTCACAGCAGGAAGTGCTGGGTGTGGTGATTAGCTTTACAGACTAAACTTTTAATTTGGAAGTTTATATTTTAAAACCCCAACAGTTCTTCAGATAATGTAGCTCTGATGTGTGTAAGCTCCTTAAATATGACCCCGTTATTTCTTGCAGGTCACTGTGTGAAGCAAAGGACTCTATGGGGCCTGTGCACTGCCACCAAATGCCCTGGAAGCCTTTTAAGAGGGTAGAGCTATACTCTGAAAGGCAGCACAAAATAGGTTTTTGACAGAATTAAGTAAGAAGGATTTGCCAGCACTTGTTATGTCTCACAGCTCAGAAATGCAGCTCCATAGAGAAAGGGTATTATTAAAGAGCATGCAATTTCTGCAGGATGTCGTGAATCACAGGTTCTGGGACATCCTCCTGAAGGGCTCCATAAATTCTGAGTCACTTCTAAAACAAACACTTCACAATGGCAAGCAAGGCCAAACTAAGGTAAATATTAAAACACTGAAATGCAGAAATAGGATCCCTTCCTGTGCCTCCTCCCAGCTGATACTTTCCTCTGTTCTCCAAATCACTGGAAATGCTGAGAACGCTGCTATCCCTTCAGGAAGGATCACCTCTGCAGCTCCACATGCACAGCCTACCAAATCAGAGCCTGAGTAAATCTTTGTTCAGGACTTCAGGTTGACTAAATGCTGAGTAAGATTCCTTCCTTTCTTGATGGAATCCTCTAGGGATTTTATTGTAATCTGCTTTGGCATTTTTTTGCAATGATGCATTTTTTTAAGTATTCTTCTCATAGTTGGACATGTCACAAGAGTCATCTCGTGACATTTTGCCAAGATGTGAAAGTCTTCTTTCCAAAAGAGGTACTTGTGTAGCATAAAACATACAACTGAGATTTTCACATCAGCTATGAAGCCAGTTAAAAATTGAATAGACTGAGTAGAAAAGTCACCTCTTCAAGGATAGGTAAGTAAGACAGCCACATATTACTGGAAATCCCAAGCTGACCACTAACACCTTAGCTTTAATCTGAAGTGACTCCAGTGTCAAACTGAGGATTGATGAGTCTGCCTGAAATATTCATAAGGAACTCAGAGTTAATGCGGAAAAAAGATACTCCCACTTCTTACAAATCAGTTCGAGGTGGATGAAAAGTAAAGATCTGAAAGCAATTTCATATTTTTCTGTTTTTTTTCAGGTTTACTTCTTACAGCTTTGAATAGACAAATGGAAGTCAAATATAAAGATATATACGGTGAGTCTTCTAAGTATTCAGACAGGCTGAATAAATAAATAGTTGGAAAGCAGAGTGGTTTTCTGCTCTGTATGCGGTGCTAGCTCAGATCCAGCAAGATTTGTTAGAGTCCATATTATCTGCACATACAGGAGGGCTTATGACAACCTTTTGGGCTTTTTTTATTTTCAATTCCTTCATCAGATGAGATTAACTCCAATGCAGAATCTGGTTTGAATTAACACATACCTCTGTGTAGCAACCTGACAATTTAGATCAGATAGAAGGATCTATTCTTAGAGGATTCAGAGAGCTGGCTGCTGCAAGCAATGGAAATCTTGCAGCAAAACCACTTTGTGTGTTTCTAGTAAACAGGCAGATGTTACTTACTGACACCAAGCTATGGGGTGCTGTTGAGAAGCTGGAGGGGAAGGATGTCATCCAGAAGGAGCTGGACAAGCTGGAGAGGTGGGCCCAGGGGAACCTCAGGAGCTTCAACAAGACCAAGTGCAGGGTCCTGCACCTGGGTCGGAACAATNCCAGGTTGCCCAGGGAGGTGGTTGAGTTCCCATCCCTGGAGGCATTCCAGGTGAGGCTTGCCAGGGCTCTGGGCAAGCTGCTCTAGTTGGGGATGTCCCTGCCCACTGCAGGGGGGTTGGACTAGATGAGCTCCAGAGGTCCCTTCCAACCCTAACCATTCTGTGATTCTCTGACTCTTTGTTCCACTCCAGGAGTTTTTACAGATGTGTGAGTGTAATGAACACACCTATGGGAAACAACATTTAAAAAAACCACAAACCAACAACAAAACCCCAACCAACATTAAACATACCAGACCCCAACTAAAATCTTGTATTATGATGACTTCAGAAAAACAAATTATATCATTTGGCAGAAAGACTGTTGATTAAGGTTTGGTACACATCTTTCTTCTCTAAAACTTGTATTCCAGTCATACCTGCTTGCTTACTCAAAAAGAACAATTTATCTAAACCAGAATGGCATTTAGAATACTCCCTGCATGTCAAAATTCTCCCAAAACATAAACACCTGATTCTGGACTGAATTACTCTAGTTAAAATTCCTACTGAATTCAGTGGGAGTTTTCTTGTTCTAGGCTTTAATTACTCTAGCAGAGCACTTTTTGCCTCTAGGTAATGGCCAGTTTGTAGGCTGTTACCACATTTAAAAAGATTAGCCCAGTTGCTTCCCAAATGATATTCTAGGATGGCAACATATTTATATATATGTGGGATGGTGAGGAAGGGAGAGGAGGAGTTAATGACAGTTATATTCTTCAGATGAAAGTATTTTCGTCCAGGGAGAAAAACCCAGCAATATTTATCACAAATGATTTTTTCCCAGAACTGTCATATTATTACCCTATGCAATTTCATCAGTGTTTTAATCACATAGAGTATGTTGTTTGTTTAGCCACATGTCAGGTCATCTAATTATATAACAGAAGCACTGGTAAAAACATTACCATAATTGATGTGAATATTACGAAAATTAAAATGTATGTAACAGTTAGAATTGTTATGAGATTTCCAGGCATTTTTCTGCACATACACTAAGTATCTTACAAAATGGAGGTGTCTTTAAAAAAATTATTTCAGATTTTACCATCCTAACCATTTTTAAGCTTTCCATGTATTTTGATCCCACTAATACAGTCTAAAATAAATCACTAGATCTTTACCATGTGTACGAAAAAGGTGTGAGCCTGCATGTCCTGGATTAGACATCTACATTTTTCTCAAACTGAGGACTCCTAAAACTTTTCTTGTGCAGATACAAACCTACTGACAATAAGCATTATTTTCTTTATTACTTTTCATAAGACACTCAGAAGTGGGCAGCAGGGGCCCACAGACAACAAGTTCAAAGCTAGTTCTTCAAAAGTAAGGTAGCAACTCACTTAACTGCTCTGAGGGCACAAGGCAACAGAAAAAAGTGAGATCATTACAGTCTTTACATTCCCAATCTACAGAGCACAGGACAGGAGATGCACACCTCTGGTAACATCAGGAGATGCAGAAGTTCACACCATAGCAAACACATAGTAAAGGCACACCTTGATGGACTACATTTCTTTCTACATTTATCTTTTACACCTGCCTGTAATTTCACACCAGCATCGTGCCATGATCTTAAGAGTTATTCTTGAGTTACAGTAAAAGCAGTGGAGAACCAATTTAATAGTATTTCATGTACAAAGGCCAACAGAAGAAAAGATGAACCATTCCTCTGTTTCTGATGGGAATAGGGTCTCAAAAATATATTCATGGAAAAGAATACAGGTAATTGTTGACTTTGAGCTCAGGTCTAGGCACATGAACAGCATGCTCAAGTGTATCTTTTCACAGAATCACAGAATGTTAGGGGTTGGAAGGGACCTAGAAAGATCATCTAGTGCAACCCCCCTGCCAGAGCAGGATCACCTAGACCAGCTCACACAGCAATGTGTCCAGGCAGCTCTGCAATGGCTCCAGACAAGGAGACTCCACAGCCTCCTGGGCAGCCTGGGCCAGTGCTCTGGCACCTGCACTGCAAACAAGTTTCTCCTCGTGTTAATACTAAACCTCCTGTGGTCCAACTTGCTCCCATTCCCTCTTGTCCTAACATTGGATGCCATTGAGCAGAGCCTGGCTCCCTCCTCCTGACACTCACCCTTAACATATTTCTAACCATTCCTGAGGTCTCCTCTCAGTCTCCTCTTGTCCAGGCTGGAGAGCCCCAGCTCTCTCAGCCTGTCCCCATAGGGCACATGCTCCACTCCTTTCATGATCTTGGTGGCCCTGGGCTGGACTCTCTCCAGCATCTCCCTATCCTTCTGGAGCTGGGGGGCCCACAACTGGACACAGTATTCCAGGTGAGGTCTCACCAGGGCAGAGTACAGGGGAGAATAACCTCTCTGGATCTGCTGGCCACGCTCCTCTTAATGCATCCTAGGATGCCATTGGCCTTCTTTTCTGTTACTATACTCAGATATGAGACATACTGTGATGTTTGGGGTTATATTTACTACTTTTAACTGCATGCTCAATTGCACCATTCTGTGGTGTGCTGTGGGAAAACTGCTCTGTCCTTTGTGAGTACCTATACAGATCAGACTTTGTCCCATAAACATAGCAATCAGCTTGGCACATTGAAGTTTCCTCTCTGCAACCTCTATTCCAACCAGTGGTAGGGCATGAATCCAACTTGGAGCACTGATCTATTCCAGCTGTTGGCATTACTGCAACTTTCATTTTGGAACCAGGAGGTAAATGTAAGACAAGAGACATGTTTGGAGGCATTTTGTCAGTGACTCCTTGTTAGCCAGCAACATGCCTGGCTAGCAACAGTGTGTAAATACAGGGGCAGCTGATACCGATTTTTATAGCTGTTAAATCCCGTAATACTGATCAGTGATGCTGTGGTAAGGCTGCAAGTAGGGAGCAATAAAACAACTCTGTCTTGCAGATCAGAAAGGAAGTCAGAATAGCTAGATCTACAAGAAGAAGGTCCCAGGAAGCTATTGGAAGAGCTTTCCCCTTCATCTGTCCAGTGAAGGAATCTGTAAAAAAAAAGAAAAAAACCAAAACAAAACCAAAAAACCAACCAACCAACCAACCAAAACCAAACCAACCAAACAAACAAAACCAATCAAAAAAACCCCACAAAACCACAGAAGATCTGATCCTCTAAATACATCCCATTCAAATCAAAAAATGAAGAAAAACTGAAGCTACATTACAGCTGTGATTGCCTCATCATTTGGGTAGGACACTGGAGTCTACAGATATTTTCAGTCTTTTTCTCTTTCATTAATACCTAGCTGAGGGTGTGTGTGAGGGCCCAAAGGATGTAAATGGCTTGCTAAGCTCTCTTTTCTCTTGTGGTGAGGGGAAGGGGTGAGGGTGGTGTGGGGAAACACAACGTTCTGTGAAGGGAAGCAGGAGAACTGCTTCCTGGGAGAACCTCTGGCTGCCTCCCTCTGCAACATCAAACTTCCAGCACTAAAAGAATAGAGCTCTAATTCTCATCTGGGACAAAAATAAGACTGTGACCAAATTTGGTTTGTCCTGCTGGGTTTGCAAAGTGTTTACAAAAGACTTTTGTGGAAGTGAAACTTGGGGAGCAATTGTTTAGCTTAGCAGCAAGTGTATGAGGAATGTGAGATGCATATGTGATTATCTGGAGTCAGGACTGAAATCTGCACTGTTACCTTTGCTTTATCCTCTGTGAACACTCATTTTCAGTAAGTGAAGGTAATGTAAAATGACTCTTTAGCAGCCCACATCCACACCCAGCCGACTTCACCATTTCCTAATTAGGTTATATTCAATCTTTCTGATGTGCTTGTAATAGATGTGGTACTGTAGCGTAATCTCAACTGATATTATTCACTTCCCAGGAATGTATAGCTGAAGCTGCTCTGCAGGCTCTGACTGAAAACAATGAGTGTGCAGCTGACAAATAAACGTAGCTCTTTTACATGCCCTGGTCTATGTGGATGCCATTGTTTAAGGGCTGTCTGCTGAACAGGTATTCACATTAGAAAAACAAGCACAGTTACCATTTTCTGATGTGGCAGCTATTTTTGAAACTCATTAAAGCTTGCTAGTGCTTTTCCCATGCATTGAAAAACTGGAATTGCCTGTTGTAATATTGGCTGGCAGATATGAATGGTTTCAGCTCACATTTTATAATGAAGAAATGAGGTCATGCTATGTAATTGTGGGCTATCCCCAAGAATATTTTTATTCAGCGTTATTGTCAGACTAAATTAAAACCGCCGAAGAGCCTAATTCCTCAAGATGCCAGGTGCTCTCATCTCCCACAGTAGTTAATGGAAGAGAAGAGTGCTCAGCAGTTTCAGAATTAAGTCCCTAAATGCTGATAGTGATGTTCAAATTCTCATATGAAGCAATAAAATATTTTGAAGAGCTCTCATTGTTATTTTATTCTTCTTTTTCTTTGTAAAGTGAGCAATTATTGTGAAAAGTAATATATATTCCATACTGTATACATTTATTACATTTCTGTAAGCTACTGCAATATCCTTTCAAGTGCCTTTTGGGTTACTTTTCCCCTTCTAAACTTAAAACAATCATTAATGCTAGTGATCACAGACAGTGATCTTCATCTGGCACTAGAGACTTGTTTGCGTCCCCTCCTGACAAAAACTGTGGAATTTTTGTCCTCTTCTTCCTGGGGAGTTCTGCAGAGAGAAGTGATGCTCTGAACTCAGGGGACCCAGAGACAGCAGATGACAAAAGGAAGACAAAAGTCCTTTGGGGCAATATGTGAACTACCATTTCCTTCCACCAGCTGAATTATCACTTCACCCCATACACCCCCCCAGGCAATACTGGGCAGTCTGGGCATACTGGAAATAGGGAGGAAGGTTGGTGCCTGCACATGTGTTCTTCCACTTGGTGTTTCATAATGGAGTAAGAAAAGGCAGACTAGGAAAGCCAATTCTTGTTCAGTGTGTGAATATAAAAAAAAAGTTGGAAGTCAAACATTCATTATTAATACTCACAAGGTCAGGCAAAAGCCTTGCTCAAACCGTGGGTCAATTAGTCCTTCTTTTCTCCCCTGGGTCCAAAGTGTTATCACCAGGGAGGAAAATGAGTTAAAGCCAAGTAAGGTCCTCTGGAGTTCAGAGGTCATGGAACGAGAGTCAAAAAAATGGGATCCAAATATTGTAAGTCTTTCAACACTGTTTTCTAGGTATTCTGTTAAATATCCCACTGGGAGGCTTCTTTTCGTCAAACCTAACCACAGTTCTTTGGACTTTCTTCTCTTGAGTGATTTCAAATATATGAAGAATTTAGATGAAAAACAGATCTGTATTTTTTTTGTTGTTTAAAGAATGGTAGTAAATGCTCACTTCTCAGAAGAGTGATAGTGATTTTATTTATAGAAATTCCCAAACTGACAGTTACAGAAATTATCTGTGGCAAACAAGTTGCAGAAGATTTTTCCCTCAGTCAGATCATGTTCTTTCTTTCCAATGCTCCATAATAATTTCTATTAAAAGAAGCTGTATTATGTAGCCCTGATCATTGTTTCAACTTGGTAAGTGCACACAGTG
Source organism: Bucco capensis (assembly GCA_013396975.1). NCBI lineage: Eukaryota > Metazoa > Chordata > Aves > Piciformes > Bucconidae > Bucco > Bucco capensis. Next base: position 859,658 of record VWZO01020100.1, read on the forward strand.
AAGAAAAACTGTACAGTTGGGGAAAATAACAGCCTCCAAATAGGATTGTTATAAAGAAAATAGTATCAGTGTTGTCTGCCTCAGGAGGCTGTGGAACTTCCATCAGTAGAGGATTTTAGGAATAGAGGGTAAATGAACACATGTAGGAATAGCTTAGGTGTGTGGTTGTCAAACTTACCCACAGTGCCACAGGGATCTAGGAGGAGCTGTGGAAGGAGGTTGAGGAGACTAGTTTGTATGTACTGCATAGCAGCACATTTCGAGCTGTATCTGCCCTGGAAAAGAACATGGTGAGGTCCAGAGATCTTAAAAGGTTTTAAAAGTTGAGTGCTTGATCTTGTATCAGGGCACAATGTGGAGGAGATGGCCCCAAAGTCCCTTCTGATCCTACAGTTATGCTGCTCTATAAAACAACTTATCAGAAATATTGTGTGTTTGGTTATGTGTGCACTAGTAAATCATAGGAATTACTAAAAAAGAAATATTTAGACTATTCCTATAAATTATTGCTAAACGCTATTTAGCAATAGTATTTCAGAGAAGACTGGAAAAGAACACTGGAAAATAGTATTAGACAGTTTTTGAAAAGGGTTTTAGTAACATTTTCTTGTTTGTGGTGGTAGTATGAAGAGTGTTTACATTAAAGAGTTTAACTTCTTAGCTTCCAGAGCTTATGTTAATCATGTGTACTTTAAGGATCATAAAACCTTTGTCAAAGTGCAGCTCTTATACAGATAATTTCAAAGCATAACAGACTGCTTAACAATCCTTACTAAACTCATGATGTAGCTCCAGCTGAAAGAAATGCAAAAGCACCATGGATTTGAGTTGGGCATATACAAATAAGACCAATATTATGATGAATAGAAGTTATCCTGATTGATTCAGCAAAGCACTTCAGCAGTACTTATATTCTCTAGATTTCCCAGGGATGTAAGTACTCAAGTATTACAGAATCACAGAATCACAGAATCACGAAGACTGGAAAAGACCCCCAGGATCATCAAGTCCAGCAATCAAGTTTAGCAATCTTAAGACCATGCTTCAAACTCCAGTTTTAGTTGCTAATGAGAGGTTTGAAATGACAGGAAAGATAGTGGTGGAAAACAGCAGAGGACTCCATCACTTCTTCCTGTTGATCAGTTGAAAATCTGTATGTTATTAACAATGCTAATATTTTAACTGCTAAGACGTTGAGGAAATTGAGTTGAGGTTCTCCTAGGAACCTTCGTTCCACCTCTGGCCCCTGCAATTCTGTCTTCCAGGGTTTCCTATAACTTGCTAAGCCAGGGAAGTGATCAGCAAGGAGATTGAGGGGAGACCTCATCGTTCTCTAGAACTACCTGAAGGAAGGTTGTAGGGAGGTGGGGACTGGTCTGTTCTCCCTAGTGGAGAGTGGCAGGACAAGGGGAAATGGATGCAAATTGCCCTAGGGGAGGTTCAGGTTAGATATTAGGAAGAATTTCTTTCCTGAAAGGGTTGTCAGCCATTGGAACAGGCTGCCCAGGGAGGTGGATGAGTCACCATCCCTGGAGGTGTTTAAGGGAAGGGTGGATGTTGCACTGGGGGGCATCATTTAGCAGGTTGCTAGGGCTAGGACAAAGGCTGGACTTGATGATCTTCAAGGTCTCTTCCAGCTGTAACTGTACTATGATTCTATAAGTTTTCTACAGAGGAACTGAAATTTTTCTCTAAACCTCAAAACTAACTTATTTATGTGTACACAAAACACTTTCCTATTAATATGTCCTTTGATTCTTCATAAGAGCACAAACCAGTAGCATTATGGTCTGTGACAGTATACTTGGACATGGTGCAGGGTAAGGAACATGCTCCTTGTACTGGGGAATGCATCCTGTCTTAGACAACCTTGGGATGACTAACATGGGATTGGAAAAGGTAAGAGCAATACAAGAACAGCAGACATGGTGTGGCTGAAGCTTTGGGCCGAATAGTCTTTTAGAGCTAAAGAGAAGTAGGTCATCTCCTCACCACAGTGAAAACAAGCATGAATCTCAGAAAGGATAAAGGCAAGGGAAAATTGTAAAAGTAAAAGCTGGAACAGGTGCCGCAGGTCAGAGGTGCAGGAGGTCATAACAGGAAAGAGTACAAGAGAGAAACTTGAGTTAAACCAACGGTGACACAGTACAATGGCACATGAAGGTTTGAAACTCACCCCTGAAAAGGATCTAGGGAAAATATTCACTGGGACAAGCTTTTGACGGTACCTCTGTAAAATGTTGCCAGCCTGTTACTATAGCGCATGAACCCATGTGTCTGTTTTGTGCTCAGAAACTGTTGTGTGGATTTTCCCCAGCTTTAGCACACAGAGCCACACACATGCATGCCCACACACATCTCCTTTCTGAACTAAAACCAAGGATGAGCAATGTCATCCCTCAAGTGTCCCTTTTAAAAAGTTTTAAGCCACGGTAATTAGGTTCTTAAGTGAGAAAGTAATCTCAAGAGCAGAGTTGGTAAATTAAAGGAAGCATGGAGTGCATTCACACAGGATTAATAATTGAATAATTGCAAAGTTGGAAATGTATCCAAAGGAGGCAGGATTTACTACAGAATTCTTTTTTCTTTTGCTTACACAAACTTTATAATAGCTGTTTTCTATGACTGTCCTTTTGCATAAACAGGGAGCAGCCTCTAGGCTGCTCTCAAATTTACTTTGGCTTCTGCAATAGCAATTAAGAATTACTGGAACTGTGCAGTCTCTGGCCATGCTTTTGGTACTGTTGGAGGCTGAGGCACAGAGCCGTCCCACTCCCTTGGGCAGTGGCAGGGCTGCTCCCTTCAACCACCTGCTTGCCCTATGCCTGCTCCCAGCTGGAGGTCACACGCCAGGCCCAGGGAGGGACCCTTTGCACGAAGCCCTCGCTCCAACAGAGCAAGCAACTTCACCCTCAGCTATTGAACTGACATGCAGAGGGCTGGGGTTGTTGTACAAAATCACATTAGGTAAATCAAATGGCTAAAATTATATCCATATAATTGAAAATACATCAGCAATGAGAAATGTCATGTGAAAATGCAGGGTTTTCTTTGTAAGTTTTATTTCAGATAGCAGGACTGGGCTATAAATGCTGCGCATGACCTGATGTTTCCTGCCCAGAGACATCACCCTGTGTGTGTAAGGGCACAGCAGTCTGCAGGCATGCTGAATATGAAAATGTTCTCTGAATTTGGGCACTGTATTTACAGAGAAGAAAATACAATTGCCCTGTGGTAAAGTGCTTTAGCATTGAAGTGCTCCAGTGCTAACAAAGCAAAGAGAGCAAACGGGAAAATTCTCTCACCTAGATGTGGCTATGTAAACATATTTTAAACTAAGTATACACTCAGATACAATGCATCCACTGTTTGCACTTATTTTAAAATGTCATACATAATAACAATTATGCAAATATTTAGAAAAATACCTTAGCCTGGGTAAGGTAAGTACCACACTTAGTATTTCAACAAATGCACATATAGTACTTGTATGGCATTGCCAAACATAACATTTTGGAAAATGATCCTTTGGTAAAACTGTCAGACACAGGGTATTGAGTTCAGCTACCTGCCAACAGAAACCCTTGGGAGGATGTCAGTGGGAGAAGTGAAACAATACCGGGGTCTCTATCTGGATTAATCAAGGAACTTGTAAAAAAAAAATAAATAAAAAAATTAACAGCTCGGTATTTATGGGCTTCCTAGTCAGCAATCTGCTGGACTGCCAACAGCTATTTTGAGCACTTTCCCGTTCTGGGCAAGGCAGTTTCACTTTTATAAAACAGATGGGCAGGCACCCTTAAATCTGTCATTAAAGGGCTCTTGGTCCCGGCGGATCCCGCGGAGGCGATGCTGATGCTCCGCGTCCCGCGCAGCACCTCCGCGCCACTGCCCCGCTCCGGCCCCGCCGCTGGGCGGGAGGAGACGCCCCTGCGCCTCGCCAGCTCTCGCAGTATTTGCCGTTTACCTGCAAATCGCAGACCGTGGAGTCACAAAAGCCTAAGCGCTCCTTTAAAAAACCGCCTAAATAATGGAGGAAAGGCAGAATGAATGAGTGCGGCGGGTGATGCTGCGGAGAGCGCGCTTAAAACCTCACCCTTGACGGACCGATGCCTCCGGGAGGTAAAGGGGAAGAGGGTTTGGGTGAAAAATCATCAGCTTTTAAACACCTCTTCTAGCTGGCCGCGCTCAGGGGAAGGGGCGGGGGGGGGGGCTCACTCGAAGGGGTCAGCGGGGTAGGAGGTGACCTCCTGGCGCTCCCCGCAACCCTCCCATCCCTGCAAATGAGCTGAAAAGAAAAAGAAGGGGGAAAAACCCTTTTATTGTCATTGTGGTTGTTTCTCGCCTCCCCTGCCCGCCTCCCGGGCGGCTCCGCGGTGCCAGGATTTCCCTGCAGCCGGCCTCCCCACCCGAAGCCCTGCCGGCAGCGCCGCCTCCCCGCGGCTCCCGCTCGCCGTCCGCGCCCCCGGGACACGGGGCGCTGCCGCCCGCCCGCGCACTGACAGGCGCTCACAGGTGCCGTGCCTCGCCTCGCGGAGGGACGGCCCCGCTGCCCTCCCGGCTCCGCACCGGCGGCAGGGAGAGAGAAAGGGAGGAGCGGCGGGGGGGGGGCCGGCAGGGCCGGGAGGCGGGGAG